>CM059042.1:20002691-20183774 GCA_030279155.1 Forsythia viridissima
AAATAACATACATCAACTGTCATTATTTATATCATCAGTTGACAACGCTCCAAACCATACAAAAAGTTTATTAATTTAATTGAAAAGAACTAAGACTTAATAAATAATATCTCGTATTCTTAAAATTTTAAGTGAGACATTACAAATAGAACAATTTTTTTTTGTAAAGTAAATAATAAAGATTAGTTTTATGAATGAGATTTTATAATTATGTGTTAACTAATATCTTTTCTTAGAAAATATTACCTTTTTACGAATAATATGTTGTCATCTTAAAATTTTAAATCAGCACATTACCATTAGAACCTTCTTTTAGTAAATGAATAGATTCTAGACCTTTTTTTTTTTTTTTCCCCTTAAGCAAGTTTGGTCTTCCAATTTATAAGAACCTCTTGGGTGGAAAATGAGATCCATACTTACGTATGTTGATAACTAACAGTGGATTATTGAAAAATTTGGGGTAAATTTCATCCGCGGTCATTAAACTTTTAATGAAATTTTAATTTGGTCATTAAGATTTAATCTATCTTGATTGGATCATTCTCGTTTAATTTAATTTCAAATTTCACCACTCAATCATATTTGTCACCTATTATCCTCCAAACTGACGAAAATTCATTAATTAGTATCGTAACTAATGTTCCACATAGTCTCTATGTGACATTCTAAAACCCTTATATACTTACAGAAATGGTTTTAAATTAAATTATTAAAATGTATGTGTTTTTTGAACTCTTTTATGATGTCTAGTAGTAAATTGATATGCCATCTACAAATTACAGAGAAGATTTGTTGCATGTCAATAACCCAATTGCATGGAAGATCCATTGTAATAACACTCTCATTTAAGCAATTTTTATCGATTTTAGAGACGGTAGTGACAGAGTGGGGAAACTTGAAATTAAAATTGAAGTTTAGTGACTCAATTGAAACTAAATTGAAGTTTAATAACCAAACAGATACATATTAAAGTTCAGTGATCCAGTTGCAATTCACTAAAAGCTAGTGGCAGCGCGCGGATGAAATTTATCCAATTTTTTATTGTCAAACTAGACGTAATTTTACAAATGGTCACTAAAGTTGAAGTGCAATTCAAACTTGGTACTTCAAAGTATTTTTTTTGGCTAATTTAATCAATAAAGTTAAATAACATTATATAATTGATCACTCTATTAGCGACACCAGCTCCACATCCAACGCAGACAAATATACCGTTAAATTATAGACAGTGGCAGAGCCAGACATTTTAAGTTATGAAGTCCTTATGGGGCGGGTCGGAGGAGGGAGAAGCCCTCATGGGGGTTCAGAGGCAGCGTCCCCGAATTTTTTTCTTCTCAAACCACAGGTACTGTGCCCATTTTATGAGAATCTAATTTTTTTATATATAAGTCATAATCTTTAAAAAACTTACAAAAAGTCATTGCACAAAAATATTCAAGATCTAAAACTAACCAAACTCTTCTTATTCACGTTGCCTTCTATAAAATTATCCTCCAAAATAGGAAGATCCGATTTACAAATGAAATTAAATATTACTCAAGCTCAAAAGAAAAAAGAAAAAAAATCAATTGAACACGATATGTATTAACAAGCAAAGTGCATTTATTAATTTTGTATTATCATTTGAAGAATGGGTCAATCATTTATAATTTTGTATTATTAATTTTATTAGATCAATAAGTCTAAATGCCTTACATTAAATTGATATTAAGTGAACGAATCTAATTGACATCTATTAAATTGATATTATGTCAAAGTTAAATTGCATATTAAAAAATTTAAAAAAAAAATTCCAAAAAGTTGGGGGGTCCTGGTCTCCCATGGAACCCCCAACTCCGTCTCTAATCATAGATCTTCAAAATAATACAACGAATTTTATGGGTTTGTCCATGTGTGCAGTCGTGCACAGTGCACTTGTCTACGAGACTTACTATTCTCAAATTGCCCTTTGGTGCTTAGCATATCAATGTAGATAATTGCACACTCATCATTACAAAAATGAAAAAAAAAAAATAAAAAAAATCAATGTGTATAAATTGTATTAACGAAATACATGTATCTAAAATACTACGAAATATGCATTATCTTACCCTTCACTTCAATTTTCTCAAGCGGTTGCAAATATTGAATAGATTGTATATATAATTCACTAATAATCAACCAAAGGAAAATGATCTCCTCCCCTGCCATCAACCAAATAGTGCAAAGTTGGTTATTCGAACAACACAAAGCAATTCAATCAACGTTCATGCTGCTTGCAACTACGACATAGGATCCATTGACAAGGGCGGACCATTTCACGGGCTCCACTGGACTTAAGCCGAGTCCAGGGTAAAGCTACACCAAAAAGGTAGCCCAATTAATTTTGAAAAAATATATTACTAGCCTACCCATAGGCCATAATTTGATCTAGCCCCCACCAGGGCCACCACCCCCAATTAAAAAGTCATAAACCCACCATAGCTGATTTCTTTCGGACCAAACCCAAACCCGTATCCGATTTCTTCTTGTGGAGTGTGGATTGCGGTAAATCATCTTTTGATGTGTGTATTCATGTAAGAGTATATCCAATACAACAATGTAGATTATTATATATGTGACAAATAAAATAGAGACGGAAAGAAGAGCACTTTCAATAGGATTGTGAATTGAAAAAATTGTGGTTCACATGAATAAGAAAGAGTGATAGATAAATTATAAAAAAAATTAAATAAAAATTGATTAACACACATTCCGATAGAAATAAATTATAAAAATTAAATAAAATAGACTTTGCATACATTTCGATGAATATTAATTGTAAAAATGAAATAAAATGGAGTATGTCTAGTACACCGTCCAAATGTGAACGGTGTGCTAGAATCTTCCAATTTTTTCTTTGTCATGTAAATAATTTGAGGTGATGTGGTACACTTTTTTTTGCAATTTACAATTGTATTAGAGATGCTCTAACCAGTCGTGTGAGTAATTTTTGTTTTTTTGAAATCTATCTATTTATTTCCTATTATGTTGCTTGCATTGTGGTTATAGGGAAAATTAGGTGGAGAGATTAAAAATGGAACTTTTCTTTAGATGTTGGACCTAATTTTTTTTTTTCAACTTCATTTTTTAATTAGTAATGTGTTGTTTAGATTCTATAGGCATGCCTGAGACTCAGAGGTGGCAAAACTCGCCAATCCAACGGACTAGTTCGTATAACTCGAATATTGAGTCGAATTGGGATTTACAATAGTTGGCTCAAATGAATCGGGCTTGTATTGGTCAGCCCGATTAGTCCACCGAATTTATTGGGCTTGGGCAGCTCTGGTCCGGTATTTTTATTTTTTTTGTTTTCTTTCATACTCCAGCCCAAAATAATGACAAGCCCAATATTAATAAGCTGAACAAAGTCTAAAATTGATAAATCAAAATATTACACCCACTACTTACCAATATTAAAATAATTTCAAATCTAACAACTTAACTTATTTATTCTAAAAATACTTCATAATTAATATTATATTAATTAATAAAATAATGAATTAAAATCAAATAGACCAAGACCATATGAATTCTCAAATTTGTTGATTGAGTCATTGATTATTTGTACAATAAGTCTTTCATCTTTATAATATCTCTACTTTAGTCCTCGCATTTTCTCTTTCATTTCAATTTTGTCCTTTTTATTTGCAAATCAAGTCCTTCAATTTTTGAATTTTTGCAAGTTGGTCCCCATATTTATACTTCTATGTCAATTTAGTCATTTGTATCACTATTTGATACAGATGTTACAAATAATATTGTGTATCAATGTTTGATACATATGTTACAAATGATATTTTGTATCACTGAATATGTTACTGATTATATTATGTTATTTTACACATCACACGTTATATGAATTGGTATTATGTATCACTGATGTTACGTATGTTACAAAGGGAAATTGGCCAAAAACGTCCATAACGTATGGACCCGGTGCGCAAATCATTCTTACCTTTCAAATTTTGGCGATTACATCCCTTACCTATCCATGTAGTGCCCAAATCATCCTTTTGAACGGAATCCATCCAATATTCCGTTAAACCTTTGAGATTTTGGCACAAATGGTCCCTAACTTTTGTCCTTATGGAGGAATTGGTCCCTAACGTTTATGTTTTGACAAACAAGTCCCTAACCTATGTGTTTTGGTATGAAATTGGTCCTTACGGAATGAAAAAGACAAATATACACTTAGTTTAAATAGAAGAAATTGTATGTAGATTTCTAATCATTACAAAATGTGCAAATAAGTCAAATACTTTTATTTTTTATTAAAAAATTTAAAAAATTAATGAGTATTTTTTTTTGAATTAACACTTTAGTAATAAACATGTCAAATAAATTTATTATTTTTATTATTAAGTAATAAAGAGAAATCATTGTGAGAAATCATCTTTCTCACTCTTTACTTATAAATTTTTTTCTCACTCTTTACTTTAAAAATTAAGTTAAATAAATAACAAAATGACGTATATAATTTTATGACATTGAAATAATCTTATTATATTTTTATTTAACATAAAAATACTAATAAAAATTAATTTACAATGTGTTTTATTTTTGAATGAAAATAAAACGATAAATTAAAATATAAAGAATATAGTTGGATTTCTAATAGGGTAATTATATTCACACAACACTTTTTATTTTTTGCACCACATTTTAATTACATTTAACATCTTTAATCTATGAACATTATAGCACTTATATTCCTAATTTTTTTATTACATTTTTATCTTCAACTTTTCATTAATTAGCACATCTTGTGTTTGATGACGGTTTTCGTCTAAAACATTTGTTGAGAATTTGTAAAAAAATTTATTTGTCTATCATCTTTTTAAAAAAAACAATAGATACAAAAATACGATAAAATATTTTTTCCTCATTTCAAAGCACGTAAACAAAATATCTTGACATAAACTATCATTAATGATGAAATATGCTAATTAATGAAAGTTGAAAATAAGAATTCGATGACAAAAAGTTAAGAACATAATTGTAACAATGAACAAAAGTTGAGGATCTTAAGTACATTTAAAATGTGGTGCGCTTATAACAAATTGTAGTGTGAATATAACCACTCTTTCTAATATTTGTAGTTAATAAACATATAACTTAATTAAATAAAAGTATTTGAACATCAAGTTTATGAAAAAGTTATTTTTTTTATATAACAATAAAATAAAAGTTATAATTTTAAATAATATATTTATTACTTCATAATAAAAATAATAATTTTATTTGACATTTTTATTACTAAAGTGTTAATTAAAAAAAAATTCATTAGTTTTCTTTAATTTTTTTTATAAAAAATAAAAGTATTTGACTTATTTGCAAATTTTGTAATGATTAGGAATTCACATACAATTTTTTTTAATTAAAACTAAGGGTATATTTGTCTTTTTCATCCCATAAGAACCAATTTCGCACTAAAATACATAGGTTAGGGACTTGTCTGCCAAAACATAAACGTTAGGAATCAATTCCACACTAAGAACAAAGGTTAGGGACCATTTGCGCCAAAATTCCAAAGGTTTAACGGAATATTGGATGGATTCCGTTCAAAAGGATGATTTGGGCACTACATGAATAGGTAAGGGATGTAATTGCTAAAATTTGAAAGATAAAGATGATTTGCGCACCGAGTCCATACGTTAGGGACTTTTTTGGCCAATTTTCTTGTTACAAATGATGAAATCATGAGTTTTATTTGTTAAATTTGGCACTGTGTTACATATTTATAACATACTGATATTACACAATATCAATAGATTTTTAGAGTCCAATGTGTATATTAATACGAACTTGTTGAAGTTTAGAGTTGATTTTGTAGTTGTAATAGTTTTTATTTAGTATCGTGATCTGAGACAGATGTTACAAATGATATTGTGTATCACTGTTTAATACAGATGTTACAAATGATATTTTGTATCACTAAATATGTTATATATTATATTATGTTATTTTACATAGCACATGTTATATGAAATAATATTTTGTATCACTGATATTTTACATCTCAATTTGTAACACAGATTGTTACAAAATATTATTTGTAACATTTGTATCAAACATTGATACACAATATCATTTGTAATATATATATATATCAAATAGTGATATTATAAAGGACTAAATTGATATAAAAGTATAAATATGGAGATCAATTTGTAAAAATCTAAAAGTTGAAAGACTTTTGTTGCAAATAAAAGAGAATTGAAATGAAAGAGGAAGTATATGGACTAAAGTGAAGATATTATAAAGATGAATGAGTTATCATGTAAATAATCAATGACTTGAGAAGCAAATTTAGGTCAAATTATATATATTTGATTTTAATTTATTATTTTATGGATTAATATAATTTTAGGAATGTAGTATTTTTAAAATAAAATTGTCAAGTTGTTGGAGATGGAATTATTTTTAAAAAGTGGCTTATTTATAAAAAAATCCCTTGATAAATTGAAACTAAATCTGATACCAATTTCAATTCTGCTATTTTATCTGTTTCAATTTGATTCATAGATCCACTCCATTTCATCAAAACCAAGCACTTAGACCCAAAATCTGTTAACCCGGACGGCAACTCTGTTTCTTTTTTTCCCCAACCGGTGACTGCAAAGTTTGACGGAGGACTGTGGATTGTTTCGCCAACCGAATGCCAAATGCGACCAAACAACAGGTATTTTTTATATTTTCTTGGTTTTTAAAAATTTGTGTAATGTTTATGTTGTTTTGTATTTTTTTTTTTTTTTTGTGGATTCTTAATGTGTTCTTCTCACATAACTTTATTCAATTTCATTGGTAGTTTATGTATGTTTATGGAACAATCTTTAATCGTGTGAATCCCCATTTGTGTTGGAGGGAGTCGAGAATGCTGGGAAGAAATGTATGGCGATGCTTCAGATGCTCGGCTAGTGGCTGAGCTGAAAGAACAACCAAAACTTTAATGAAGATGCTTTCAATCTCACTGAAATGATTGTTATTCAATACTAAATGAAACTTGGCTTATAAAGCCGTTACAAATAACAGAAATGCAAGAATTCAGGCCCATATCTTTTACAGATCCTAAGATCGTGGTAATTAGCTAGGGAAATAGTCAAATACAAACAGAAATAAAACGAGCTCCTAAACTCTAGGAGTTATTGACTGACTTCGAAGAAATCTACCAGACATTTGAAACATTCAAACGTCTCCAACATGAGCAGCACATTTGGGTTGCTACTCAAAATACTGGTGAAGTGTTCAATGCGGCAAATGGTGATAGCTACAAATGGAAGGAAATTTGGGGAGACATCGGCATAAAGTTGGGAGTGAATCGCGCATTACTGGCCATGAGTGACATGGGAGGATTATGGAAAAAGATAGTGATGAAGGAGGGGTTGGTTGAAACGGAATGGAGGATTTGGCTAATTGGGAATTCCTGGAAATTATTCAAATGCCCAGTCAAAATGTTGGAGAGTCGAGAAAAGACAAATTGTCTTGACTTTACGATAAAGTACCAAACACTGGATTCAATTAGGTATTGGATTGATATGATGGGACAAGATAAACTATTCCCTTAGGACTTTCTATATATGTTCCTACATATGACAAATTTACAATTGCTTTTATTGGAACTACTTTGTATACTTAGAATTTGTCATGCATGTTTAATTGATGGGCTCAGATCAAGGGACAATACACAGGCGAGATTTCTCAGTTAGCTGTGTGTGTGTGTATATGAAATGTAGTGCACTCTTATTGAAGTTACTAATCAACTATTGGTTAAAAATCTCAATGTCTAATGTACTTTCAAAATTATTTTCAAATAATCGTTGACTTTAAAATTTTCCATCTTCTAATGCCAAAAAAGAAAAAAAAAGTCACTCCGGGATGGCTCGAAGGCCTAGTCTTTCGGTGGTCAGCACAATCAGCTCACTTTGACTCCAATTTTTTTTCTTAAATCTATACAAACAAAAAAAAATTAAAAAATTAGAATTGTGGCTGGGCTGGCCCATGTAAAACCGGGCCAGGGCCAGCCCGGCTCGGTTTCATTTGTAGCCTGTCCCATTCCGGGCTGTGCCGCCTCTATCACTGAATGCATTTGATTCTATTTTAATTTTTAAGGCAATGATTTCAATTTCAGCGAACTGATTCGAGTAATTTATACTGCTTCATCATCTGTTCCTGTATTCATTATGCCGTTTGGATTGTTGGATTTACTTTTTTAAACCCCAGATTTACAAGATTTCATCTCTTTTTTTATTATATTTTTGTTCGAATGTCTGGGCAGATAATAAAGCTAAACGGTGAACTATGGATGTTTTAACAGTCACATTATTGCTGGGTTTATTGGGTCTGTTGATTATAATCTCTCAGCTATGGAAATTTGGTTAGTTTTCTTTTTTGTTTTTAATTGTGAATCTGTAAATTTGTTGAAATGCAATTAATTTCAGTAACTGGAACTTTGATGGTTAGAATAATTTAATTCTTTATAATGCAGATCATGGCGAAAAGGCGAAGTCTAATGTCACTACAAAGGTATTTCCTACTTCATAAAGATTTCAATGACTTTTAGCAAAAATTATATAATTACTTGATTTGAATCTGTGTTTCTTTTGATGTCTTCATGAATTATATGCGGAAATGTAGGATTTCTTGTCAAAAATTGTTTTACTATTCCGAAAAATGTATCACACTCTTCAGGAGTCGAAGACAGAGGGTTTACAGTATTTCTAAATGATAATTATTTGAGAAGAAAGCCCATACATGGACAGGTTTACATTCATGTCCATTTTCTATGGTTTGTTTTAGCTACTTTTCTCCGAAAAATTTCTTTAGAATATTTATGAGATGTTTAACAGTTGCTAGTGTGGCACAAGGCTTTTTCGAGTCGAGTATAACAAATTTTGACTACAAAGTTCTACCGTAATGACATGTTTGGTAAGGTGAATTATGCAATATCTAAAGTAGCTCATTACATATGTAGGGATCGGTTGAGTTTCAACTTTCAAAAGCACTCCCTTGCCCCCCAACCTTGCATTCTCTGTGTGAACTATTATTTAATACGATCTAATACTGCGTACCAAACATGCATCAAATGATTAATATTCTCTATCTTTCACGATTGATCATTCAAACAATCAAAATCATTCAAGTCCTTAGGGCTTGATAAGAAACATGGAGGCTTTCAGAAAATGCTGGCTTTATTAAAAACTGTAAACATGGATGTGGCATTTCAAAGTTAGAATCTGCAATTGCTACTTCTACTTCTATGTGTAGACTAAGTTTTTGTTACATAAATCATTTATATCCTAATAGGGGGAGGAGGGTTTTCTTATATCCTCTGCCATCTGATGGAGTTGACGATAAGTTTTGTATGCTAGTTGTTTATCTATTAAATAGTTAAAAAAAAAAAAGATATGATGCTGCTACCTGTGAAATTTAGATAGAAACTATCACGAGTGGTGAGAGCAGCATTCTTGTTCAAACCAGTCACATTATGCATAAAATATCTTTGGACATACAGTCAAAGGAATGCAGTTTGGATTAAATGTTCAATCAAAAGATCATTAAGAACATATAAATGTCTCAAAAATTTGAAAACTCCAGATTTCACCTTTTCAATGTTGCATGAGAAAACTAAACCTTAACAATTAAGAATAGTTTTACTGGCTAATAAAAGCCCTTGCTGTGAAATATATTCCAGGCATTATTACGATTACTGTTTTTGTTTTTATGTATCAAGATTTTGCCTTTGTCAAACTATAGCTATTCAATTAAATTCGAGTCCAATCACTGACCTTTTTGAGATGGATGGTTTCTCAGTAAGCTGTGTCAAATTTCAAGGGCAGTTAATGTTCTCGCATCACTTTCCAACTTTGTTTCTGATTCTTCTATTGATTAGTATTCTCTTTCTGATTAGACAGCAAAAGCACACACCAAAGCTGAAGTTTCATCCCATAACAAGAGGAATGACTGTTGGATCATAATTAAAGACAAGGTTTCTCTACGTTCCAATTTTTAACAATATTTTTTTATATGAAAAACTAAGATTAGTACGTGATTTCACCTTTTTGATTGCTTTTTTGTTGACTTGCTAAGGACATTCCCGTTTTAAAACTACCATAGGTTTATGATGTTACCTCTTATGTCGAAGAACACCCTGGTGGTGATGCCATCCTAGCACATGCTGGTGATGATTCAACTAAAGGTTTCTATGGGTAGGTCTTTATACTGATTTCCTTGGTACAGTTTTCTGGGAGTTACATGCTTGCTATAAGAATCATATTACGGCATCAAACTTTTCAAATTCTTGTTTCTAATCATGGGTTGAACATACTAGTGGTGACCAAACTTTTAGTGAAATATAATGTTGATCAGTAAACTTCATTTTTTGTTCATTAATTATAGTTCGAGTTCAGTGTAACTGGAAACAAAATGAAGTTAGGAGACCAACATGACATTTTGCTAAAGTATAGTTTTGTTTAATCTAGCTAACAATTGACTGTATCTCTGTCATCACAGGCCACAACATGCTACCCGGGTGTTCGACATGATCGAGGACTTTTACATTGGAGAATTGGAAAAGTAAATTGATTTTATTTATTGTGTTGTATGGTAACTGCATTTGTACTCTAGCAAGCATGTAATACTTGGGGGCTTATCTGCACACTGTAAACCAAAAGATAAGTGTCAGTACAAATGTGATCCCATTCTACATTTTTCATTTTCATTTTTTTTAAAATTCTGATCCATTATCTGCGTTGCTGCATGTAGATGAAGAACTTGGGAAGGGATGTATCACATGGAAGCATATAGCATTTTTTTCACCTTTGATTTTCACTGTGTGATAATCTACTCTTCAGTCACCAATTTTCCTTCAAAAATAGTCCCAGATGTTTGTGTTATAAATCAGCTCATCTAAAAGAAAGCCTATGTTAGAGACGGAACATGTTTACTATATATTTAAATTTAGTCTTCAATTTTTTTTTGTAAAAGTCTGACACGCACGCTTTTGACACACACCTCTTTGGTGATGAAACTTGGCCTCAAGACTCAAAATTATCTTACTTAAAAGATTTAGCTATTACATAACACATACAAATGTCTCTTGAAAGCATCTAGTGTCTACTGTCTACTCCGTTCATCTTATAGACATTTTGTCCTCACACAACAGTTGACATAAAGAATATTTGGTCAAATAAATGTTATATAGAACATCTTTTATAAAGTTTAAAATCTTCCTATGACACTAATTCATTCCATCCAACCCTGTCTAATCCTACGTGTTGCATCGTCTTCATGTTCACCTTTAGTAATCAAGCCTAGATACTTTAAACTCTCTCTCTCTCTTTTGAATGGTATAACACTTTATTAGTATCTCCCTACACCCTCCAAATTGTATTGAGAGCTACCAATGGGACAAACCATAATGTCTAAAGATTTTTTTAGAGAGAAGATGGACCTAATCGTAACTTGCAAACATAATGATTCCATTCATCATAAAAATCTAACGGGCCTACACTTATTCATCGCATAAATAACTCCCATGAGCTACCATGTCAATTTACATTCCTACTAAACATGATTATAAAAGAAAAATAAGACAATATCGATGAGTCGAAATATAAAACACACACAACATTAATTTAATTCCAGTCGACATCAACCAACTAATTTCTAGCTTTTGTGGTACTGAAAAATGTTAGGCATATGTTTAGTATGACGATTATGTACTATCAGGGCCAGAGCTAAAACTAAACAACGGACTGGGCTGGAGGAAGGGGGTACCCTCTCACGAGGGTTCTGCCTCCCCCCAACCCTGTCTAATCCTACGTGTTGCATCGTCTTCATGTTCACCTTTAGTAATCAAGCCTAGATACTTTAAACTCTCTCTCTCTTTTGAATGGTATAACACTTTATTAGTATCTCCCTACACTCTCCAAATTGTATTGAGAGCTACCAATGGGACAAACCATAATGTCTAAAGATTTTTTTGGAGAGAAGAATCGTAACTTGCAAACATAATGATTCCATTCATCATAAAAATCTAACGGGCCTACACTTATTCATCGCATAAATAACTCCCATGAGCTACCATGTCAATTTACATTCCTACTAAACATGATTATAAAAGAAAAATAAGACAATATCGATGAGTCGAAATATAAAACACACACAACATTAATTTAATTCCAGTCGACATCAACCAACTAATTTCTAGCTTTTGTGGTACTGAAAAATGTTAGGCATATGTTTAGTATGACGATTATGTACTATCAGGGCCAGAGCTAAGACTAAACAACGGACTGGGCTGGAGGAAGGGGGTACCCTCTCACGAGGGTTCTGCCCCACCCCCACCCCCACCCCCACCCCCAAACTACAATTACTTAGCTCTTTTTTATTCAAGAAATCATTACACAAAAATATTCAAGATAAAAAACTAGTTAAAGAAAGTTGTGTCCGATATTTTTTACAGTTGCAAATTCTTCTATAATAAAATCTATATTTATTTTATTAACAAGGTTTTCTCAATAAAAATTGTTATGTAGTCGATGCACAAAAATTGTTTTATAATATAATCTATATCTATTTTATCTAAAAATAAGCTATGTAATCGATGCACAAAATATTTAAACCGTTTAATATTGTTATATATAATTATATTATAATTCTATATTTAATGAAACGACGTACAAATAAGTCATATACAAAAGGATAATATTATAACCAAATATTCTGGAATTTATATTAGTTTTTAATCCAAAATTTGACCGTTGGATTTTTAAAATTAGAATAAACAAATTGAAGCCACTGGACACTCATTAATACCAACAATAATGTGACATGACATTTGTCTCAATTTCCAATTTATTCTTAGCCATAAAAAATTTCATCAATTGTTTTCTCTCAACAAAGGACATTTATGCCATTAAGGAAAACAAATAATGATGTCATTGGGGACAGAAGTGCCGATTGCAGAATTTTTTATATAATATTGAGCCTACGTGGTGCAAGAAAACGTGGAATGAGTTTGATGGAATCATATCTAGATGGATGAAGTGTTTGGAAAAATTTTCTAAGGCAGTGACTTTATGTTCAAGTGCATGTTCGAAAATACTAGTTAACGTGAACAACATTTACGCAGAATTTGGAATTTTGAGTTTTTAATATTTTTCTTAGAATATTTAGTATCAAAACGTAATAATATTGCGGTTGTCATATTATGATTTCTTAGTATATTTGTGTTTCAAATAAGCTAGACTATAAGAAATCCAAATTTATTGGATCTTCGTTATTGACTCACCAATTAATTTAAAGATTATCTAAGATTATCATTATACTGATTTATAGGGATTTCTTTAACTCAACTTTGAATGACTTTTAAAAATTCACATAAATTTAAGTGTTCCAACTTAGATTTCAATAGATTCTATTGTAATTTATGCTATCATCAATTCGAATTTAAATAGATTCTTTAGAAATTTATGTATCTTTCATTAATTAAAAGATTTTAGTAGATTTTAATGAATTTCGAGCTATGAATACAAATATCAAATTCTTTTAGAATTCTAACATGACCTCTTAAAATTGCAATCCACATCTTCTTTGTCAACCCTTTCCTCTATTTGTGCTACATATTTTTGTATTAAATTGTTGTTCTTAATTTTCAATTTACTCATATGTATTAACACGAGAATTTATTGAATTGTTTGATTTTTTATTTTAATAATAGGATTTTATTTTGTTTTATTTTTTACAATTATTAAACATCGTCTATGGAATTTTATTTTTTATGCTCCATGGCCATTCATTAAACCAAACAATTAAGTTGGATAATATTAAAAACATATTGATAAATTTTAATTAGATTATTAGTCTAATAAAAAGTTGACAAGTAAAATTACAAATTACTATTTTTAACAAAAAAGAACACAAATCCATGATAATCTATTAAAATCTATGATATAGAATTCTTTTGAAATTTTACAATTACGTGGAATTCTATTCAAAGTAATGAAATATATAAAAATTTATAAATATTAATAAATTATTTAAAATCGGAGTTGAGGAAAGGACATTTTATGCTAGAAATGGTGGAGATGTGGTGAAAATGTCAAAATTTAAAAGGTATAGATGATTTGCACAATGACTTCAAAATGTTGGGACGTTTTGTGTCAATTACCCTTTTTAGAATCTAAACTTTGTGAAACTCGTTTTTTTTTCTTTTATTTATTTGAATTCTGATGTGATTAAACTAAAAGAGGAAAAACGTGTTTATCTTGAAAAAATGTGAGCACGCAATAACATTTGAAAGTTCAATGAGTGATCGAAAACGTGATTAAAAGTTCAAATTATTAAAACATTTAACTTTGGAATTAACTTCAAATGTGTGCTCTGTGTGCATTCGTTAGTCACTTGTACATTTATGTCCATTGACAGTTATTGAATCGCGACAAGTAATCAACAAAACATAATTTTCTAAAATTCAATGAACACGCAACAATATTTGAAAATTCAGCATAAAAGTGGTGATTAAAAATTGAGCGAGTATTGAAAAATTTAGTCCATATTCTCTTTACTATTTTCAGGTTGTTTTCAATTTTCAGTTTTTCAAAACAGTAAAAACGTGTTTACTTAGCTATTTTAAAAAATGTATTTTCTAAAACATCCAAAAAATTTACATAGAAATTTTGTGTACAAAACAAAATCTAAATCCAAAACACGAAAACAAGTAAGTGACTTCTGCTCAACTTTCAATGTTATGCATTTTGGTCTTTTTTATTCCAAACTTCTTTAACATTCATCTCAAAACTTTCAAGCACTTCAACATTGGTCCCAAACCTCGTTAGTCTTCCGATTTTGGTCCTTCTTAAGTTTTAGAAGTGCACAAATCAATCCTCAAACTTTTTGTAAGTTAAATTCCACTTTAGAAATTTGTGAAATTCCTCCAATGACTTTCTTAGTGGTTCTTATCACTCCCGTGCCATCAAGTCAATCTTCAAATGATTATGATCAACTCTAATCAAGCTCCAATTCTCCGTTTTTTGTTCTATTAACCTTCACTTTTTTCCTACAATGACAATATTTATACGAAATTAAATAGAAATCTGCTCAAATCACAATTAAACATTAAGTTTATAAGCTAGGATAAGCGTATAAAACACATTCATCATGTTTCCATTGAACTTTTTGGTGTAATATCATTTACCATAAACAATTACATATTCTTATTCTAATTGAGTTTGTCTTTAATATTTGCTTATATATTTTCTAATTTTTGCCAAATTTAATTTAAGTTTTATTTTTTGTAACTGGAAAAAAATATTTCAAGATTTACCAATTAAAATTTATATGTTATTTAATACTATATTACTCATTCCGTCCCAAATATATAGGCCCTATTTTTTTTCACACGAATTCAAAAGGTATGGGAAAAATAAAAAATACAAATACTTTTCCTATCTTACCCTTATTTAATAAATTTTACTTGTAAAAATAATGTTAATGAAAAATTTATTACTACATGAAAACTAGCAACCAAATACCCACTGCCATTGATTTTAACTCCCATTGGAAACTGACAATACATGCATAAACCACAATTTCAAATGCTAGCGCCAATCTTTGCAAATTTTGTAAATTAGTTCCGCCAATTAACGAAATGGTTTCTGCCAAAAAATTTTGAAATCATTTTTTGGCCTAATTTGAAATCTTTTCAAACTCAATGAATATTATAAATAGGGATTATGTATTTTGCTTCAGAATGAAAACTATAAACCAAAAGAAGAAAAATGGGTAGTCGATCACGATTTTCTTTCATTAATTTGAATGCCTCACCCGAAAATAATTATTTGTCGGTTGAAACTGAGTCCCCTTTGTTGCGAAATTCGCATATTGATTTGAATCAATTTCCAAATGAAGATGCCGATGAAGATTTTATTTGCAATACCGACGTTGAATCTAGCAATATGAATCATCCGCCAAACAAGAAGAAAAATTTGAGTATTGACACAAAAAGAGCCGTTTTTGAAATGTTAGTCAAAGTACAACAATATGGAAGGGTAGCAAAAGGAGTAAGGTCGAAAGTTGCCACTTTATTTTCTATATCCAACAAATCGGTTTCTAGAATTTGTCATGAATGAAAATATTTTAGTACTACAAATAGTGATTTGCGGTTATCTTCAAAGCTACTCAATAGAAGACACTGACAGAGAGTTGGAATATGTTTTGAACAAATGAAGGATATCCCTTTACGTCATCGAACAAATATAAGATAAAGTCAAATGCATTGAATATGTCAAAATCAGCCGCGTACAGAAGAATCAAAGAAGGAAATATTCGACCACATTCAAATCCGATAAAATCATACTTGACGGACGACAACAAAAAAGCGAGATTGGAGTTTTGCTTATCAATGATAGTCGAAGGTACAATTGCATCTAGACCTACTTTTATCAACATGCACAATCGAATTCACATTGACGTAAAATAGTTTTATATGTCTAAGACATCGAACAAGTATTATCTCCACCTGGATGAATCCGACCCCTTACGAACATGCAAGAGTAAAAGATTTATTACAAAGATAATGTTTCTTCCTGCCGTTGCTCGTCCACGATTTGATGCTATTACAGATGAAGAATTCGATGGGAAAATTGGAATATGGCCATTTGTGTCTCATGAGCCAGCCAAGCAGAGTAGTAAAAACCGTGTTGCTGGGACTTTAGAAACAAAGCCTATTGCGTTGATAACTAAAGACGTCATTCAATCATGTATCGTTCAAAATTTGCTGCCTTCAATCAAAGAGAAATGCCCATCTTCCAGTTCGAGAACCATCTTCATTCAACAAGACAATGCAAAACCATATTTGGATATTGACGATGTCGAATTTCTAGAAGCAGCGAGGCATAATGGATTTGATATTCATTTATGCTCTCAGCCTCCGAATAGTCCCGATATGAATGTCTTAGATCTTGGTTTTTTTAGAGCCATTGATTCACTTCAACATCAAGAATCTCCATCCAAAATTGAAGAATTTGTATTAGCAGTGGAGAATGCTTTTAGCAAATTTCCAGCCAAAGATTTGAACAAGGTCTTTTTAACATTGCAATCATGCATGGTTGAGGCAATGAAAGATTTGGGGGGTAACAACTACAAAATTTCACATATGAACAAACAAAATATGATTAGAGATGATAGACTACCGGATTGCATTGAGTTCGATAGGGAAGTCGTAGACGTTGCAAAGTAGCTCTTACTTCGGGTTAACATGATTAAGCGACATCGAAAAACAATTATTTTGATCTATGTAATCAATGCTTTTCATCCAGTATTCTTGAATGATGATTTTGATGTGTTATTTGGTGTTCATATCTAATTGTTACATCTGGTATCTATTTATTTGCTACACCATGTGCTTAATTGTTAAATCTGTACCTTTATAGTCTCCACGCCCAGCCCATGATATGCTACCACTGCACACATGGCACAACCTAGAAGAAATACTAGGATGGAAATGATGTCGTAGAATTTGTATCTCAAAAATTAAAGACTGTAGAAAGAGAAAAGAAAGAGCAAAAGAACTTGAAGGCATTGACATGAGCAACATCATATCAAGTTCAAGCAAGAGGTAATTCCATATGGCTTTATAGCACGTGGAATTGAGTCTAACCACAAGTAGAATTCAACATGTAATAAATAGTGATCAATTCAAATAGTAATTCAAAAGGGATTACCGCTAGATAAAAACAACTAAGAAAAATACGTACAAAGCAATAAAAATCCATCTTCGAAATTTATTTCAAGCACCGAATAACTGAAAAACAATTGCCACAAATCTTCAAAAGTATTTTTTAGGAGGAGAAGCATTAAACTGCTCATAATATTTCGGTAGATATATTTTTATCATTTGAGATACTACACGTTGATACTCTTGACAAGCGGAAATATAGCCATCTTCCTTCGGCGAAACATTCAAATCAAGCAATGGCCTCGCCACTTTCTTCAAATCAAATTCACTCCTATAAAATTGCTTACAATTGTTTTCTATAGGTTTGGGGGAGGTTGAGCAATTTTCAGATTTTATACTCATGGCTTGTTCATTCAAATAAAGGAGATGGAGACACAAAATGTAAAAAAGTGGAAGTTTATAGAACCCCATAATCTGTTGCAGCTTTCATATGGAGAATGTTAATTTTTTTATTGTTTTTATTTTTCCAAAAGATGTGGGGTGCTATTAATTTAATTGGTAATGTAAATAATTTAAAATATTTAAATTAAATGGTACTATAAATTGGATATATCTATGCAAATTAAATAAGGTTAAAATATATATTTTTGCTAAATCTTGCTTGACCGATAGAGGCAGAGGATTTCTCAAAACGGGATCCTGCCTTAAGTGAAGTGGAGTTGCAACTTAAGTTCGGTTTTTAGTATTCAATATAAAAAGAGACGTATATATACGAAACATCCAAAAAAGGAAAAAAAGACTATATATTTGAGAGTAGTATTAAACTATTAAAATTTATTGAATAAAATATTATAAAAAAATTCTCAAAATTTTAAAATAAACGTGTTTTTCAAATTTCTGTTGTAAAAAATAATTTTTCATAATGATAAATAAACATATTTTCAGCAATCTCAATAAAATTGAATTAAAAAAGGGTAAATAGTACTAGGGGTCCCTAACCTTTGAACGTTGTAACGATCGGGTCCCTAACTTTTGTTCACTAGCAGCCGAAGTCCTTAACCTTTCAAACATACGTACCAGAGGTCCTTTTTTGACGGAAAACGTCAAAAATTCTGTTAACTCACCACACGCTCAATTTTTGAAGGACAAAAGTGGGATAAATAGCACTAGGGGTCTAACCTTTGAACGTTGTAACGAAAATCGAGTCCCTAACCTTTGTTCACTAGCAGCCGAAGTCCCTAACTTTTCACTAGCAGCCGTACGTACTAGAAATTTTCTTATTGTTATTCTTCTTCGCAAACTGGATTTTTTAAAACTGATAATATCAAAATTAGAGAAGTGATTCTGGAAAAGCGATTGTTTCGGTGTAATTTTTGTCCAACACCACTCACTGGCAGCAGCCGTCGCCGGAGCAGCACTGTCTCAATTGGGTGTACTGTCTCAGTTAGGAATCTACAAATTAAACTCCAGAAAGCCACCGAAAAGAGCTCACTAATTTTCGCTTCCAGAACTTCGACGGCGAGGACAGTACACCCAACTGAGACAGTGCCGCTCTGGCGACTGCTGCAGCCAGTGAGCGGTGTTAAACAAAAATTGCACCCAAACAATCGCTTTTTATGAATCACTTCTCTAATCTTGATATTATCAGTTTTAAAAAATCGTGTTTGCGAAGAAGAATAACAATAAGAAAATTTCTGATACGTACAGCTGCTAGTGAAAGGTTAGGGACTTCGACTGTTAGTGAACAAAGGTTAGAGACACGATCGTTACAAAGTTCAAAGGTTAGGGACCCCTAGTACTATTTATCCCATTTTTGCCCTTCAAAAATTGAGCATGTGGTGAGTTAATAGAATTTTTGACGTTTTTCGTCAAAAAAGGACATCTAGTACATATATTTGAAAGGTTAGAGACTCCGACTGCTAGTGAACAAAGATTAGGGACCCGATCGTTACAATTTTCAAAAATTAGGGACCCTACTCCCTAGTGCTATTTACCCATTAAAAAACTCAAAGCTCTTATTAACCTCCGACAAAACCTGTATGCCGTTCAACACGACCACGTTAGTAACTGACTCAGGTATGAAAATTATGTCCCCATCCCCCATCCCCCGCTCTGGCGGCCACAACTCGTCCTTCTCCACCGGCCCCAAATTTTTCGTAGCTTGTTCAAATTCAAGAAATGAACCCTCTTTCTCTATATCCCAAATTTGCTCTTGATTGGACGTTTGGAGAATTGAAGTGCTTAATTATTCCGTTCGTTCATCTCAAAAACCTTATGCAACAAACAATAGAGACCCAAAAGATCCCCTTTCCCGTTCTGTTTCTTTTTTCATTTTACTTAGGTGTCCTTTTTTGGGTTATTTTCAGGTTCGTGATTTTCACGAGATGAATAACGTTGGGAATCTCCTCGTGACTGCCCTCCCTGTGGTTAGTGTTTTCTCCTTTCTTACTATTTTAAGTGATCCGTTTTTATTCCTTGTAAAGTTTGGTTGCTGAGAAATGGCTAGAAAAGCAAGTGTTGCAATTTACTAACTTTAAGAGGTTCAGTAAAAGCAAAAAATGGAAAGATGACTACACTTTGGGATACCCAACGCAATACCAATTTCCTTATTTGATTTGATATGAATTGAACCAAGCAGTAATGCAGAAATTTTTGATTTCACTGTATTATCGTCTTCTATATAAACGTTACAGTGTTGTTTTGCAGCCAACACACTAAAATGTGAAGCATATAAAGCTTGAGTTTGCCTGTGATGTCGAAGACAAGCATCTTAAAATCGTCAAAAAGCGAGGTACTATTGTTTTGCTTTTACTGAGAGGAGATGTGAATTCTCAACACCGACACCGACTGGGCCACTTGAAGCCATATATCAATGTTTGATTAAGTTTATGTCCGCTTCTACATTTAATTTTCGTAACATGTTCAAGTTTTATGGTCTTTTGATGGATCGGGATTTGGATAGGGATAGCGTCCTCGAAGTTTTTCCTTCCAAAATAATCTCAGTAGCAAACTATAATCTAATAATTCTGTAATTTGAATTTGTTGCAAATAAAGGTTTATAAAGTAGGCTCGTCACAAGTTCTTCTAAATAGATATGGAACTTCCAATTCTACTACTACTACATTTCACTCTTAGCGTGAATAAGCTTTACAATTTGAAATTTTAGAGGTGGATCAATTGTTAAAAGTTGCTGAACCTTTTGCATTTAGTAATTGGAATCAGTGATAAAAAATTGGGAAGAAGGAAGACATCTTAATTAAGATTGAACACTAACTTATGGATGGCTCATGGATTTAAAATTATCTTATATGCTAGTTGAATATGTAAACTATATTATTTTAAAAACTTGAACTGGAATCCATAGATACATATTATTGAGGGGTTGTCTATCTTGATCAATAATAACTTGAATGGAACTTCAAGGGGAATACTGTCTCCAGGACTGTGGTTTCATCAGGATCCTAACAATGTACGGGTCTGTCTAAGATTTCTTGCAACAATTGGCTTAAGTTCACTGTTTTGAAAGTCTTGCCAAAGTAGTGATTCTACTTTGGTGTTCCACGCATAAAATTTCAGAATAAATTTATCCCAAAACTTAGTATAATATTATCAAATTTAATAAAATTTCCCTTTCATCTCTATTCTCAGAAATTCCCCATTTTTCATCTTTATCTATAACAATGGCAGATAAAACTCCCATCTTCAGTGGATTAATAGAGTATACCCCATTTTCTGGAGGTATAACTTCAAGCAAGAGGGGCAGAAATGAATCATGAGAACTGGAAAACACAACAAAAACAGCTATCAAAATCTATGAAGGAGGGGTTTCTACTTCGTTTACAAAAAGCAGAAGGCAGGAGAATTTTTCAACATACGTAGTGGGTGAAATAGGTTTAAAGAAGAGGTCAATTGTGAATCCAGCGTCAAATGATGACAAGATTGAAGGTGTCGGACCGTCGGTACTAAGTACTAGACCCAAGTCAAGTTCAAGAAAGTGATTCTTACGCCAATAAGGGCCCCCCCAAAATCGACTTATTAGCGGATTAATTATAAGTGGTATTAGAACAATGTTTCTAAAAGAAATCATGTTTTGTTATTTAGTTTCTGTTTCTAACCTAAATGACGTCTCATCTAAATGTTTATCCATATGTTGGTTTATTTTCAGTTCATTCATATATAAGTGTTTTATTTATGTAATGTTATGTTAGTTCAATCTCTATTCATACATATATTTGAGGTGATGAGTTTCTTCAAGCTTTCTTAGCTATTGAAATGAAGGAAAGGAGAGAGATACAAGTAGGTATGTAAGTATGCATGCATCTAGAATAGCTGTATGAGCCATAGCCAAGGTCAAGCAAAAAACTGAGGAGCCCCACGCTCGAAGGATATATTTTGGTTTAGTAGGCAGTTCTTTGTTTCAATGCAGTGGGTACTATAAATGTTATTTTTACGGAGATAGGTCAGGTATATAATGATTATACAACAAAGAAGAGTTCTTCAAACTGTAACATATAGCTATTGTATTTTTTTTTATTTTAACAAAAACATTAATGTATTTATTAGTAGTTATATTAAAAAAATCATTACTTAAAATTTAAATATGAAACGAAACTTATAAAATGATACATTGCACGGAGATTTTAAGCATCAGATAAAAAAATATCTCACAATACTATTATAAAATCAAGTGCAACGCACATGTTATGTACTAGCATCTATAAATATAAGTAGTAAATGCATATTTCCATTTTTAGAATACTAATTAGGAATCTATCCTATTCCTTAGTGGATTTTCCAAACCAAATTGTATATTCCCCTTTTATTGTGGAAAATTAGTATTGATTCCATGTGATATCATCCTATATGGGGAAAAATGGGTTAAATGGATTGAGATTGCAGAGGTATGCGAGCGGTAACAAACATTCACATTCGAGAGTACAGGAAAGCCAATTAAAGAGAAATTTAGTGGTAAATTAGAAAACTAATGACAATGACAAGACTAATCTATTAATTTTGCTTAATTTGGTTGGAAAATCATTTCAAAATTGTTGGAAAACACATCAATTTGTTACTCTATGCTCTTAAGTCTCTTTAGTTTAAATATATTTAATGCATGTCAAAGTCAGATAAATTAGACAAACGTATACATTATCTGAGTCTTGTGTGACTGAACACTCCAACCACCTTATCTAAAATTTAAAACTTTCAAATGGAAAGGTTTAATATGATACAAGAATAGACAATAATTTTTTGTTCAACTTCTAAACATTATTTGGTTACTCTGTCTATTTCATGTAATTAAATATATAAAATATATCATATAACAAATGTTAAAGAAAACATAGAAAGGATACATATGCATTATTTGGGTCCATGTGTGACTGAACACTTTATCGAACTATCATATTAAAAGTTTAAATTAGAAAAAATGGTTCGATATATACGATATCACCTATCATATTTTTGATAGAAAAACGAGCTTGCTCTCAATGTGTAAGGACAAAATGACACGGCAAATGTGTAATTATATTTTATATTTAGGATCTGCTTCAAAACAATATTATCATCCTTATACCATGGGACCCCACATTTATGTCATATAGGCCCACTGCAATTTACACTTTCTAGAGACGTATCACGTATGTATGTATATATACACACACACACACACACACACAAATACATAAACACACCCTAAGTGTCTCGACTAACTAAAAGGTAGAGTTTATAAATTTGATTGTGTAGTATTGTCTGTAATGTTGTAAGAGTAGTTTTTAGTTTTTAGTGTTTGGTATTCAATGGGGAGAAACCCTTTCTGCTCTAAAGTAGGCTTAAATAGAGGCGCATGGACTGCTGCTGAAGACAAAATTCTTACCGATTACATCAAACTCCATGGTGAAGGCAGATGGAGAAACCTTCCTAAGAAAGCTGGTAATTATTACCTTTCTTCTTTTCCTTTCTGTGTTTGCATCTTATTATTTAAAGAAATATGGATCATTTGTTCATTAATTATGAAAGCAGAATCAAGAAATGTTTGGTTTGTTTTTGTTGTTGTTGCAGGCCTAAAGAGATGTGGGAAGAGTTGCAGGCTAAGGTGGCTTAATTATTTAAGGCCAGACATTAAAAGAGGCAACATTACATGGGATGAAGAGGAACTCATCATCAGACTTCACAAACTGTTGGGTAACAGATGGTCTCTGATAGCTGGGAGGATTCCTGGGCGAACAGACAATGAAATAAAGAATTACTGGAACACAAATCTAAGAAGAAAGATTCATCAAAACGATCCTAAGTCTGCTTCAAATTGCAATAATCTTTCAGAACATCACAATAGGAAGGCTAAGATGAAAATAGGCATCAAGAATGAATCACCACCCGCTGTACGAACAAAGGCAACAAGATGTTCTAAGTGTTTTATAGGTCAGCAGGAAAAACAGAATGAACTTAACAAGAAAACTGACAACGTTTTGTCATTTGTTGTCAAGGACAGTACTGGTTTCAGCAGAATTCAATCGGGTTCTTGCGACGAATTCAAGCAGAATTCGTCGAGTTTTAGGCTGGATGATGCTTGTCTGGATGATGAACTGCATAATTTATCTGATGTTTTGAATTCTGAATTCTGGGGTTTTCAAGAATTCAGTGATGGAAATGAGAAAGGTAACAAGGGTTCATTGTCACCTTCTTCTGGAGGAGCTCTTGCATTCTATGATAAGATGCTGGAAGATTGGATTGCAGGGAATTGTGTTCATCAAGAAACCGCTTTTGATCCTAACAATTTGACTAAACTTCCAGATTTTGGAGGGGATTGGCTTGATAATATTTGAACATATATTTTCATATTAACACAAAATGTGGTACTGAGCCAAATATATGTGATAAAAAGAATCCCAGTAATATCAGACCAGGACTAGTTTGTAAACATGTTATGTAAGTAAGTTTTATGTATAATTTTCCTTTAAACCCTAAAATAAAGATTGATTATAAAGGAGGTTGAATGTTGAATAAAAATTGAGTATTTTCTTGAAGGTATACCAATTTTTCAGTATTTCGTTATGAATAAAAAATTCTTTAATTTCAAACTCCCGAATCAATGGGTTTTATTGTACATTCTATTATGCTTTCGCTGCATCACTTTGCTTACTATGGATATGTCTGGTGTGGTTTCAAGCCTGAAAGGGCATTTTTCTAGGATGAATTTGCAGGTAATGAATGAAAAATAAACCGACATTGACGAGGAGAAAGGCGTTTTGAAAACTAAATTGAACTTATTTGGAAAATTTTATTTATATAATTTTGTCAACACCCTCTTCTACGTATAAACTGAATTTAATTTAATTTAATCTTCAGAAAATTTGAAATTGAACAAGTATATTTCCAGTTTGCTTCATTTTCATTTCTCCACGTTTATTCTTTCTACCAACCACAAGCATAAGAAGTAGAGTCGGCCAAGAAAAAGAGTTTTGTATAACAATTTTGTTGAAATTCGTCTATTCTTTTCCATAATAAGTAAAAAGAATTTTCTGAAATACTCGTGTATTTAGATATTCTAGAAATTGATTACGTACTTTGTTAGAGTTTCAATTTTGTGAAAAATGAATTCTTTCTACCAACCACAAGCATAAAAAGTAGATGCGACTAAAAAAAATCTCTTGTATAATACTTTTTGTTGAAATTCGACTGTTCTTTTCCATAACTAGTAAAATATATACAATAATAGGAAAAGAGTTCGGGAGTGACTCGTCTATTCTTTTATTTAATGAAATTATTTCTTTGTCACATATATATGTCTCATCAAATTTATTTATTTATTTATATCAAATGCATGATCGTGCAATATTTTCATAAATAGGTGATTGTGAATATTAAAATTTAGGACTTTTGTCTATTGATATTGATCTATTTAAATGTTAAGTTATTAGTAAAGTAACAAACTTATTTATTTAAAATTTTCTCCAACTCGCTAGCTAAATCAATTTTATTGTATTTCTCTGCTGATTTCTTCTTTTCCATAAGGTAGATTGTACTATATTCGATAATTACCGATCGTAAAGGAAGTTTTCATTTTACTCACAAAAAAAAGTGATATACGTCTATTTTTACCATTTCAAAAAAAAAAAAAAAATCACTCTTCAAATCTCTATTTCCCAATTCTCTTTCTCTTTACTATTATTCTCCAAATCTTTCCTTCTCAACCTTGTTCCTCCTCATTATTCACCACCGGCCATTCACCAACATCTATCAATCTCTATTTATATTTCTATAGTCAGATTCCACCGATAGGCTATTGGAATATTTTATCAAAACTTGATAGTCAAAACTTGAAGGACATCTAGGTCGACTAAAATTGAACAAGTTTACAAATCTTGGACTCATTGGCAGTCGAAACTTTGAAGAAAATTAGGTCATACGTTAACTATAAATTGACGTGGTTTATTTTCTTTTGTAAATGTGACTTGAAAGTTTTCTGAGAGAAAAAGTGTAAGCCTAGCATCCTATTTGTTTTTCTTGTTCTCTTTGTGGGTTGTATAAATAGTAGAAATTGGTGGTTGCGGTAAAGTTTAAGATAGTATTTTTCTTGAGATACTTGGAGATTTGAATGAATGAAATCTATATGATTGTAACGATTTTTCATATAGTGAAAGTTTTGACAGTCCATAAATCTTTCTCTATCTTTTATATTTTTTTGTTTCATTATCTTTCTCTGAACAAGAATCTTGTAGGCAATAAATGAATTTGTTTCAATTCCCAACAGTGGTATCAGAGCATCATGTCGTTCAGAGTGTTGGTGCACAGAGAAGATATGTCTATCAAATATGACGTGGAGAAATTTGACTGAAGAATCAATTTTGACTTGTAGCAAGTACAAGTCAAGGATGTATTGATTCAATCTGGACTGCACAAGGCTTTGAAAGGGAAACCAACCCCGATTTTTGACAAAGATACTGAAAAATCCAGTATGAGCGATGAGGTTTGAAAAAATTTGGATTTGAAAGCTGTAAATACAAAACGTCTATGTTTAGCAAAAAATGTTCTTGCAAATATTAATGGAATATCTGTTGCAAAAAAAACTTTGGAAAAAACTTAAACAATTGTATCAAACAAATAGTCTTTCAAATCGGTTATACTTGAAAGAACAATTTCATTCTTTGCGAATGAATGCAGGTACAAAGCGTTCTCAATGGAATCGTTTTTGAACTGGAGGCTATTGGAGTTAAAATCGATGATGAGGACAACGCGTTAAGATTCATCTAGTCTCTTTCATCCTCCTATGAACACATCAAACCAATTTTGATGTATGGGAAAAAAATGTAAGTTTTGAAGAAGTTACATGTAAATTAATTTATGAAGAAAGAAAGTTGAGTGGTGGAAGTAATATTTCATTTGAAAACTCATTACTTGTTGCTGAAAAATATAAGAAGAATAATTCTATGAAAAGAAAAGTATCTTGTTGGAATTGTGGACAACCTGGTCACGTGAAGAAAAATTGTCCAAAAGGTGGAGCAAGCTCGGCTAACTTCTCGATATCATATACGGATAATATGTATCTCTTTATGGGAGACGATGATATCGCTTGAGTAAATATTTATATCTTCGTGGCATGCCCTAGTTGCCATGATAGAGGATGTGTTACTACTAGCGGGTCCACATATTTGCACACGGGCATTGACTTGATATTAATGTAAGGTGTGTGGTGGAATTAATGTCGATGGTTGATGAACTTCCAAGTAAGTCAAGCAAGGGATTTGCACCATAATATTTTAGCAAATTTATTCGACATGAGCCGATGAAATTCTTAGAATTCGTTGATTCTAAGTGATTATATTTATATGGTAGAGTATGTTAATTCTCTGTTTTGATAAATGAAATTGTCAAAGTTTACCGATTTTTTTTTTAAGTATCAAGATGAAGAGCTGCATAAGAGATGATTGAGTTTTGACTCATTTTTCGTCAAAGTGGAGATTGTTGGAATATTTTCTCAAAACTTGGTAGTCAAAACTTGGAAGACATTTAGGTTTATTAAAATTGAACAAGCTTACAAATCTTGGACTTCTTGGCAATCGAAACTTGGAAGAAAATTAGGTTATACGTTAACTATAAATTGATGTGGTTTATTATCTTTTGTAGAGGTGACTTGAGAGTTTTCTGAGAGAAAAATTGTGAGCATAGCATTCTAGTTGTTTTTTTTTTTGTTCTCTTTGTGGGTTGTATAAATAGTAGATATTGGTAGTTGTGGTAAATCTTAGGATATTATTTTTCTTGAAATACTTGGGGATTTGGGTGAATGAAATTTATATGATTGTAACGATTTTTTATATAGTGAAAGCTTTGACAGTCTATAAATATTTCTCTATTTTTTATATATTTTTTGTTTCGTTATCTTTTTTTGAACAATGAACTTGTAGGCAATAAATAAATTGGTTTCAATTCTCAACATTAGCGGTATACTAGTATTTAAAAAAAAACTAAAATCTAGTCCACTCACATGAAATGTTATATCCATCGTCACTTGAAATGTTCTCCTACCTGTTTGGTAGGAGTTATATTACCATAATCGGTAATTTATGGCACATACTCATTATTTTTTTCATGAATTACGAATCATGGACCGTCACTTCAATAGTGGATAAGATGACTAGGATAACTCCTACCCACTATGGGTATGACAACCTCTCCTATTTAGATATTCTAGAAACTAATCATGTAATTTGTTAGAGTTTCAATAGTTTATGTCGAATCAATTTGCAAAACTCGAAAATGATGCTAACGTTTTTGCATTATTGTCAACTGCGGAAACAACAAAAAATATTGCTTGAAATTACATATTAATTAAAGGATAACCACTATTAGAAAAGAAAAGGTGTTAAAGTTTTTGTTTTAACTAAAATTACCAAATTGGATTAAGCTTTTTATGGATTAATTAATTGCAAATAGTCCAAAAATATTCACCAAGGGATATTGCTTTTTAGTCCGTTTTGCAGGTTGAAATGGACAGTATTAAGCACAATACTAGTTATTAAAAAAAAATCCATTATTTGTACTAAGTGATTTAATACCATGCACAAAACTTGCCCCAATCATATAAAGTGGTGAAAGTCAACGTGGTCGCTAGATATCCTTCTACACATTGTTAATCATAGTATATAAAAGATTAAACTGTTATTACAAGTATTTATTTAAATATTGTTTTTAACTGTGTTCAATAATTGTTGGTAAATACAAAAATAAATAATATTATCGATTCCATATGATCGGAATATAATGGCATTTTCTAACACCTTATGCTATTTTTCTACATTCCACTTTTCGTTCATATCACACAATTCTCAAAAACAAAAAGATAGACACGAATTTAGAAAAACACATTATGTTACAAGTCATCACTTTATTTGATCCGAAAGGGCAATGGGACTATAAAGATACATTCTTCAAGTCAACTCAATGAAAAAAATTATTCTTTTTTGGCAAAAACTTGAATCTAGATAAACATCTTTCCTGCAAGAAATTTTAATTGCCAAATCTATAGTGAATTAGCAGTTCTTGGGATTGAATGTCTGCAGCATTTATAAATATGGGGCCAAACCATTCATCGCCCGACACGTTGCTTAGTATGAATTAGTAAATTCTGAAATATATATATAAACAACTCACATTAATGCATTTTCTTATGACCAACTTATGATTAAAAGCAGAAAATTTTCAATGAGAAAGAACACTCACAGGTCCCTGATATTATCATCAAAGGCAGCATTCTATGTGGCATAAACATTAATATAGGAGGATATTAGTGTACTATCACAATCTTACACTGTTAACAAAATCAGCCAGAATCGTCGATAATACGGTATGCTTAGTATAATGCTAATGTACTATGTTACTATGATTAAGCCCGAAATAAGCATTAGAACTAAAGAACAATCATTGTCTACTAGTTCATCAAACAAACATTAAGGAACAAAATGTTAGATTGAAGCACTAGAATAACCATTTTTCGTTCGTCAGGGAGGAGCCGTGGCTATCATTTGAGCAGAGATAGAAAAGCATGCGGAATGAGAACAACACCAAGTCTAATTCCTCACTGGCTGCACTGACTGAGCTGTAGCTATCATTTGAGCCATGATACTAGCATACTGAACTGCTGTATGCTGTGATGTATATTGGTCCGAAAGGCCAAACTCTGAAAAATTTGGTTCAATATGCACAAAATGACCGGGCAATGATCGTTTTGAGAGAGCTTCCTGCCACAAATCAAAGAACTCACCCATGATTTGATGTGATTTTTCCCATGACGAAATGGGTAGATACTCCATCTGCAATAGAACAAGCAAATACTGAATACTTGAGGTTGATCGTTAAACAAATTTATCGAACATACTTTCAATATAAAGAGAACTTCTATAACAACTAAGAATTACTATCCAGTTAATTTTCTGGGGGGACAAAAACTCAGTGCTCAAACCTAAACGAGAATCAAAGTTGTATGTGTGATATGCATAGCATTAGGAAATAGCAAGCCAAAAATAACGAGAGCATTCTTTTTGCTTTTCTGCCTTAGTACTTGCTTGTATGCCAAACCCTGATGTTGAATTTGTTTTTACTCAATTCAGATTTAGAACTTAGTGATACAGAGACTACCACTGCAGAAAAGCTAGCAAGAAATGATACTGGAGGCTTATTCACGTGCAATTAGTATTATTAGAATAACGGAGACGCAGTCGAACAGTTACAAACAAACATGGGTATTAAAATAAGAGGAAATTATAGCAAATGTCGTTTTGAATGTGGTACATTTGAAAAATGGCAACTTTTAAAAATAAGTTGAAAATGGTCATTTGGGATAAATATAACCCCAAACAACTACTTAAAACACCTACTATATCCTAGTCAAATCTAATTCAAAATCAGATCTATTATTTCACTAAAATCAAATCTTGCTCCACCAACCACCGCCTCGTGCCACCGCCTTCGCGCCACCATTCACCACTAACTAACCCACCCTAACTAATTTACTATTTTGATAGATTAATTTAGATTATAAAAGAACAAAAATTTAATTGGTTTTGTGTTAGATTAGTTTGGTTATTTTTAGATCTGAAAATATGTTAAATATAATTGTTCAAAAATTGTTGAAAAAGATTGTGTTCATAAATTAATATCTGGTTGAGGAAGAAGAAGAATGTGGAACGGGAAAAGCAAACGAAGTGGGTTGAGCAACTGTCGTTTGAACTGTCAAGAAGAAGAAGAGGAAAAAAAACTGTTGACACTAATTTTTTTTTCCCTTTATTTCTTTTACAACTGACAGTTGAATGGCAGGAAAAAAAAAAAAAACGACATTTGAAATGTATCTCAACAGTTCAACCGTCTTTCGCCAAAAGGGAATACATGACTTGTCCCAAAAAGTTGCTATTTTTGCAAATGTTATTAAAAGTTTCCATTTTTAAAAATGATCCTCTGCATTTGTCTAGATTTCTAAATTCTCCTTAAAATAATAGGGATATGAATAATATGGACATACACAAAAGACACAAAAATTAAAAAAATAAATTTTGATTATGAGCCTGTAGGACGCTACTTGTCAAAGATGCAATTCAACACAGCAAACCTTATTCTAAATATCTACACATCAAATACTATCCCTCCCAATATTTAGCCCGCTCTGAAGCTATGCTTTTTAAATCAACTAGTTATGATGTCCCTTCTGATCCAGTGTGTGTTTGTGCGCGTATGTATATAAAAGAAAGCCCAGGATTTTCACATTTAACGATGCAGATAGGCTCTCTGAGCTCTATTCTGCCACCTGGTTATTTGTATATGAACCTCAAAATATCTACCAAGAACCACATATTTGGTACCGTTTCTTTGAACTGTTTCTGTACAAGAACAGTACTCAGGTGTTCCCCATATGTACAACATTGTTGCAGCCATATGTTGAACATTGAGATCCACCCGTAACACATTGAAGATTGCTCAATGCCCAATTTTAAACAATCATTATCCTATTTTAAGTATCTTCTAATTAGTAGGAAAAACATGCATACCACCTTTCATTCCACAGGTTTCTTTTAGCTATGTAATTTGAACTACACCAAATATTTATCTGATAGTTTAAATTTATCTTCCTAGCCAGTTGTATTCAGCTTTTATCTCCTAGTTTGTGATAGAATCAAATCTTAACAACCATAGCTGATCTGATTACAAATAGCCATCTTCCAAGTGTAAAGTACAAATAATTATATTCTGTCCATATCTGCTCTTGCATTCGTATACCCAAACCAACTTTGCAGTCCTTTGCAATTGGTTGCCAGCTTCCAGCTCATTCTTCTTCAGTAGAACATTGCACTCTGCATGAGCATGTATTTTATGCGTCCTTGACGTGTCCTGAAATGTTCTCATGTACGTCTGATGCATGTCGGGGAAGTGTCCCTTGTGTCTAAAATTTTAATAGTATATAAATATAGGACACGTGATGTGGCGTGTCGGACAGCTGTTTCGGAGTGCTGAGGAGGGTCCGTATTCGATGCATGTCGAACACCGAAACTCCACCCTTGGAGGAATGTTTGTGCTTCACATACTACCATAAAATATTATTTTTATATCCAATGTGTCCCTAGGGTGTTGTATCCGACTTCATCGAGTGTTCATGCCATGTTGTCTCCTTCTGTATCTATGCTTCTTAGCACTAGAAATTCTGTCAAAGTATTCATGGACATCAAGTGTGGATGGATTGTCTACTCCATAAGTAATGAAAGAAAAGCACTGGGTTTTGAGGTTTCCGCACTTGATAGTCAATACCATTAAAACTTTCGTGACCCTCCCTCTCCTGAATGTCTGCATCAAATAGCATGGGGCAAGCAACTAAGGCTTTCTATTCCCCGTTCCTTTGTAAGTCCTTGGCATAATCCAAACCACACAGAACAGGCTGGGTACAGGACTCTCCGTATCAGCAGCCACTTCATGGTGAAGAGAGAGATTGTTGACATCGCCTGGATTCTTGCATAGAAAGACACCACTCGTGATAAATTAACCACACCGCCTGGTCTGCCCCAAATCATCAGCCATTGTAATAGGTTTACAAATAGCTGTCCAACAAGAAAGGGGACTTTTTCGTATCCTTGCTACCCCGTATAACTAATAACTTGCTAAAATCAGCAACATTCCTGTTTAGCAAGCAAAAATAGAAGAATGTGGATGCAAATTTTCACTTCTCAAACCTCTGCAGATCATTTTATCATCACTCACACCTTCAAGATTCAGATTTACAGCCTAGTATTTAGCAAATACATCTTCACTTGCAGCAAGTCCGAATCCTGTGACCCCTCCTGAAAAGGATATTCCAAAAAGTCACACTACTCCCCATAAAATCAGTAACACAAGCCCATTTATGCACTGAAATATTAAGGAGGTGGCTGAACTACTCTTTAAGACCAGTATCACCAAATGTCTAGCCAAAACCTCATCCACGTCCCATTTCCCACCATAAAAAACCAATATATTTGCTTGATGACCCTTCATGTTGCAATGCCATAAGTTTGGGTATTTTTGTTAGTCCACCCTCCCCACTCACAAATAAATTTCACTCAATTACCCTTCTCCATAGCACATCTTCAACAGCAAACCTTCATTGAACCCCATAATGTCCCTAACACCTACGCCACCACACCTCATGAGATTGTTAACTGCCTTCCACTTCACTATATGATACCTTCTTGATCACTTCACGAAACATTATTAATCACATGCTCTAAGTTTTTAGAAATAATGCTGGAGGTGCAGAGAGAGATGTGATAGGGTTGTAAAGACGGAAGGGTACTTTTCAACAAATTCAACTTCCCCCCTTTTTTGGATAGCCTCTTGCCCACCAGCAAGTCAACTTTCAAACTTCTGAATTATAGGGTTCCAGGAGTCCATAATTTTATATGATGATCCCAAGAGCATGCATGAAAAGAGAATAGGCAGGCTCCCAGTTTTACACCTCAAATCTGAGCCAGTTGCTGCAAACTGGGCACTTCACTCTGCCATCAAACCAGTACACAGACTCCCGTATCTATCAGAAAATCCTTTTTTTTCTTTTCTGTTTTGTTTAATATTGACACTAGAAATCAAATTCCTCTATTTAAAACCACATAATAATACTATTACGACACCACTTTCAGTTCACAAAAACTTCATGGAACAGACTAAAGAATCTGTCTAAAAGTAGAGAACAATCAAGTAACTTAGTAATCTAAAAATTTTAAAAATGATTAATTGACAAGAATTAATATCAGTCCTCAATAAATAAAAAGTAATTAAACTTGAAATCTAACTAGAGCTTAGTACCTCCATCACTATTCCCCTCAAACTTTCAGATTGCATTGGAGCCACCTTCCCCACTCGCAACTGGAAGTCGCCAAGTTGATACTGATTCCCCTGTATTATATCACATTTTCAGTGAACAATTTATATCAAACCTTTTTTCAACTAAAACTTAACTCAGGTGGATCATCCCATCGCTATAAATTGATAAATTCCAAATACTAAGCCAGTCTGCATATGTAAAAGCTCAATGACCTCAAAATTAAGGGCAACACGTGTTTTATAAGACTGCAGTTTCTCCATTATCATCTGAATACTCGACTCCGCTTCCACAACAAGCCGCTGTCCTTTAAGTACTAAGTAGTACTTACCGGGCTGTTCTGCCAACGAAATCCCCAAAAAGTCACGCGGAAATTCATTGGCGTTCGCTTGTTCTTACCATCAATCACCACGCAAAATAAAAAAAGTTAAATCAAACCCGTATGACTATTCAGATGAAATTACTTGAAGGAATCAAATGCTTATTGAAGTGGGCATCAAACAGCTTAAAAATATAGAAACGAACCCGCACACACACATACCTCTAGTCATGGCTCTGTAGAAGCTAATAGTGGCTTTCCAGCGCCCTTCCTTGATGCCATTGATGCCCTCGGCACACTGGGAGACTTCAGCGAGGATTTGGCTGTTGACCGTTGTGCCTGCGTTTGGCTGCCAGTGTAAAATCCTACACAGAGGCAACACCTATCGCTAAGATCATTATACATATTCATACATTAAAGGTTAATTGAACGATGGAATTAGAAAAAGGGTTTTGGAATTGTTTCAACTTTTAGTTACCATTTGATGGGCATAGTGTTGGTAGATTGGATTTTTGCAGTCTTGAGAATGATGGAAATTTGCCTTTCGTTTCTCTTTCATCCAAACAGGTTATATTTCAAATCTGAGAATTAATAAGATTTTATGGCCAATTTGTTTAATGCCCAATTCTTGACGGTCAAAGCCAAATTGAATTGAGCTGCAACATTTTTCATTTTGAAGGTTTTACTAGATATAAATCCCTAATTATAAATACTAAATTGGGAATTTTTCTTATTCAATTTCTTGTTATCTCTTTCCCTCCCCGAAAACAATGTTAGAACAATAGAACATTCGTATATATATCAAGACATAATTTGAAAGAATTTTTTCTAAAATTTATTTGGACTAATTAATGTTTTATCTAGATTTCAAAACAAACAATTACGTAAAATCGACTTGTTGATGCTCTCACCACACTACCACAGAGACCAAGATTCTTACAATTGTATTATAATTTGATCCTTTCAACAAGGGTACCATCGAGTATGTTAAACAAAACGTTCTAACAAGGACATGCGCTCATAAAGTGAATATATTATGAAGGACAATGCAAGGGCAAAGATTTTATAGTTCTCAGGAAGTCTATTTATTAATTGAGTCTATACAAAATGAATACATTGGAAACTCGACCTTATCACACAACTTCCAATATTAGATAAATTATACATACAAGCAAAGATGACACCAATTGAATGTGAATTACAAAAGTTTAGCATATCTTGCATTACTTGAGAAACAGCGTCTAGTTCACTTGAGTTATGCTAGTTCAGTAGAATAAACGCAAACACCAAAATTAAGATTGTGAAGACTTAATTTCGCTAGATGTTCCAATAGGAAATCTCTAAAACTAACAGAATAGTAGAAGAAATCTATATAATCGATACTAAATTTATGATAAATACCATAAATACTTTGTAGCAAACCGACAAAAATGGAACTCTTTACAAATCAAGCACAATTTGTCAATTTCATATAATCAAGCACATCAAATACACTCGTAATAAATTCCAAACAAATGAAACAAACTATTATACAATTGCTGACATTTCTAATGGTATTTCAACTATAAATATCTTGTAATCTTGAAACTTCAACTGTCACTTGGACTAAACCTCTTTAAGATACTTGGGATTGTATCTAGCTATCAATAATTGACCTAATCCTGCACTGAATAGAGATTCTGTTAAAATTTTAGTAGAAATGACAGACAAGTTACAGCAGTGTATGAAACTCTAAATAGTTGAAATTATGCTCCCAACCCCCACCCCCACCCCCACCCCCCAAAAAATAAACATAACTAATAAACACAATGACACTTTCATAATCAATAAGTCGAAAAAGATGGCCCGCCTTTCTTGCCTTGCATCAGGAAAAAGAACACAAACACAAAGACCATGATTTTTGTGATATGCAATACTAAAAAAAGATTGCTTCATATAATTATGTATTCTCTGTTGTTGAAAGTAGACAGCGCGTAAAGAATCGTCTTATTGGAAACAATAGTTGTACTAGTTTAGGCTGCGAAAATTCACAAACTACAGAACTTACGTTGCACTGTTTGATAATTGTACATTAACAGGTCCATATTGCATGACAGCACTATTCCTTCTGGAAGAAAGAGAGCACAAAATCTGTATGTACAGAGAAGAGTTGTGTGTCCCCAAAGAGCTGTTATACAGTAGTCAAGGAGAATATATCATTAGCATGTCAACACAATTCTTGTACGAATTAACTAAAAGATAAAAAGCTAAGAAGCAAACCTTCATAAAAGGTCGATCTCGACTGGGGAAAGACTCAATGAAACTTTCCTTCAATAGCAATGATACCTGATGATCAACAGAACAATTTTTCATGCTAACTTGGTGACCGGGGATGAAAAGTAATGATATAATTATAAATTCCACTAATCACAATTATGTGGGCCATATTCAAATACAGTGACTCATGTTTCAAGAGATCCAAAGAAACATTAGAATAGAAGTGTGTAAATTATGACAAATAAGTAGTTGAACAAATTTCATGGAGCAAAACATTTTTTTGCAGGTACAGTAACAAGGCTAACAACCAAAAGGGAAACAAAGGTAAAACCATTATTACAGGCAGAAGTTCAAATTTACTAATATTCTAGAAATATAACACAAACCTTGTCATCATTTGATTGAACATTTGTAATTGTATGAGACCGAAGGTTAAAACAAAGTGAATCCAAATAAGACCGTAACACTCCAATAAAACCTTTGGCAGCTTCAACCTACACATTAGTCAAAACCCATATTAGTACAGGAATATACATGAAAATGGAAGTTGAAAACCACACCAATGATATAGTGTCTACTTTGGCTCATATTCAAACACATGGAGATACTTCACATTTGACAATTTCCTTCTTAATTGTTTTGAAATTAATATTTTTAAAATTTGAGAGAGCGAAGCGTGAGAACAGAAATCTTTAGTAATGAGGTAAAATGATTTTCGAAATGGGAGGAATAGTGTTCCTCAAAGGAAAAACAAAACAACAAGATTGCAAACCATGAGGGACAAGAAAATGGGAGCACATTGTGGGTGGGTGGGTCGGTCAAAATAATTCCACTAAAAGCACCGATGGACTTACGCAAGCAAACAGACCAAGTGCACAACTGGTTCGCAGAATAAATGAAGTAGACCAATTTAATCATGGAAAATCAGAAAGGGTAGCGAAAGAAGCCAGTGAAAGAGTTGTCCTTAACAGCCTAATAGACATAAAAAGGAGTGCAGATCTTCCAAGCAAAATGCACCATATTACACATCTCCTCAACACCTTCCGTCTGATATGTTGCTAAATCTGCAGAATTTAAAATGCAACATCTTCCTACTCTTCTATCCCCATGGCGAAAAAGAGATCTACTCCTCTCTTCAATTTATTCATGTTTAGCAAATCATAATAGATCAGTAATTATATTAATTCTTTACCCACCAGTTTGAAGGCATTGACAAATTATTAACCTATAATTGAAATTTAAATCAGTACAGGCATCATTCATTATTTGCTTGATTGTTATTATATTAAGTTGGTATCCAGAACATTAAAGAGCAGTCTGATTAATAGAGAGAATGAAGCTTGATCTCTAGTCAAAACTAGTCTGAAGAACGAAAAACAAATGACAGATGAGTATAACCACATGCCTGCTCATCAGTACATTCACAAACTGGTCTTTTCTTCCCTAAGTAACTTTCTCCCACCAATTTTGCATGATAAGGACTAAGGAGTGAATATAGTTCTCGATGCCGAGGTAACTGTGGTATCGTCGGGGATTTCACCTGTCTCAATACAACAGAAAAGGATCAGGCAACTATCTTGAAGTGAAAATACCTGTACAGAATTTAACCATCTTTAGAAAAGATGGCATATGTGAGTAAATTAGATGAGTTAGCACTTTCAGCAGAATGCACTCCTAGGCAATTAATAAATGATGTGACAAAGTGTTCTTAGTTGTTCCTATGGGGCCTCAATGTTCAAAACAAAGAATCTTAAACTATAATGAACTCAAATTGATAGTATCAAAATTTTCTTGTAGGTACAAATGAGTCCCAGAAGATAAAAACAAGAAGATAAATCGAAAGGCTATTCCCTTGCGCTGAACTTAAATTCCTTGTAACATCTAGACTAGGATGATTTTTTCAGAACTGCCAAATTCTTGTACATAGAACCAATAAAGATTTATTGGTCTTATTAAACACATAAACCATATACCTTACATGCCTCTTCTCATGTCTTTCTTGTTCTGACACCTTTGATGTATATTTTTAATTATATGCAATACAGAACTAGAATGAAAACTATAACCCGGCTCTTCTTACCCATCTTTATGTCCTCCATTTTTTCCATTGGTGTTACTATTTTCTTATGGCAAGACTTTTTTACTACATGAAGATGTACTAGGACTCATTCTCTGTAAAAACTACAGATGCTTTGTACTAATAGAGGAACTCATATTTAATTGAAGTAACCACATCTTGTATTACAAACACAGCATTATTGTTTGGAGCAATTAATCTTAGATTGATATTGGGAGAATATACACACCTGGTTCTTGTTTGCATCCACTAGAGTGACATTTGCTAACTTTGACTGTACTTCAGTCGTTTTGGTCTTCACACCTACCTGCTCAAAATACACACAAATACAAGGAAATAATTAAATTTTTAAATAGAATCACCGGTAAAAAGTGTAAACAGATAACCCTGCCACAAGAAGCTTTGAAATCCCCAAGCTTCACATTTATACTCCATTTTATTTTCACATTGTGAAACAACTTCATAAACGTAATAACCGGGCCCCTAAAAAAATCCAAGGGCTTGACACGGTTAGGTTAAATATGTAATCTTTCAAGATCGAGAATTTTGAATAATCAATGTGTGAGATGAGAATAGAGGAGCTCTATCCAGTTCATGCATTTCACAAACTGAAATATAATTCCATGAGACTTTTGACTCCAGTAAAAACAAGAGTCCACAAGAGCTAAGGCTAGACAAAATTTCCAGACATTTGGGTGGTGGATAGTAGTTGTGAATATGTTGGTCCATGGAATACAATACAGAAGCATTAGTATTATCGTCTAAATAATCCGATCAAAACTTCAAGTGGTGTAGTGATGCACCTGCATGTGTGAATAGTTCATACGTACTACAGTAGCTCATTGGTGTTGAACTGCAGAATAGTGTGGCATGTAGGATTAGATGTCAATTACAGATATACAAAGGTCAAGCTCTTATGTTTTTACAGCACAGTGCATAATAGAATGTTTTGAATATAAAAAATTATTACTAATGTTACAGACTAATGATTCCATGGATCGCATAATTGTGTTTAACAAATTCATTTATGGACAGGTAACAGAATTGTTGTGAGTATCAGATAAATATGGTTAGGAAGAGTCGTCAGATTTAGCTACCGTGTAGAAGTTACAATTAGTGAGGGAACCAAACTTTTGAATCTTTTTACTTGATTTGCTATAAGTATAAGTTTTTCATTGCTTCAAATCATTAAGTGGATGAGTCAGTTCTCATAGTGGTAAGTACCCACAACCGTATCTAGTCATGCCTACATAATGACTAACCATATCTAAAATTATATTATTTTCCCAACATACTTCTGTGAGAGATATTTCTGTAAACTAATAGATAAAAGTAAATAAATTTTCTTAGTGAAGGAATAGTAATCATTTTAACAATGTTTTACAATACAGAAATTTTGAATAAATAAAACAAATGCACTTGAATTTTCTTAAATTCAGAAATATTCAGACTTGACATAGCATCAAAGTTTGTGACTATTGAACTACACTAAGCTCACATCTCAATTAATTACTACAATTAGGAAATTATCATTATGATATCATACTCCATGTTAATTTTGCCATACCAATTAGGAGATAATGTTCAAGTCGTATTGTTCTCAATTATGGAATACTATGAATGTTAAGGATTTTGAAACTAGTATTTTTCTGCATCGCACAAGTCAATCCAGTTCTATAATCTATGCATCTAGTATGCAACAACCTGTTACAGTAAAATGGTGATAAGATAAGATCATGTTTAGAAACACAGTATCTATTCATTTGACTAGCAAGACCATCCTTTATTATCATTTCAGATTTAGACGATGCTTAATTTTACTTTTAAGGATACAAGATTCAATTGCTCAGCAACACAGTATCTATTAACTTGATAGTCAGTTCATCCTTTATTGTCATTTCAGATTTAGATAATGCTTTAAGTTTCCTTTTAAGGATACAAGATTCGACTAACAGAGCACTGATTCTTCATTTCCAGAAACCTGGATGTTATTTAAAAGTTGTCTTTTGTGGCGGAGAAAATTAACTTCAACATTACGAATGTCAGGATATTTGTTTTATTTCAATGCCTAACTTCGGATCATTGTGATAGTCACATTTTGAAAAGTTGGAGAGCCATTGATGGAGATCTGTAATGATATAATCTTTGAAACTTGACCAAGTTTGATACTTATTTTGGGAAAAGAAATTAGGGTTTAGTTTTAAAGATTTTCTAGTATATCCATTATTTCTTTAGTAGTTTCTTACTTAAATTAGACTTTGTAAAACCTTATATAATAAGGGTTAGTGCTTTGTTTTAATGACACTTAGATATTGAATAAACTACAATGTCTCTCTCAATTGTTCTCTCTCTCTCGTCTCCCCCGTCTCCCTCGATTCTCTCCCCTTTCTTCTATCTCTCCCCTCCTCCCCTCCTTTCTCTTCACTTCTCTCCTTATTTCCCCTCTTCTTTAACAGTTCTATTGTTCGATACAGGAGTCCGTCGCCACCCTTACTTGAAGGTTTTGAATTTTGGAGATATATTACAGGTATTTGAATGTTTTGAACCTTGTACAATATGGGCTAAAGTATGCAGCAGATATCACATGCCCAAAAGCATGTGTTTTGGTCTTGGGGAGTGACATGAGATAAATCATGTATACATCTGAAGCATTCCATTAGGAACTGAGAAACAAGGGAAAAAGATGCAATTATAGGACAGAAGGGAGTTTAAGCAAATTGAAGCAGCATGACACTATCTCGGTTACAGTATTAGGTCTCCATCTAAAATGTAATGTCTGACCAATCATCTGAGATTTGATCCAACAGTACATGCAAAAAATAGTGAAATAGAACAGCCAGAAGTATGAGAAACTCACTATGTAAGGAACCGGCGCATCCAGAAAGTCCAGCATGTCATTAGGCAAAACCTGAATATGATACATGCCAAGGAACAACCATATGAGCTACAGGAGAGTAAGTTCATAGAAGAATCTAAGTAAAATCAACAAACGAGATCACATCGAAACAATAAAAGGAAAACTATAGACGAGAAAGGAAAAATACCGGCATTAACAAGCTCTGCCACTGATAAGGACGAATAAGGGGGATAATTGACAGAACCGAAGCACACAAAATACCCTGCATACAAAAACAAAAGATAAAACATTAAACTCTTAAGTCTTTCTCCATCTATCATCAGACAACGCACAAAAGGAAAAAGAAACGTGCTGATGCAAATAGCAAGAATGTCAAAGTTAGCTACATCAGGGTTAATCTTTTCCAAACCAAGCTTCCAATAGAATGATAGCCTTTAAGCACATCCAAACATATATTATGACAGCTGCACTAGTCATGGTTTAAAAAGGCGGAACTGAGGCGCGCCTTGAGGCGATAATTGTGATTCTTTTTTTAGGTCCAGCGCCTTATTCTGTGAGACGTATGCCTCCCGGGGATGAGACGTGCACCTCACATGTCACTAAAAATTTGTTATTTTCTTTTTAAAAAAATGAATTTTTAATTGGACTTTTAATTTTGCCGAATTTAAACAAAAGTCAAAAGTTTGGACCCAAAAATATAAAATATAAAAACAAACATTTTGGCCCTCTTTACAAATAAAAAACAAAAAAATATCTACCATCATCCACATCAACGAGGCACCCTCTTTGCAATTAGTGGATGAGGAAGAAGATTAGATAAAAATTACCACTAAAGATGAAGAAGATGGGGAAATTAGATATGACGATGATTTCATGGAAGATACTACTAATAGTGATATCACGACAATAACCAGAGCACAACCTTCTAAATTTTGTTAGTTTAAGCTTTTTTTCATTGCAAAATGAGTAAAAATTGTCGACAAACAAATCATATTTTTGATAGTCTATTTAAATAAGAAATTTCAATTGACGTTCTGTTTTTTATGAGTGAAATAGACTATTTTTATATTAATTTACAGTTTTTTGACTAATTTTTTAGTTCGTGGTGAGGCTTACGCCTCGCCTCACAAACGAAAACCGTCTTAGTATCTAATTTCGCCTTTTTAAACATTGGCACTAGTTATGGACAAGAGGGTCAATAACTATGAACTACGAGTCAAAGAATGTTTGAAAGAATTAAGACAGAAGATAGAGTAACTAATAAACATTCAGTCTAAAGAGAAACAGAATAAGTTCTAAATAGGATTCATATGAAAAGAATATATGACACGTACGCGAGCAATCTAAATAAATGCAAACTTACCAGATTTGAACAAACAACCACAATCTGTTTCTCCAGTAGAGCCCCAGCTAAAAATGTTAATACCTGTAAAAAGGCAACCATAAGCAAAAGATTTAGTAACCTATAAAGGTCTATGGACACATCTACAGATATGAGTAGCCTCTGCCATATGTTGTATGTATGCCTAGTCTTGAATTGATAGCATTAGGAAGAATTCCTACATATCAGCGTTCCTGTGAATAAAACATAAAGAAATTCCTTTCTGCATGAGTGATATACTTACATGCTCCAGTCGTAGGGAACCACATAAGCAAGCAACAGCCCATACTGATAAAGCAGTTGCCTCCTCCTCTACCAGGAGCGCACTGTGCACCTACAAGGTGAGATCAATATATGAAATTAAGACCTTTAGTAGAAAGGACATAAAAAAGTGGCCACAAAAAGTAACTAAACAGAGTTGGTTACAGGTAAGCCGCAAACACCTAGACTTGTCCTATTTTCTCATTTATATTTAATTAATTTCTTCTGTTTGTCCATTTAACTGAGGGTGAAAGTTTATTCTTTTAAAGAAAGAAAAGGAATTAGTCCGGAAAAGAGGGATAGGATGGGGGGAGAATGCCAACTCTGACGTACCTCAGCTAATTCCAAACTCGTCTTACATGATCCCAAATCAATTGTTGATCCAGCAATGCATAGAACTGTTTCGTCAGGTCTGTAATATTCCAGAGGATGCAGGTGATCTATAGGATGGAACTTGATTGTTGAACCCTGTGCTGGGCAGCGTAATTGGTAATATTCACAAATTATTCGTAGGGACCCGTGGTTATTCGCCTGCAAAGGAGAAATAGATGAACAAGCTATTAAAGACTTTCAGTAGCTAAATAATGACCTCGAAAAGAGATGAAAATGCACAGGGGAAAACAAGATTCAAACCTTAGCCCACTCAAGGATATCACTGTGTTCACTAAAAATATCTTGGCCAGATGATGATGCCTCTTCTGTTTCTGTCTCGTCGACATCACTTCTGATATGTCTATCTTCACTTGGAGAGCCTTGAAAACTGCATCAGTTGACATTAATCTGGGTCAATCTTGGTTAACAGAATTAGAAAGAATTGCAAAGTCGAGGCATCCATGCTGCAGTTGATAAGGTTTCCCACTGCTAGGAAGTGTCAAGAAAACAACAATCGATGCCATTCTACCATTTTAGAACTGCATAATTGTATTGAATTTTTGCATGCTTGTCGGCAATACAGAGACAAGCACTTAAACGGGGATAAGTGGCACTCAATATACCCTCTACAAAGAATGAAATAGAAATGCTCTTTAACATGAACATATGCCTAAGAGAGTGCTAGAAGAGATTCCAGTGCAGTAGGAGATCGGGCATCAGTTTAATGTTCTCAAATTGAAAAAACAAAATTCCTGCTATCTAGATACTTGAGATATCATAAGATCACATCACATACTTTAATATGGCTATATGAAGGTAAGAAAACCAGTACGATCTAACCGTGCTTACAACGGGACCATTAGAATCAACTTAAGAAATCTCTTTAATTTTAAGCACATGGCTTATATATTTCAAGTTTTAGTAATAATATAATGAATACAGAAAGCAAAGAACAGAATCGTGTACCTGGAGGAAGATTCAGAGCTTTCACATTGCTGATACCGTAACAGGGGAAAAATAGCATTTGTTAGACGCTTGTCTGCTGATTGTTTGTTGGCAAGATTGTTGTCAACAGAGGAATCAACTATAAACTCTCTCCTAGAAACAAGCTTCTCTGTCCCAGGATGAGGTTGAACAACATTACTATCGAATTCTTTCTTTGAGAAAATGTTCCCATCTAAACTTTCATGACCAAGGTGAGATATATCATCTGTTACTCTTCCTGAGACAGAAACGCTTGTGCTTAGTTGGGAAGCTCCAACCGTTCCATTCAACATGTTGACTGCTCCATCTTCCAGCAATATGCCACCAGATTTTTCCTCCAAAATTTCAACCTCATCATAGCCCACGGATGACTCCAAATCTAGACCACTAATCTGTTTTGTCAACCGTTCCAGCCTCTCTTCAGTTAAGATGCTACAGCATAAAACAAAACGTAAAATAACTACATCAGCAGAAGCACTAGCTAGAGAACAATTGCTGCATTCTGTCAGTTTTTAGGCTATCTAAACCAACAGTGCAGTTTACATATACAGGAAAGAAAGAAATATAAAATTATAGCTCTTTAACAGCCAGTTTCCAAGTAATTATATCTTTCAGCAACAATTATGGAAATGCAGAATTTTCTACAAAACCAATACACGTGATGCATAGTTCAAAAAGAATCATAAAATTAGCTAATATTCCTTCCTTCTCCATCTTGAAGTAATTTTTATACCACCGGCCACTGAAATCAAAACGGGAACGTATAATCTAATAGATATGAAAACCTTCCTCAAGTCATACAAAATAATATTTAAAATTGATGTATCAGTGGATAATTTCAGAGATGAGTAGATCTATTGGTAGCTTCATATGCTTCATATGCAATATAAGATTCATCCTGTATTCTATCTGTTGAAGGCTGCTTCCAGGTATTCTTTGCACCAGCTCCTTTTGTTTTTCTCTCCTTTTTGTTTTTTTCAAACCCTTTTTTCTTATGGGCAGGAGTGGGCCATGTGTGTACCTTTTCATGAAAGCTGATAATCATGTAACTAGGAATGGCAAAAATATCCGATCCGCCCCAATCCCCAATGGATACTCAATCCGAATGGAGCGAAAAATTCCCGATTTGCAGATCAGCGGGGCGGATAAGATCAGGCGTGATCCGATCCAATCCGATCCACCCCATTTGAAAAATAAAGAGAGAAAAAGAGAGAAAAAAGTAGTAAAGTAGTAAAGTTTATTTTAATGTTTGTTTAATTTTTTGAATGGCAATTGACCAAAAAAAAAAATTATATACTGCGGATCAAAGTAGTGATTCGCCCTTAGAAATGGCGGATCAATCTGCGGATTTGGATCATCAAAAATTGATCCGGGACGGATACGGATTAGGCCGATCCAATCCGAATCCGAATCCGAATCCGCCCCGTTGCCATCACTACATATAACAATTTAGTAATGCAAGTAATTATAATACAAACATCTTCAAGCTATACATGCATCTTTTGAAATTATGATCGTAACTTCAAACTAGGAAAGCACCATATGCAGCATCACACACACGAGAATTAGTCACATACCTATTCAGTACGCCAAAATGCAGTTCGAAAAATGGAAGCCTAGAAAGAATACAGTAACATCGGCGTGTGGTTAAAATGTGGCGGCTCCAACTTGAGGGGAATGTTTGCCCATCGGAAATCATGGAAATCAATCCTGACGGCTTTTGTATGATTTCTTCAACTAAAATGCAGCAACCATACAGAGTTGAATCGTCAGCTACCTGAATGACAAAGATAACATTAAAAAAACTTGGAACTCCAGAGATCATAAGGGTGCATTTATACAGATTCAATAAGCACATCAGGGTAAAAGTACCTGAACAAATGAAAACAAAATTTTCATTCTTGATACAAAAGAAAACAAATTTAACTCGAGCATGTACATAACAAATAAAAGGTCCTTAAGCAAATAACTTCAAAGAGTTTGAAATATCTCTTGATATACCCATTGTTTTCCAACAAAGGATGATATACAAAGGTAGTTATCCGTCGGGGGGGGGGGGGGGGGGGGGGGGGGGGGGGCAGAAACAATGTGATGATAATTTCCTTGCCAGTATGTAACCAGATAATCAATTTTATAACACGACTTCAGCATTTCATCTATACCAACCCACGAGGATCTTCAACAGCCTCAATCCAATATACAGTAAACTTCAAATACAAGGAAGTCTGTAGAAAACTTCAATGACACCAAAAATGAATAAGTTCAACAACCAAGGAAAATTGCACACATGGCATAGCTCAAATGAGCCTCGGGATCAATTCAGATGGCAGTTCCAAAATCCCATGAACATCCTTTAATGTTGAAATACATGGGTCAAAAGGAATATATGCCATGCCACATTCCAGTCATGACATTTTTCTCTAAAAATTTAAATAGTATCATGTGCTGGTGGTGCCTGGTGAGGAAAAAAAAACTATCGTAAGGATGGACATATATTTGCTAAATCATTGAACAAGTGCAACAGGCAATAAAAGAAAGAAAAAATAAAATCCACAAATAATGAGACTAGATTCGTAAACAACAGAAACCGCAGCTGAATCGTATTTTTCAAAATATAGAAGCCAGTTTCTCCCACACCAGGATAAGCTTTGTCCTATAATAAAATTTGGAACAAAAAAAAGAGTCAAAACTGTTGTGGTTAATTTAGAGGTCTGGGCATAACAGAATATGCATTGTTGAAAATGGCTTCACATGATAAAGAATAACTTTATTGTGCAATTGAATTTGGTCAAATAGGTACATATTTAATTGAATAACCCACAAGTAGATGAGAATAATGATGCCATCCAGTTAAGAAATGGCCAATATATATAAGACGCTAGATGCATGTAGATGCCGCAACTAGAGCTTAGATCAACTCCCCCCCCTCCACAAAATATAGATACGTATCAAATCATACAGAAACTTATGGTATGAATAAGGTCATAATCTAAGTTTCAGGAGCACCAAGTGACAAACTGCAAAAAGCATAAAGCAATAGGATGCCTTTCACCACACCTGCAGTCGGAAGACAAAGGACAGATCACTCTGTTTGAGATGTTCCTGTAAAAATAGCACCATGTTAAGTCATAAACAGAAGAAAAAGGAAAATAGGAAGGGAAAAAAATTCCTGGGCATATTTTCATAACTAGCTCAAATTGGATAAGAATATTTCCATACTTTACTAAATCCCTATAAAAAGCACAAGAAGTGATATTAAAGAAAATAAAACAAAAGGGCTTCAAGTAGCAAGGAAAGGTATGGGGAGTTGAGGAAGGAAAATTGGATCACAATTTATGTAGATTGTCAACTCAGTCGGCAATAGCATTCTTTCCATTTACCAGGTTAGACAAGCACCCCAAAGATGACGTGGTAAGCAAAAAAGTTACATAAAACACAAATCAAATACAAACTTAACAATTTAACTTGGGCTTTATCAAGTTTCTTTCCATTCTACATCAGAACTTGATAAGTGAGAGGATTATCTGTTGCGTATCTAATAAATAGTTGGCAGAATAATCAAGGCAGAAACAATCACTAGATACCTGTCCAAGCAGTATCTCATTCAACTCACTCATTGAAGGAGTTCTCTCAACAGCATTAACCTGCAATGATAGTTGCCAATTTTATGCACTCATAGATAAAAGTCAAATCCACATAAGACTATCTGGTAATGCTCAAACCTCTAGGCGAGCAATGTTGGACAAAACACATATTTTGCTTTTCCTTAAATACAAAAATTTTAGAATAGGGATGAAATAGATCCCCTAAAACCCACATTCTTCAAAGAAGATGTGGAATCATTTTAACATGAGAAGGACAGCAAACTTTGGTCAAGACCTATTATTTCTTTTTGCTCTTATCGTAGAAATAGTCCAAGGACGCATGGATTCAACTTCAAATAAGATGCACCCATTACACAAAAGTAAATGGAGTAACTAACAAAAAATCTGTTTTAAGCTCCTGAATTTACCACGAACAGAAAAATAATGAAACCTATAAAATATTTAATTTAGACAGCTTATGAAGATATTTTGGAACAAATTCATACAGTGCAGAGAATAAGGGAACATGGCAGGACTTGGCTCATTAATTAGTGCCCGTTTGGTAGGGTTTATAAACTAGTTTATTTGAAAAAATGGTTTATTTGATCAAGAATAGTAAAAAATTTCAGGCTACCAAAGCAAAAAATTTGGTCAAATAAACCACTTTTGGTCAAATAAACTAATTTATAAACTCTACCAAACAGGCATTTAATAAAAGAATTACATATGTCGAGGAAAAGAACTAGACGCTGGATGTGAATCGTTATTAAAACTCGCATCAATATTAGGTATTGTTGGGACTTAGGTCCCCAAAAGGTTAACCTATTAGGTGGAAATAGCCAAAGCCCTTGTATACCCATTATCTACCCCGTGTCTACCCAATGTGAGATTTTGTTCTTATTTTCCCAACAGTTATCATTTATAGCACTAGAATGACTTGTTCCCATCATATGCATTCACGCTTTCAAAAACCTTTTTTTGAATGGATTTTGCAACTATAAGAAGATTGCAACTTAACAGACCAGAATACAAACCATCCAGGAAACAAAAGACATGGTTTTCAGCGTATTGACTCAAACATGAATTATCAGAAGCAAAAGAAGCTGTTGTGCTTAATCCCACCTCTACACCTGCAGGAAAGCAGAAAGAAAGGAGATCCTTGTAATTGAGTGGCAGCTTCTTTTCTGGGGGGTAAACAAACAAGACCTGAAGCCAAAACAGAAAATTGTAAGACATTTGTAACGATTATAAGATTTCCAAAATTTCAATACAAACATGTTAGTAGTAGAATACATAAGTCACCACCTGAGGCTCAAGGCTAGGTTCTACACGAGACTGATGCTGAGCACCAAGGGCACTTCGAAATCTCCCTGATCCTTCAAACTTTCTAGCAAAGTAAAGATTTTGAAGAGCCTGAATGTCACAATTAGGATGAAGTCCCACAACTACCATGCTCTCGAAAAGCTTTGATGGCTCTTTCCACACTTTGTGATCCTGTGCACTTTGGCAACATAATTATATGCGCAAAACCCTAAGGAGCAAACTTCTCTACTTATTTGATCACAGAAGCAACATGAAAAAGATCTAAAGATCCTTATTCTGAAGTCTAAAGGAATCACCATATTATCTAAGGAAAAATCTCATCATCATTGATAGCCTCTACAAGTAATTTTGCGTGAGAAATTGCAACTAAAAGGTAGGTTCTAGATATAAAAAGCAAATCCTGGAAGACATTTCTTCATTAGTAACTTTTCCTACCACATATCAGAAAAAAGCAAACAAGCACGATTAATAAATTAAGAGTGTGAGAGAAGAAATCCTACCAGGGACTGCAACTGAAAGTTAGCCCACTGACGTTTTAGACTAGTTAGTATTTCAGGGTTGTAAAGTCCACTTTTAACTTCTGGAGGACTTGACAGGCCTTTAAGTATTCTAGAAACGCGGTTTTGAAGTTTATGTAGCGGGCTACCACTATCGTCTTTAGAGGAATATACCACAGAAGGTCGTGTTGAACGAACAGCAGCTGCAGCTGCGCCGGCTGCAGCAACAGCTCTCGCGACATCTTCAGTTGTCTGCATGAAGAATGAAGCACCCCAACCAGGGCTACCTGACTCTTCATTTTCCTCCATCTCTAAACTTCACTCTCCTGTGTTAAGCTGGTAGATTTGAAAAACCAAAGAAGTCAGAATAAAAAGGTTTTTGCTGCCCAAATGAGATGCGTAAAAGAAAAGAAAAGCGGAACTGAAAATTTGCATTGAATCATTTCTTTTTCTTCTTCTTCGAAAATACAAGAAACACCCTTTACCCTAACAGTTCTGTAACCATCCCTAGTATATGAAACTACCGCATATAAATATCCCTTCAAGCCCGTCAATTATTCAAGTATACTGGTGATCATATATGTATGTGACTGAGAAAATAGAAAATGAAAACTAAGGAACAAAACCAATTCAAACAGGTCTAATAGACTGCTATCATAAATCAATGCTTCATGGTCAGTGAAAAGACACTAATTAATTATCTCACCCTCTCCCTACATGATACATACACTGCCCCAACAAGAATACTATACTCCTATTAAAGTATAATTCCATGTTGCTCTCTCTCTCTCTCTCTCTCACTCTCACTGTTTCCGCCCATTTTTTGGGTGCTATGCCCACCCCTCCACACCCACCCCCAAAAAAGGAGGAAACGAAAAATGAACGGGACCATTAGGTGCTTAAAACAAGCCCTCAAGTCATGCTACAAATTCTTGAATACAAGTTATCAAAAAAAAAAAAGCATCAAATTTCACTTGTAAAAGACCACGACTTTTTTTAAGCAATGTTTTAGTTTCACCAACACGATGACAACTTTTAACCTCGAGTGTGTGAATTATAATAAATAGAGCAAAATCTATGTCGTTTTCAATTTCAATCAAAGTTTGCAAACAAAATAATCGAAATTAACTCCTCAAAAGAGGCGCAAAAATTTCAAATATTATCACAAAGGCATAGAGTGAGAAGAAACGCATCGAGAATCACATAATCGTAACAAAATGAATAGAAATGACAAAAAAGGAAGAAAAATAAAAAATAAACTCACCTTCAGATTACCGATAGATTCAAGGAGAGAGAGTGATGTATGAAAATCAATTTATGTATGTATAGATGAGGCCAGATAAAGAGTTCAGGCGGCCATAACAAAGAGATATAGAGAGAGAAAGCTGTTTTCTGTGTTGTGTTCTGCAAATGAATGCAGAGAGAGAGGGAGGGGGAGAAGGGGATTGTGCATAATAGGATTGTAATCCTACTTTTCCCATAAATAGATAATTAAGTAGTATATCGATTTTTTGCGGTGATACGATCGATTTATGAGCATGAATAAATGATATATGAATCTATTTGTTTTTAATAGAATTTTGATAGACAAAAATGACGATTTGAGTTACGATAATTATGATTTTAGAATCGAGGTAGTGAGCATAACAAGAAAAGTTTCGATTTAGAAGAGTTTAATTGAAGATGAAAGAAATAGATGAATAGGGTATATATTTTTTTTTCTTTCTACAAAACTGGTTGTGATTAAAAAATTAATATTAATATTAATTAGTGATGTAATTGAAGTGATTGGTTTCTGATTTTTGTGTCTTTAAAGAAGAAAATAACATTGGTGGGGTGTTTCAGTGAGTCCAAGTTGTAGGGCGGGGTGAGAAGACGGCCTTTTTTGTTAAGGCTCTGTTTGGTTGGTGTCTGAATTGGGGATTTCTTGTACAACTACGAGCACATTGGGCTAAGGGTAAAAGTAACTTTAAATTTACATTTAGGAAGACTTACGAGCATGTTTGGCCAAGATTAGACATTCTTTCACTAGGCATTCCTTGACTTATACTTCACACGACTTCTTGCTTTGCTTGGATTAGTCATTTCTCAAGTGTACAAGTGAAGTTGATTTTTGTTATATTAAGCGCATGTTTGGTAGTACTGAAATTAAGTACTAAAATTATAAGTTGTTGGTGAATGTGTGCATAAAAAGTAGATTGTAAATTGTGCGTTCTATGAAATATGTAGATAAAAAGTATGTTTGATCAACTGAAATTATAATTCAAACAACTCTAAACATGTGGTAGTTCACAATATTAAGAAAGTCACGTCAAAAGATGAAATTATTAATTAATATATAAGAGTTTGAATTACTCTTATAATAAAATTGACTTTGTAAAATAAAATGTTTTAATATGGTATCGGAGTCTATTAATTTCAAATAAGTAATTTCATCTGTCTAAAACTCAAATAAGCACACGAATTTCAAGACTGGTGTTCTCAAACAAGTCACCGATAAATCCCACATCGAATAAAGATAAAAAAAAAAATATTAATTAATATATACGAATTCGGGTGACTCCTCTTAACAAAATTAATATTTTAATATGCAACTCCAAGCCTTAATAGGTAAATGGCAAAAATATGAATTGAGGCTTAAAGTTTGAGTTATAATTCATTAGTGTGACATGTTTTCAAGATTAATAGTAGCAACTTCGAACAATTCAAAAAGTTTTTATTCAAGTCTAGATGTATTTCATTTTAAAATAAATTAATTTCAAATAAAATCAAAATACGACTGCGCGTTAATTCTATCATGCACGTAAATTAAACCTAAATTAATTTAAACATGCTATAATCGTCTCTAAAAAATACAGCCCTTCATCTTGTGTTTAGGTAGGTCTATTTGGTTAGATGAAGATGTAAAGAGTAACGCTATTCATAGTCGCTCACTGTCGATAGTCATTATGCGTGGCATTACTCAATTGGATGAATTATTCTTATGAATAATTCATCCAATTGAGTAATGCCACGTATGACGACTACCGGTAGTGAACGACTATGAATAGCATTATTCAGATGGTAAAGGCATAAAAATTTAATATTTAAAATTGACTTAAGAGTTCCATTTATTAAAAAAAAAAACCTTAATGACTCATCGAACTTAATTAATTAGTGGGCATCAAATGGCATTTGTTCAAACTTGAGATGTCTAATGCCTTTTCAGTGAAGCCATTTGGTGAGATTAAAGCCTTACATGGGGTCCCTTAGGCCTTAATCATTGGTGCAAGAAATTACACTTAATCCAATTAATAATTAAATAAGATACATAAAAATTTAAGCTGTCCAAATTATTTAAAAAAAAAAAAAAGGCTAATCTCGTCCCTTTTCTAGTTAGTTACGAGGTGTGCCAAACAGATCTTTTGGGATCATTTTGTTTTGACGTTAATGTCTATTTTGCTATTTTGTCTTAACTTTGATAACGTGTTTTGAGAAAGTGGTTAATTACGTGTAGAGATTGATTTACCGTTGGAACCTACTTTTATGGCCCGTACGGGCCCAATGACTACTGTAGACTGCAATCATAAAATAATTCCAACCCAACCCAACGCAACCCAATCCTAAAAGTCTCCCTCTTGTACGAACAATCAGTTTAAGTGTTCAACTGTTGGTTTGTTAAGTTAAATTATAATTTAAGTTAATTAAATATAAATATTATAATTTAAGTTAATTAAATATATTTTTTATTTACATATTTTATAAAATTCATTCATAATTTACTATCAACTTACTATCTACACATTCTATAAAATTCTCAATTTATAAATATTTAAAAAATAATTTCAACATTGACAAACATGTACTAGGTAATATTTGATAATAAAACTTTATTTATTTATATTTACTTTTAACAAGTTATTTTTTACTTTAACTATTGACTTAGAAAAGTAAAGCGTGAAACATCACACCACTCATTATTCATGTGAAGTTTCATCTAAAATATTAGCATATTAAATAGATGTGAATGATCTCCTCCACCTATCCAGTGGGCAAAATAATCTCCACCACTAGGTGGAGGAGATCATTCCCGATTAAATAGAATGGTCAAATTTTCTTATTAGTCCAAACTATTTCTTGCTTAGATAAAAAATCTCCTGACAATCTTCCCTCAAACTTAGTTGATAAGTGCAAGTTTTACACTTATCTTGACCCTCTAACAAGAGCCTTTGGTAATATTTCAAGTGTGTTGGAATCGATAATTTTAGTATGTTTTTGTATTTTATGACAAAATCCCCGAGCTCAAGTTAAAACAGAAAAAGAGAAAATGATGGACCGAAAAATGCAACTAAGGAAGGCTCTCGCACGTGAGCCTTGGAAGACTAAATTTTTTATGCGCATGTGAAACATAGGAATGTGAGTCATTGCAGCTTATCACTGATGCAAGCGAGCTCTGAAGAAACAAATTTTGCTGCTCGTATGGAACACATGAACGTGAGTCATTGCAGCTTATCGCGCGTGCAACGAAGAGAGAGATTGGACAATGCATGGTGTCACACGTGCGACACCTACATTTCAAATATTCACCATACACACGACACCTGAATAATGAGACTCCGGATGGGACTTGGTTGCTATGGTCTTAAGGGTATTCTTGGGATTGTTTTGCACGAAATTAAGACCTAAACCACTACTTGTATATATCGAATGTCTTGGACATTAGAAGATGTTGGAAAATAGAGCAAAACACATACAAACACAACAAATTATCTCATCAAGGGTTTGAAGAATAAAAAAAACTTGAAAATTCGAAGTGACACTTGAAGATTCATTCTTCTTTCTTCGTTTTCATCTGTTATTAATTTGAGTAATGTCGGTTTCGTATATTGTGTGTTTTTATTCTATAAATATGCTATGCTAAATTTCATAATTAGGACGTACGATGTTGTATAGTTCTAAATAATGTTCTAAAAAGTGTAAAGTGTGGCTATGCGTGGAAACCAAGCTTCAAGCTTTTTGAACCTAAGCAAAGCCTAGGCGAAGACGAGACAAGGGTGATGCGAGGGCGATGCGTGAAGCGTGACTAAGCGTCAAAGTCGAGCTTCAAGCTTAGGCGAAGCCTAGACACGGCCAATGCGAGCCTTTTAGAATAGTTTAATAGTTTAGTTTCTACTTTTGGAATTTAACATTAAAATATAATTTTTATTATTTTATTTTTGTTTGTTGCTATTAATGCCTTTAAAAGCTTGATGGACTTTTAAATGAATTTTGAATCATAATGAAACAGAAAAAGAAATTTATGAGTCTAAACCAGAACAACGAAAATCATAAATTTCGATAAGAGATAAAAATACACTTCTATGATTTGTATGATCGTGTGTGAATTTTATAGTATTTAATTCATTTTGAATCAGTGTAGTTCACTTGGAGATATAGTAAATTTATGTCTAAAAGTAGTTTTGCCTTTATTCAAAAAATACTGTCAAATAAACTAGAGCAATTCAATCTATTGTATGATTGTATATTACTACATCGTCACAACACACGCGTATATTATCACGACCCACCTCAAGCAATGACCCATACCATCCAATTTCTTCAACTAAAAAAATCACACACTCCATCAAAATATACTTCATGTTCATCGGGTTGAGCTCGATTTTCGATAGAGACTTCGCCACTTCAAGAATTCACAATAAAAAAAAATCTCTTGCTATTGCATTAAACTAGGATCTATGCCTTTTTTTATAAAAAACTTTACGGACTCAAGGATTCATCATACAAATTTGTTTCTCCTCAACATCTCATAATTAAAAAAATGTATTTGTAAGAAGACTACATATAAGCAAAAAATAAATAACTCATTTGATTTATGAATAAATTTATTTATTTGAATAAAAATTATGTGGATAATACTTATTCAAATAACATATTAATCATTATATTATGTTTGGTTTCAGCTAGGTATATGAATCAAAAAAAGCCACTATTAAAAAGTTAGCTTTCAATACAATAATTTTTTTTTTAAAAAAATTATACTCTTAATCTTAATAAAACAAAAAAAAAAGTAAATAAGAAAAAATAAAAGAGAAAAAAATGGGTAGAGCGGCAGCCGACAACGATTATCTTAAGATATAGATGTTCAAAATAGATTTGTTCTATATCATTAAGGTATGTTCGTCTTTTAAAAAAATATGAGCGAATTTGTATTCGGATAAAAAAAAATGTGTTATCCTCTTTCTAAAGATAAAATTGTTTAAATTTTTATCCAGATAAAAATGTATCCGGACATCAACTCTGCTCAAACAAGATAAGACAAAATTTATATTTAATATTTAATCATTGACCATATATCGAACAGGCCCTAAAGGTCAATAACACATAGAATAAAGATAAAATAAATAACAACATATAAGAGTTTGGACTGCTCTGTTAACAATGTTGACCTTTTAAGATAGAAATTCAATATCTAATATGATATTAGAGCTCAACAAACTCAAATGACCAATAGGATTTCAAAACTGATATTTTTAAACGAGCCAACATCTTGCGAGCATGTTAATGGATAAATTCAACATCGGTTATGGATAAATTAAATATCCAACATATAAGAACCTAAACTATTATTGTTATTAAGATTGGCTTTTTAATAATGAACTCCAGCTGTCAATATGGTATCAAATCCAATAAACTCAAATGAGCGATTCAATTCGTTTAAAGTGCAAATGAGCATTCAAGTTCTAAGAATTAGCGTGCTCAAACGAGTCACCGTTTTGCATGTGCATGTAGGGATGGCTCTGCTCGGCCCGTCTAAGGACGAATCGAGCCTGGGGTCGACTTGTTAATTTTTTTGAATAAAAATTAAAATAAAATAAGCTATGATAAATTTGACATTTAAAATCCTTTTCTTTTTCACAAGGTTTGGACTGACAACTTATAGCGTATGCGAAGTTAAAATTGTACACGAATAAGTTGTTACGTGTATAATTTTTCGTAAAACTTAAAAGTAAGGAAAAAATAAAGAAATTTACACAAACAATACTTATAAATTATAAAGTCGACTCTTCAAGTTCTTCGACTAATATGATGTCTAATTTATCTAGAATTCGAAATTCTGCATCCTCTCAATCCTTTAGACATATTAAACTTTCTAATATGTATAGTTTGAGTCTTGGCCTCAAATCTGTCAAAACCCTGCCACCTCTACTAAAAGCAGACATTGATGCTATAGTTGATACTATAGGTGTTTATAGGTGTTAGTAGATAACGTGATATAATAGAAACAATTGGATGCTGACGCTCGTTTTGTCTCCACCACCTAATTATATCTATTTTTTTATCCTCTTCATGTGACACACTAAGCATATCCTGAACAGAATATCTTGCTAACTCTAAATGTAAGTCTACATGTTTCTATATTCGTAGCATGGGAGAGTGAAGAAGAAGAATAAGAACTAGCTTGTTGAGTTCTGCTAACTGGATATTTTTATCATCAACCTTTTAATTTGTATGTATTATATTTGTCTTTAATGATGATTTTTGTCCAAAAAGTTAATAAGGATTGCGTAATTTTTTTTTTTGCCTCTAATATTTTTACATAATTAAAATAAATAACAAATACGTAAGTTTGACATAATATTTTTCCCTCATTTCAATGCACATTAACAGAATATTTAGACAAAAATCTTAATCGGAGGCAAGATATGAAAACTAAATGAAAGTTAATGATAAAAATACGATTAAAAAAATTAGAGGCATAAGTGTCTAAATATCAAATGTTGGGAGACCTTTATTGCAATTAAAACGTGGTGTGAATAATAAAAAGTGTAGTGTGAATATAATTACCCTTTAAAAAATTGTTAAAAAGTTTAGATCATATTCAACAATTAAATTTAACCATACATTTCATCAGATCCATAACTTTTATCATTTATCCGACCCTATATTTTATTAACTTTTGTCAATACTTGTTAAAAGTTTTATAAATAACTATGTCATACATACCCCATGTATTCAATTGAATGTTAATAAGAAAACCGAATAAGGTAGTAAAAAATTGGTCTCGAGACTACAAAAAGTATTTGGGTGGTAGCCTAATATTTTTATTCAAGACGCTGAACTAAACTCCAAAAATAAAGTTAAGCAAGCATGCCCAGCATCATTTGGTCTGCCTTTTTGGAGTGCTTTTCTCAAGTGTGCGTGCCCAGAACACATGCTCCGGCATGACCTCATGATGCCTTGTATTATAATTTATGGAATGGAATCCCATATAGTTTTAAAAACTCTTTTTTTTTTTTCTTTTTTTTCCCCTCTCTTTTTCGTTGGTTATTTTATTTTTACCATGATATTTTGTGTGATATAAATTTTTACAGTTTTTTTCTTCTCTGACATGACCATAGCCATTTCAATAGAAAACGAAATAAAAGCTATATTTAATTGTAAGAAAACAATTTATATCATCATATAATGAACGTTTTTTACAAAAAGTTGTGTTTTGTTTTTTGTATTCATGTTCGTCTGAACACCAACAACAAGAAAAATTGATTATTTTTTATGGGAAATGTGCAGAGCCCACATTTTGAATTACTTTAAAAAAAAAAAAAGGTTATGTATATCCTAATTAGCGAGCACTTATCCTAATAAGTCGTGTTTATTTTGAGGAAGATTAATTTTTTTGTTATATCAACTTCCATTTATATAATATTTTCTTATAAGCCAAAGGTATTTTTTAGGTTTGAACTACATTTGACTCCAAGGTGTGGAAGGTTTGATAGTTAAGCAGTATATTGCAGTTAGTCAAATATTATTGAATCTAATTCATCCATATTAAATATTATCATAAAATGACCAGTAAGAGAGACTTGGTAAAGAAAAGGCACCTGTTGGCTTTAAAGGTCAACAAGTAAGTGGCAGAAAACCAGATTTTCAACCCATTCTGCATATATGCTAATTTTTTGACCATCTCAATCGAGAGAATAGGTTTTCAAAACTACAGTTCATGTTGATTTATTCAATTGAGAACCTTTGAATCTTATTTTGTGCAAATTTTACTAAGTATAACATACTCTACGTCATATTTTGTGTATTTTTTTTCAAAACTATAATTAGATAAAGTGCGTACATTGACTGCTGACTACCATGACGTTATGAAAAATTGACCCGTTTGATGTCTATACAGAACATCATTTAAATTAAGTTTTTGTTTGATTTTACTTAGAAAGTTGATAAAAATTCGAGTCAAAGTCAATAATTAATTTTAACTACATATTTTATGAGACCTACAAATTTTATCAATTTTTCAAACATACATTTCATCAATTTTTCAAACACACATTTTATCAACTTTTATTAAAATCTGCTAAAAAAATTATTTTTAGCAAAACCAAACATTCCCTAAATTACCTCAAATAATTTGTGCTATTTCAGAAGTTTGACCGATGTTGACTCATAGAAGTGGCAAATGGGCCAAACGGCCAGCCCGACCCGAAAATGGACAGGCCACACAAAAATTGGACTGGGCTAGCTCTGGGCCGATTTTACACGGACTTGTATTTTGTGGGCAACTCACACCGACTTTGTGCCACAGGACTACTGGGTCAGCCAATTTAAAACTTTAATATATTTTTTCAAAACAATTACTTAAAAAAAAAAAAAAAAAAACAACTTCACCATCTTCCTCCACCTCCAAAAAACACCCTCCCTCTCGCGAAACTAGGAGATTTTCTCCCTGACTAGAGGAATGGGGGAGGGATTCCGCCCCCTAGTCACCGGGCTTACAAGGAAGAAAATACTCTGTGGTTTTTGCGGAATCAGGCCAATTTCTCCCACTGGTTCTCCATGGTTTTGCAGCAAATCGGTCGGAAACAGGGGGGGGATTCCACCCCTTCCCCCTTCTCCCTTCCCTATTTGCTGTCAGGTGAGGGATGGTGGGGGATTTGGGCCAAGAAATTTTATCAGGTCAGTCCAAAATAATTGGGCATGTCCCATTTCAACTCGATTTATCCGGTGGATTAGTTGTACTGGGCTAAATATGTTCGATTTTTACTTAACCAATTTTTTATTTCTTAGAGTTCGAATTATCTAGGCTAGCCTTCTAAACCGACCCATTTTAACCACCTTTATTCACCCACAAGGAACTAATGGGTCATAGTAATTTTTTTGTTTACCTTTTTCTTAATTTTGTTCAATCTAACATGCAAAATATGTCATATATGATTGATTAAGGAAAACTCACTTAAAATAATTATTTTGAAATTGAATGAGTAAAATCTCCTCTTTTATAATAATTATTTCCCCACTAGGGAGAAATTCAAAGAAGCCACACTTTTCTGTCTCAGTTCATTTAAGTCCTAGAGTATGTTTGATAATACTTATAAGTATTTATAAATCGATCAAATTTTATTTTCATCCACATATTTTGTAAGACCTACAACTTTTATCTATTTTTTATCCATACATTTTGTAGGACCTACTACTTATAATCTACAAAAATCTTTACCAAACATATTGCTAATCAGATGTCAAATAAATAAGGTGTTTTCCTTTTAATCATGGATTGTTTAATAAATTTTTTTTGTCATTTAGGAACTAAATACTAATTAATCCATATAATATACCATTTAACAGTAGTCCTTATAATATAATCAGCTTAACAGTTTCAACCAATCATGTTGGGTTGGTGAACATTGAACATGTCTTGACTGTGTCTCTATGGATAGAATATATAATGATGTTTAACTTTGATAAATTAGTGGTGTGAGAAAAGTGTGAGCAAAATTATTAACTCACGAGCAAAGCTTAGAACAAGAGTGTGATGGAATTATCAAATTAAAGTTCAATTGCTTCTTTCATAAATAGTACTCGATAAATTCGATAGTATAATAAATAAAAAAATTATTTTTTCTTTAATATTGTTCGATAAAGTTGCTCAATACTCCTTACCAAGCAAAATAAAGTGCATGATTCATGTTTTATTAGTGGTAGACAAAATTGACATTATAAATCAACAGGAATTTTTTTACTTTTTTTTTTATTTATTTATAATATTATCTAATAATATCTACTCAGTATTTGTGGCGGTCCCATTAAAAGACAAGGCGGTCAATTGCCCACCCACCCAAAGTTTGAAATTTTTGTTTTAATTAAAAAAAATATATAGATATAAGTTAATCAAAATGACCATTGTCTAAAATCTAAATGATTGAGTCCAAAATTGCTCAAAGTTCAAGTCCTCAACTTAAATTGTTTTAATTCAATTTCAGTCCGAATTAATCTATCTAGCGAGCCGGCCCAAGCCAAGTCCCCAACCCAACCTATATTGTTTTTTTAGTAAAAACTAGGTCATCTACCTTTTTTTTTTTTTTTTTAAAAATTGAATTATACTAAATAAGATTTTTTTTCTTCTGAATTACTATACATCGTGTATTTTTATTGTTAATATAAAAAATTATTTAATTTAATTAATTACATTCAAAAACTAATTTGTAACAATTTCAACTATTTTAAGGAACTAAATCTTATCATTTCTAAACTATAGAGTAATTATCGTCAATGGACTCGATTCTCAAATTAAAATTTATACTCATTCAATTTTCTTTGTCTCTTACACACGAAACTTATAGTAGAAACTCTTTAACACATACGACAATTAACAAACAGAAATATCAATATCAAAAGTAACACGCGAAAATATTAGTGTTGAGGGTCACTTTGAAGCTAACACATCAATTAAAAGGTTATAGCAACTTTAACACCAGCTGTCAAGGGCGGAGCCACCAATGGACAAAGGGGGTCAATTGACCCTGCCAAAATTTTGAAAAATTGCCCAAGCCCAAATATAAAAAATCTAAATTAGTCCAAATAACCCAAATAACTCAAGCCCAAGTCTCAACCTAAATTATTTAATTCAAGTTTCAGCCCAAATTGACTCAAAGTCTAAGTTTTAATTCAATTGGTGACCTAACTCCCAAACCCATGATATCATTAGCATTTATTCAGTTCTCAATCACGGTAAAATATCAAATGGACGGAGCATTAATCAACAAACTACCCTTAAGTGTTCCGGTGATATACATTGAGGCTCTCACTACACTTTTTTGCTTAATTTGATTAACATGTTTTATGTTTTCAGGTACAATTGATGTCATTTAAATGATTGCCATTGGTGTTTCATGTTCTAGATACAGAGGTGAATCACTTAATTTGTTGAGCTTGATACCTACATTTGACTTTGTCTTTAGACTACATCTTATGAAAAAGATCTTAATAATTTTAGATGAATTGTCAAAGGCATTACAAAGAAAAAATTAAAATATTACCGATATCATGAGTTTAGTAAAAATTTGTAAAGAACGATTCCAAGCAATGAGAGATAATGGATGAGAATTTTTTTTGGAAAAATGTTTGTTCTTTCTTTGAAAAGCACAATATTAATGTTTCTAACATTGATGATATGTATATACCTCCAAATCGTTCATGGTGCAACACTCCAGAAAAGACAAATTTACATCACTTGCGTGTAGATTGTTTTTATGCCATCATTGATATGCAACTTCAAGTGTTGAATGATCGTTTTTCCGAGGTAAATGGTGACTTATGCCTTCGTGTAGCATGTTTGTGTCCAGATGATTCATTTTCTACTTTTAACAAGGACAAATTAATAAGACTTGTTGAGTATTATTCTGAAGATTTTTTACCAACAGATCTCTTGGCACTTGAGGAATAACTTGAAACATATACTATTGATATACACACTGACCTAGATTTTGGAGGATTAGAGGCCTTAGTGATCTTGTACAAAAGTTAGTAGTAACAAAAAAAGAAGAAGTTTATCCATTATTTTATAGGCTTGTAACATTGACTTTAATTCTCCTAGTTTCTACTTCGATAGAGAGAGTATTTTTTGCAATGAATCTTGTGAAGAATTGACTACGCAATTGAATTGGATATTAGTTGAGTGACGGTTTGATTGTATATGTTGAGAAGGATATATTTCATGAAACTGATAATAATGTAATTATATAACGTTTTCAAAGTATGAAAATACGTAGAAGTGTAGTAATGTATTGAAATTTTTTCATTAGTTATATATTATTTTAAATTTTTCTGGATACTTAATTTTTGCCCACCAAAAGAAAATTTCCTAGCTCTGCCCCTGTCAACCAAGAACAAAGATGAAAAACAGAGTCAAACAAATCTATCTAAACTACCATGATAAAATACGAATTCGATAAAATGGAGAATATAATTTGGTTGAATGACGAACTATATTTTGTCTTAAATTACTATCGTTACTTTATCAAAATTTTGAAAATCCCAATAACATAAATATGTACATTTACTTTTAAAATTCGATTTCTAACTAGTAACTTTTAATAGATACCGTGAATAATATCATTACTACTGTAAGAAAAATCAATGATTTCAGATAATTTTTTAAGAACAATAATATTTACAACTAAATAATGATTCGAATCGAAACAACAATTACATATCTTACTTCCTAGACAATCGGTTGTGGCTGAATAATATACTCCGCACTGGTAATTTCAATGCAAAAATTTTCTCCGACTCAAACACTAATGAGTGATACCAGAAAAGACGCCGGTAAATATTCAAATTGTCGTTTTTAAATATTTTCCTGGATCAAAATTTCATTTGTAATAATATTAAATGCAACTCCGCCTTTTACTTTGATATATTTGATGAGAGTGTCAAAATAATTCAGATTTGCAGCATGCCGGTACTGAGAATTACTGATTGGAATGCTTCTTCATCATGAAATTTAAGAAGATAGAAACTTTGAAAGGATGGTTGATAACAAGTTCTAATTTTAAAAGTGGATAAATTTGTGGGACAAGACTTTTTTTCTAAAAAAAAAGAAGAAGATAAAATTAATGTTTAATTAATGTAACAATACAAAATTACATGACCCTTTAAATTCCCAACAATTCATAATTTTTATTAACATTTAATGGTATAATTCAGTTTTTATTAACATGGGCCTAATTAAAAGTCCAATAATTGTATTATTTTTAAAAGTTAATCTAGTAATAATATAATTATAAATTTACTCTAGTATATTTCAAATTTATGTTTACAAGTAGTATATATATGTAAAGAACTCTTGTTTCACTTTTTTAATTTTAAAAATACTGTTTTTATTTTTTTGTAACACTTGTTGTTACATTTCTTACAAAAATGTGAGTTATATTTGTTACATTTATTATAATTGAAATTTAAAATGTTGAAAAATAATTATCGAATATTAATATAAAATAAAGTATGTGAAACTATCCCTTGTTCCTTAAAACCAAATTGACGTAATCTATTCAATTTTATGTGAAGATGAACATAACTCGAAAAAGTTCCATCCTAAATCCAATTGAAGTATTTTTTTTTATTTTTTATTTTTATCTATTTTCACTTTATTTCCTCAAATTCAAGTTCCAAATAGTATTCCTTAACCCAGCTTGCAAGCTCCGTTTCTTTTATTTCTGTGACTGGCTAATGTAGAGTTTGGCATGCAACTGGACGAGTACAGAGTGCCCAACCAACAGACTACAAAGTGCAACCAAACAAACATTATTTTTATTTTTTTAGTATTTGTATAAACTAGTATATCACCCGTGCGATGCACGGTACTTAATTTTCATGATAGTGAATTTAAAATATTCTAAAAGTATATTGTTTATTTATTACATTCAAATAAAAAAGGGTATCATATAAATAATATTTGATTACTCATTGATATTGGAAAAAAAAAAAAACAATATAACTAATTCAGATTTGGAAACACCTATTTGAAAACCACGTTTGTGGTCGAATTGAGACATGTTTTGAATTGTATGAATTTAATTTCGAAATTATCATATTTAGTTTATTAGTTTAATTGACTTATTATTTTTAATCAATAAATCAGATCATTTCATAATATAACACAATATGTTTTCCGTGTGTTGATTTTTTTTTTTTATAGTGTAACTTATTTAAATCTACTATGTGAATCATAAAAAATTTGTGGGAAAAACAAATCAATTTTTGGAAAACTATTACATTATTGCCAATAGTTCTCGTGCATTGATGTTAATTTTTTTTGAAAACATAACTTATTTAAATTTCTCAACCGGTATAAATTAAGAACTTGGAACACATAACCTCATCTATTTTGTGTTTTCAAGTGAATTTTTCTTGTTGTGGAAGATGTGCATTTTTTTAAAAAAATGTTAATTCTTAATATTAATCATTTTAACCAAGTATCATACAAAATTAAAACATTGGAAAACTCATCTTAATTAAATTATATTGGAATACTGATTATTTATATTGGAATACTTTTTATTAATTACCTGAAGTTGAGCAATTAGTTAATTAAATTAATTAAATTTTAATATTATCAAATATTAAAATTTTGTCATTTGATTTAATTATATTTTTTTGCTCACTCGTGTAAATATAAATAATAATATTATTATTATAAAATATAATATAAATACTTTAATATTATGTAATATATAATATAAATAATATAATATTAAAATTATTGAGTAATTTTCTATTATAATTTAAAAAATAATTGTTGAGTATGCATAGATAAGTTTTTTTTAATAATCGACACAAATATTATTACATGAATTGATTTTTCGTAACAGTATAAATCTTATCATTTGTTTAAATCAAATGAATGTGTTTTAATATCTTTATTTAATAGTCAGATTTTGTATTTATATATATTTTGTAAATTGCAACTAATTTTAAATGTTTCTTAGTTAACGTGAAAAAAAAAAATAAACAGAATTTAAGAGAATACTTGATTATCATTTTCTGGTTTTTAAAAAGTGTTTCCGGCTTAATTTTTGGCACGGCTCATTAAATTACCCACTAATTTTTATATTATAATTTAAAAATTAATTTTCTAAATTGTAAAGATTGAGATCGCGTTAATGATATTATGCAAATTTATTATTTTTCTATTTGTAGACAATTAGTAATATCTACATATTCTAAATCTTATATTGACTAATTAATGTAGAATTCAAATTTATTATTACTAATAATTGTCTACAAATATTTAAATAAGAATCTGCAAATTTGTGTGAAACCAATTAAAGAATCTGAATTTTTTTTGCATTTATCGTATATAATATTAAATGTTACACTTCGTTTTTTGCAAGGAAAAAAAACAATCAATGTGTGAAACCAATTAAAAAAAACAAATTCCTATGCATCATTTATGGCGGAATTTACCAAATCAATGTGTGAAACCAATTAATGAAAACAAACTCCTATGCAGCATTTATGGTGGAACTTACCAAATTTGAAAAGAAAAAATGGTAGAAAAATGTGTGCGTGAAATTTTCGACGGTTATCATATTACAATATATATATATATATATATATATATATATATATATATATATATATATATATATATAGATTTCATATACACGTGTTTGTGGAGAATGTAAAATTTGTTTTATTATAATTATATAGAAATCGAAACGTCTTGCTATAGTGGATTTTATTAAATGGAAATGCTACAGTGGATTTTATTAAATGGAAATGCAAGGCCAACTATACAATTTGTCAACAAATTGTTTAACAACAATGTGTACAGACGTTTTATTTTCTATTTTTAATGTAAAAACCATGGTGCTTTTAATACTTTTGTATAATTTCGAAATCAATTTGCTCGGCTTAAAATGATGCATTTAATTTATTTGAATAATTTTGAAATCAATCCGGTTGAATAGTAGGAATAACAACTTTTAATTGGGCATAAAAAACAATCAAACAATCAATATTGTGTATTTATGGCAGAATTTAATTGGGCATAAAAAATAAACAAACAATCAATATAGTGTATTTATGGCAGAATTACCAAATATGGAAAGACAAAAGTGGCGGGAAACTGTGTGCGTGATATTTTGACGGTTATCCTATTATAATATATATATATATATATATATATATATATATATATATATATATATATATATATATATATATATATATATATAAATTGTAATGTTTATATTGCTTTGTATTTGTATTTTTGATTTTTGATTTTTGCCTAGTTCGTGATTTTTTCAACATTTGTATATTTATCAATTGGTATTAATAACGTTATATTTAAATAAAATTGTTGGACGATTGTTGTTGTTTTGCCGACTTATTTTATTGTATTGTCGGCCTATTTTGTTGTCTTGTTGACTTATTATTAGATTGTTGTATCTTAGCGGTATATTGTTCTATAAACATTACTTGTTTTGTTTTCAATAAGTATATTTTAATTTGTTATTTGAACTTTGTTGATTTTTTTAATCTTTACATAATTTGCTTATTTAAATATTATTGGATTTAATATTAACAGTTATGGAGAAATTTTTTAAAAGAAAAGATCCATTTTTTATTGTAGAGCAAAAATTCATGGAAATAAATTTAGCAGTGTTAGTGAGATTGTTCAATGAAAAAATATTTGGGTTGAAAGTAGTGTTGTTCGTGATGAAACTGATGTTCAGATTCAAAGTGATGTTGTTCGCATGAAGATATTCGGGATGATAGTAATATTCATATTGAAATGAATGTTGTTCGGGTTAAAAATGATGTTGTATTAAAATAATTTTTTGTGTTATATAATTTCAAAAAAAAAATTCTTAAATTTTGTATGCGCCAAAAAAAATATTATATTTGACTCCGTCACCGCTTAGCATTTGATAGGACTAATGCGACATAATAATAAATATAATTTTGATTTTTTTTTTCTTTAATGATATTTATTTCGATCCAGTCTATTCATATTTATCCAACGTAATCAATATGCTATAAAATTTTAAAAGTTAGTTGATTATGCATGAGTTCTTTTGATTTTACATAAAATTATATATTAACTTCTAATGATTAAAATGTCTAGTACTATTATCATTTCTTCGAAATAAAAGAAAGGTAAAAGCTATAGCTTAATGATGACACTTCAATTTACTCTTAAGAAACCCATATCATTGAGGTGAAAAAGCTATAACTTCTAGGAAAATCGAAAGGAATCTGTAATCTTTGTTAAAAAATTATTTTTGAGTTCGTTCAAATTTTAATTGACAGAATCTTATGCAATATTATAAAAAGCGTAAAATGTGACTAGACGTAGAGTCCAAGTTTCAAACTTTTTAAGCGTAAGCGAGGCTTGGACGAAGGCTAAACAAGAGTGAAGCGAATACGAAGAGTGAGGCGTGGGGGCCGCGCCTTAACCTAGACGAGCTTTTTAGAACAGTAATATTATGTATCTATAAATGAATTCATTGTAGGATATATTTAATTTTTTTTCTTCGATCTTAATAATTGGCATATTAAATCTATTTAATAACTCAATAAATATATTAGTTGTAAAAAGAAAAAAATCAAGACTTTAGATTAATTGTCACATAAAGTCAAATTATTTACTTATTTTTTATTATTGATCTCAGTGATAAAAAAAAAAAAATCAATCACTTTATTGTTTAATGTCTTAACATAAAATAATTCAACTTTAATGCACTTAAAATATTATTATGTATATGAATACCTCTTTATTATCTATCACAACAACAATTTAATCATTTCAATTAACTTTGTTATTTTTTTTTGTGTAAAAATATGAAATATATATGGAATTCCATTTCACGTCTTCATCATAAAACTCATAGCATGATTGATACACTAACATAAATATTAACAAATATATTTACTTATCATATTCCATATATTTACCTTGTTAGTATAATTGTATATAGGAAAATATATGTATGTAATATTCCTATTTTAGGTAGGATCCTTTCATTATTAGTATATATATGCATTGTACTCTTATTCAATCATTATTCAATTGAATCAATACAGAGAATTATTTCTCCACACATATTCTCTTTTATATTTCTTCATCTCTTTTATATTTCTACATGGTATCAAAGCGACGATTCTGAGCGACGATGCTTCGCACAAACGATAATAGAGAAACCATAGAAGCGACGATTGCCCAATCGGATCTCATGGCTATACAGCAATCCGATCATCCCGGCTTAATCTCTGTTTCTAAACTACTTAATGAGAAAATCAAAGCACCAGGACAACATTCAATCAATTGGAGATCGAACCGAAAAAGTGAAGATCGGCCGAACTGGTCGACCGTTTCATCTTACCGGTCGACCGTTTCGACGGAAACTGGATAGCGACAATGCACCTACTGTATGATGACTGGCCACATTGTTGATACTTGCTATTTCATACATGGCTTCCCTCTATGGCACAAGTTTCATGGGAAGGACGTAAAGCCACGAAACAAACGTTTCACAAACACTGTAACCGCTTCTGCACTTAACCCAAGAGAATGAAGAACGCTCACAGCCAAGGAATACGAGCAGATCATGACACTTTTAAACAACAAGACGGGTAATGATAAGTCTTATGTTAACACACCAGGTATAAATTCTTCTACTACTTCTTTGAGTAATTCATGGATTATTGATAGTGGGGCCACTGACCATGTGACGAAGGATGGGATCGTTGGGAATAAATCCATGCCAAAGCACAAAATTGTTCAATTACCGGATGGGGGTCATGCTCTTATTAAATCTATTGGTGCAGTTAACTTGGGAAATAATATGACTGTTGATAATGTGCTTTATGTTCCCAACTTCAAAGTTAATCTATTATCTATCAGTAAACTTACTAGAGGATTAGGTTGCTATGCGATATTTTACCCTGATTTTTGTGTCATGAAGGATTTGACTACGAAGAAGACGATTGGCTCTTTCACAAAAACCACAAATACATCATACTACCAGTGGGTTAACTAACTTATGGCATAGACGTCTTGGGCACCCTTCTGCCTCACCTCTTCAATTCCTAGCACAAAGTATTTTGGATATTAGTTTTGATTCCCACGATATTTGTGATGTTTGTCATTTGGCTAAACAATTTAGACTACCCTTTAAGGTTAGTCAAATTTCTAGCAATAAACCATTTGATCTGATTCATTGTGATATTTGGGGATCTCATAAAATTTATTCTTATTCTGGTGCTAGATATTTTCTTACAATTGTTGATGACTTTTCTCGTTATACTTGGGTACACCCCATGCGTCACAAGTCTGAAACTCAAAGCATAATTAAGAATTTCTTTGCTTGGGTTAAAACACAACACAATCTGACTATAAAAGCCCTACGATCTGATAATGACCAAGAGTTTTTATCCTTGCAAGCATTTTTAGATCAAAATGGCACTAATTTTCATAGGTCATGTCCTTATACCCCTCAACAAAATGGAGTGGTAGAGAGAAAACACCGTCACCTCCTTAATGTAGCGCGTGCCATTAGATTTCAAGATAATCTTCCATTAAAATTTTGGGGGGAACATATCAAAACAGCTTGTTATCTTATCAACCGTATACCTTCTCTATTGCTTTCACACAAATCACCATACGAAAGATTACACAAGAAATTACCATCTTATTCTCATTTGCGTGTCTATGGTTGCCTATGTTTTGCCACCAACCTTAAACCCAGCCACAAATTTGACACACGAGCCAGACGGTGTGTGTTTCTTGGATACTGCTCAAGACAAAAAGGATACACCTTATATGACCTTACCGACAGAAAATTAATAATATCCCGAGACGTCGTATTCCATGAAACCATATTTCCATACACCTCCCAACAAAATGATGAAACCAACTCCATCCCATTACCACAATCTATGCCTCTGGATGTTGACATGCCGCATTTACCTTACCCTGAGGACCAACATATAGCAGAAACAGATTCCTTGCCTGAGAGTCCCACACACTGTTCAAACGGTCGACCTACCGGTCGACCGGTTCCCTCATCCGTTTTAACAGAAAGTTCACACGGTCAACCGTCTGGTCAGCCAGTTTCCTCATCCGTTTCAACAAAAAGTTCACCCGGTCGACCGTCTGGTCAGCCGTTTCCCTCATCCGTTTCTACAGAGAGCTCAGACGGTCGACCGTCTCCACATATCGGTTGACCGGTTGAGCAGTTTTCCTCACATTGACCTGACAGACAGCCACACCAACCTCCTGTCCTACCCACTGACCAAATTCGACGATCCACAAGATCAATTCAAACTCCAATTTACCTGAAAGATTACTATATCAATCATGCTCTGCCTACTCAAACCGGGTCTCTTCCGGTCAAGTCCAGCACTCGACATCCTATATCAAGGTATGTGTCATATAGCAATATTTCTTCTATTCATCATGCTCTTACATACAATATTTCTCATATCGTTGAGCCAGCAACTTTTGAGGCAGCATGTCAAGATCCCAAGTGGGTAGCTGCTATGAATGATGAAATCTGTGCCTTGGAGGAAAACAACACTTGGTCCCTTGTCCCACTTCCTCCGGGTTCTCATCCTATTGGTTGTAAGTGGGTGTTTAAGGTCAAATTTAATTCTGACGGTACAGTTGAACGTTACAAAGCACGACTGGTGGCAAAGGGGTTTACACAACGAGAAGGGATTGATTATATTGAAACTTTTGCTCCAGTTGCAAAGTTAACAACAGTCAGATGCTTACTCGCTGTCGCCTCTGTTCGCAACTGGACACTTCATCAGATGGATGTACACAATGCATTTCTTCATGGTGTCCTTGATGAAGAAGTCTATATGACTCCCCCACCTGGATTCCGTCGACAGGGGGAGACACCAGTTGTATGTCGACTTCATAAATCTCTATATGGATTGAAACAGGCATCTCGTTCTTGGTTTCAAAAATTCGTATCTGCTGTTATTCAATTTGGGTTTAAACAGTCACATGCAGATTATTCACTCTTTACTAAGGTCAGTGGTGATTCATTTACAGTTGTTCTATTATATGTGGATGATATGATTGTCACAGGAAACGATAAAGAAGCAATTTCTTCCACGAAGACGTTTCTTGCATCTCAATTCAAGTTGAAGGACCTTGTCATATTAAAATACTTTTTTGGAGTAGAAATTGCTCGCTCGAGATCAGGGATCTCAATAAATCAAATGAAGTATACTCTTGACATTCTTCAAGAGGCCGGATTACTTGGGGCAAAACCTACAGCATTTCCCATGGAGCAGTCATCAAAATTTAATTCGACAGATGGAATATTGTTGAAAGATCCCACATATTATCGACGGTTGGTAGGGAAGCTCATTTATCTCACCATTACTAGACCGAAAATCTCATATTCGGTCAATACACTCAGTCAGTTCATGCAGGCACCTAGACAACCCCACCTTGATGCAGTTCACCGATTGCTCCGATACTTGAAAGGAGCACCAGGACGAGGATTATATTTCCCATCAAGTGGAAAATTGCAGCTAGCGGGATTTTGTGATGCGGATTAGGCTGGAGATATTACTACACGACGGTCAGTTACGGGATATTGTGTATTTTTGGGAAATGCACTTATATTATGGAGAAGCAAAAAGCAAACGACTGTGTCCAAATCTTCAGCAGAAGCAGAATATATGGCAATGGCTTCCATTACTTATGAGCTTACATGGTTGAGGCAGTTGCTGACAGATTTATGTGTGGATCACCCACAAGCAGCAACCTTATATTGTGACAATCAAGCAGCAATACATATTGCGGCTAATCCAGTTTATCATGAGAGGACAAAGCACATTGAAATAGATTGTCATATTGTTCGTGAACGAATTATCAAGGGAGAGATCAAGACTGCCTATGTTTCAAGCAGCAATCAGATTGCAGATTTATTTACTAAAGCACTAGGCAAGGAGGCATTTCACAGTTTCACTCGCAAGTTGGGCACTTTTGACATACATGCTCCAACTTGAGGGGGAGTATTAACAAATATATTTACTTACCATATTCCATATATTTACCTTGTTAGTATAATTGTATATAGGAAAATATATGTATGTAATATTCCTATTTTAGGTTGGATCCTTTCATTATTAGTATATATATGCATTGTACTCTTATTCAATCATTATTCAATTGAATCAATACAGATAATTATTTCTCCACACATATTCTCTTTTATATTTCTTCATCTCTTTTATATTTCTACAATAAACAAGATATAATCTAATTGATAAAGTTAGTGACAGTATTATGAATTGTAATGTTCAATCTTATTTAGTAGAAGATATCAAAGATGTACATATATATGCTTGTGAAAGGAGTGGATCCAAAAATTTAATTCGTGAAATATAAAAATGTCAATTTAATAAAATTAATATATAGCATGAAAAGTTACTAAAATAATATTATTTATTGAAATAGTTCCCAACAAGATTTTGAAACGTAAAATTTATTTATAATAGAATCTACACCTATTTTCTCATCAAGTTTTCGTTCGATAAAGAATGTCATACAATCAGCTAAAAAAGTCGTCTTACATTTTTTTCGAATATTAGTCTTCACATATTTCATTGCAGAAAATACTTGCTTAATACTCGCGGCACAAATAGGGAATGTCAAGTTGTCAACACAAGACCAATCAATCTAGTCACCACAAATATAACTATATGACCGTCTACTCTTAGTCAACTATTGACATAACTCAACAAGTGTAGATAGTTGAAACTGATGGCCATGCTTCATATTTAGCTCATAATATCGCAATTCATATTTCAAAGTATGAATATCTTGCTTTGAAATTTTTTTAGGATAAAACTTCTCTGCAAGTGTGCAAATATCATGACTCTCAAATGATTTATATGAATCTTTAGGATCTAAAGCCACACTGAGAGAAATGAGTTCTACTGATGCTCATTAAATCTTGTATTTAACTCTATCAATATGAAATTTATTACTTCAGCGAAAACATCGAAGTGATAATGATGTTCAACTGTAGTTTGATCTCGAGAACGACCACTCATATACAAACCATCTAAATCAAGTATGACAATATTGTTTCTTGAGCAAAAACTATTCACTCATTGGAGAAATTCTTCCCGATTACCATCTCTCAATTTTTGAAGGAGTTCTTTTATAGTAGATATAAATTTTATTGCAGATAGATGTCTAGAGATTCGTTTTTTTTAAGTATTTGACAAATAACATCAGAGATTCTCATAATGCCATGCATTAAATGCAAGATAAAAACAAACTTAACACTTGTAAAGTTTTTGTATGTGCCATAAGCTTCAGCCCGATATCTTACATTTGAACAATAGTGAGTAAGATATCAAACACATTACAAGTTGCCGTGTACATATCGATCAAGCTCTTCATAATGAGAACTCCAACGAGCAGCTCTCGATCATTGCAAATTACCCATTTGATAACTTCCAGACTTACGCTCTCCAGTAGCCAACATACGCTCAATTTTTTTTTTAGCAGTTTGCAACTAATTAATTTGCTTAGGAGAAGGAGCAATAATATTGACCAATCGAGAAAAATTCTCAAATAGTACCGACATCTTTAACTGCAGAAACCAATGTCAACTGTAATCGATGGGTAAAACAATGAATGTACGTAGTATGCATATTGACAATCTCTAAGAAGTAATGCCTGAAACCCATTTCAAGCATCTCGCATATTACTAGCACTATCATACTCTTGGCCTATCATTCTTTCCATCTGAAGTTCATGTTGAGCAAGAACATTAGATATTTCATTTTTAGATTCGATAAAGTGACACGTTTTTAGATTCGATAACATGGTGTCACTGATGCTTTTGATCGCAAATAAGCGTTCTCTTAAAATACTATGATTGTACACAAACCTCTAGATAATAGTCGTTTGCTCTCGTTTAGATGAATCTTGTGCTTAATCAACAAGAATACAGAAGCATTCATTCCCAACTTCCTCGCGAATCATCTGTCATACTCTACTAGCCATAACGTGTTAAAAAAATTCGATACTTGAAGCAATGTATTAGACATTTTTGGAGCATTATCAGTACAACTTTATCATTTTCAATATTCATTTCTGCCAACAATTTGAAGAAAATTCTAGTGATTCAGTGCATATGCAGATTCGTCGTGACTTTGAAGGCTCAACCTTGAAATGCTAAACATCGAACTCTTATGATTGAAGTTTTTAACGCAAACGACGTCTCTGAACTTCTTATATCGATACCACATGCATCACCTTGTTAGTCTCATTAAATCTTTAGCTCTTTCTTACACATATTATGATGTGATGAACCAACATGAGTAAGAAATGCACATTTAGCTCCGCCATTTACCCCTTCCACTTATCATAACCATGACTGACCAATGCTAAACAATTGGACGGATTACCATCATTTTAAAAAAGAAAACAGTAAAAACAATATGCCCTGTCCGTTAAAGGCGAATACTCCAACCAAATAAACTGACTAAATTATTTCTTCTGAAATCGACGAGACTGAGCTTTTCTAGTTGTCTTTGGAGATTTTGCAAGTATTGGTTGATAAGGCCAACTTTTAGATATGCTAATATAATCTCATCTTGTGGATTAAAAGGATGTTCAATTATTTGCTTTCTTTTTCTCGGATTTTGTTTGCAATCCATGATTTGAAGTTGAAGGATGTTTGATTTTCGGAGATGAAATTGGTGGGAGGAAGTTGTACGGTAGGAATTGTAGGTTGATCTTCAGTCAATCCATCAGAAGGTCTACTTTCACGAGATTGACCTAATTCTTAAAAAATGAAAACAAAGTCTTTTTTCTCTTGACAAAAGTTTGACATTTCATTTGTAAATTCTAAAAACTGCAAAAAGAAAAGAAAACACTATCAACAATTTCATTTCAAATAGACAGGCAAAGCACAACAATCCAATAATAATCCAACAACGCAACAAAGTAGGCTCGTAAGATACAACAATACAATAATAAGCTGACAAGACAACAAAAATAAGCTGACAAGTCAACAAAAGATTAATGACGTAGTTGCAACCGAAATACGTGCTAAGTGATAACTGTGTGATATTTTATTGAATCACTATCCCCATAACAAAGTTCTTTCTTCACTTTTCTTCACTTTAACCACTTATTTCTTCATATATAATTAAATTTAGTATGCAAATGCAAGAAGATGAAACATAACATTGATGAACTTTATGATTCACATAATAATAATAACTAATAAACATCATATATATGCTATTGTGAGGATTGAGTATTGCCAACTGCCAACTACCTTGAAAATGTTTTTGAAACCATTAAGTCTAAAACATGATGCAAAGCCAATTAAACGACTAAATTAGATATAAAAAAAAATCATAACATGGATACAAGAGTTAAAAAAGAAAAGAAAAAGGAAGAAGAAGATCAATGTAACATGTAATTCTCTTTTGCTTCCTCATAAGGTGCTCCCACTTTGACTTTTGAGAAAGAATTGACTCCTTTTAGATATAGGTACCCTATAAATTTTTGGGTAAATGTCACTGGGTGTCCAAACCTTTAAATTTTGTGATGATTGAGTCCCAAACTTTTAATTTTTAGCACCCAGGTCCATAACCTATGAAACGTTAGTGCCTAATGTCTTTTTTTTTTTTACAGAAACCGTCAGCTTGATCGTTAAATTGTCAAAATTTTGTTAAATAGACTATTTTACCCTTAAATTGAATTATTAAAAAAGAAAAATAAAATAAAAATTGCAATTAAACCCCAACCAACAAAAAAATTGCAACTAAATCCCAACTCAACCACTTCTTCTTCTTCAAATTTTCCGCCGCTGCCGCAGTGCACAAAATCACATATACAAAACCACCGACTAGCCCTACCACAAGCAACTCAATCCCCAAGTCCCCATACACAATTCGATTTTCAAATCTGGATCTGAACATCTGAAGGCAAAAAACTGGAGAAGATTTATCAATGTTTTTCAAGAAAATGTGACTAGGGAATAAAACTTGGATGACTGGAGAAGAAGTCGACCACGACATAGTTTGAAAAAAATGGGTGTATGAACATTTTATATGTGAAAATTGGGACTGGTATTTTTTGGGTAATGAAAGAAAGCAAATCCATTTTTCCGCCAAAAATTTGGTGCTGCTTCGATCAAATAAGCATGAGTTGGGTAATTAGTAGTGTCGGACGGCACTGCTGGCCGACGGTGCTAGGGTAGGGTAGGTGGGTTGATATTTATTTCTTGTTTTGCTACATCGTTTGATTTTGATGTTTGATTTACCAGCGATGATGGGGCTGCGAGAGGTTGCCGGCTATAGAGAATCTCCTGGTTTTACCAAACGATGGAAGAAAGGATAAATCGAAAACAATGTTTAGTGGAAGATATATAGGTGGTTTTGTACATTGCGGCGACAGCGACAACAACAAATTTTTCGGTGGGTGGTGATGGACGACGACAAATTTGGAGAAGAAGAAGTGGTTGGGTTAGAGTTTAGTTGCAATTTTTTTTTTGTTGGTTGGAGTTTAGTTGCAATTTTTTATTTTTTTTAATCATTCAATTTAGGGATAAAATGGTATATTTAACAAAATTTTGACAATTTAACGATCAAATAGACGGTTTCTGTCAAAAAATGACATTAGGCATTAACGTTTCATATGTTAGGGACCTGAGTGCTAGAAATTAAAAGTTTGAAACTCCATCATTACAAGGTTCAAAAGTTTGGGACCTTCGGTGCTATTTACCCTAAATATTTTTTCCTATCTCTACTTTATTTTTAAGCTGTGCATACTTATTTTTACTTAGATTTCCAATAATAACCAAACAGAAGAAATGAAAATTTCTTATTCCTCTTACAACCATGGGCGCTTACTCAACTTCATGGATGCTTCATGGCATTTGCCTTTGCCCTTCGTCTTGGCTACACATAAGTAGAGGTGGCAAAATTGGTCCAGCCCACGGGCCGGTCCATATAGCCCGAATTTTGGGATGGGCTAGTCCTGGCCCAAACAAAATCGAGCCCACATGGCCCGGCTTGGCTAGCCCGCCGGGCTAGTCGGGCCGGTCCGCAAATTTTTTTTTACTCCTTAACACTACCACTCACAAATTTTGTAAATAGCCTCAATATAATTAAAATAATATCAATTTAAAATGGCATAAGCTCAAGTGTCCAACTTAAATTGTCTTTTTTCGAAACATTAGTCCAAAAATTCCAAGCTCCAACATAAAATTGTTTAGATTTAATTAAAATTTAGTTTAATTCAAGTTTTAATCTAAATTATGTTTGGTGTGACAATAAATTATTTATTTTAAATTGCTTATAAGTAAATTTTTTAATTTAAGCCAAACATGCTTATATCTCAAAGCAATAAGACTAGCATGCTTTTACTATTTATATTTTTAAAAAAATGTGTCAAGAAATAATTTACAATTAACCAAAAGAAAATTATTATTTTGAAAGAAAATTGATATTTATCTATTGACAAATACATGATAATCTAATTTCATAAATTAATCTCTTTAACAATTTCAAAATATATATAGTCTAAGTTTATCTAAGATTGTATTTGATACAATGTATTAGATTGTATAAAAAAAATTAAAACAAAGAAAAAAAAATTAAGATTGGGTTGGCTCAATGGACTTGACTGGACTAGACTGGACCAGCATATTTCTGGCCCGCACAAAATTGGGCTGAGCTGGCCCAGTCTAGTTTCAAATGTAACCCTGCTCTGGTGGACCGGGCCGGTCCAACCCGGCCCCCTTTGCCAGCTCTACATATAAGGCAAAAAAAAAAAAAAAACTCTCTTAAGTCCTAGGACTAGCACAAATGTGTTTTTCTTTTAATCTTAAAACTTGGTTATAAAGTAGTAAATGATGTCATTTTGTATTTTTTCCAATAGTTTCTGATAAGATGTTCACATATTTCGCTCGCTCGCTCGCTCGCTCGCTCTCTCTCTCTCTCTCCATTTTTTTATTTTTTGTGTTACCGGTAAAAAAGAAAAAAGGAAAAGAAAAATTTGCACAATTGGTCTTCAATCTATTGTTTGAGTAGTAAGTTGGTCCTCAACCTTTAAAAATGAATAAGTTAGTCCTCAACCTTTTATTATAGTTGCACATTCAATCCTAATGACAGAAATTGTTAAAATCTATATAAAATTCACGTTGTCCTTTGTGTTGGGTCTTGAGGAGAATGTGAATTGCCGCGTTCAAAATGTCGAATGTGAATTGCCGCGTTCGAAATGTCGGTTAAACGTAAAACACAAGATTCTGAGAAGGATAAAAATGCATAGCAAGTGTGCAACACATAAAGATGAAAGACTTGATGAGAAAAGTGATCTAATGCCCTAATGCCCACCGGGACATTTGTCATGCATTTATTGCATGAGTGTAAAGACCCTCTTTACACTCATGCAATAAATGCATGACACTTGTCCCGGTGGGCATTATAACAATGCCCACCGGGGGCATTAGAACGGGACTCGATGAGATGATTCCCATATTTTGATTTTGTTTGATTAAAAATTTCTAATAGATTGTGAGAAAGTTTAAAAGGGAGTACAATTGAATTTGGAGAAATTTCCACTTCATGTTTTAAGCTTAATTATGTCTTTTTAATGTTTATTGAATTTTAAGGTTGAACATGAAATTCTGCTTAATAACATACTTCTCTTTCTATTCTATTAATTCCGCATGTATGCTGTATTTGCAGCAGACATATGCGTTCTTGGTTAAGAGCTTGTTCGGTGCAATTTTTTTTTTTAAAAAAAAAAATCTATTTTTTTATCTACTTTTGTTGACTATTCAAAATTTATAATTGGTTAAATGGTAAAATGGTCTTTAATCAACAAAATGTCATTTCATAGTAGAAATATCAATTTTGTTATTTAAACAATTACAAAGTTTGAATAGTCAAAAGATGTAGATAAAAAAATCCATTTTTTTGGAAATAATATGCACCGAACATATCAAAGTTACGGTGATATTTAAGAGATACAATTAGGTTTTTCAGTGTAACAATGCGCCCACAACTTAATTTCTTTCTTAAAAACAATTAATAAATAACAATTAACAATTAAAAAAAGATTAAATTGCTCCCATTGTCTCTTAACTTTTATTGCTCCCTGTAGCAACTTTGTCCCCTTGTAGAAGATGATATTTTTATTCTCTTTTTTATTTTGTCTTTTTGGTATTTGTTTACTATGTATATAAAGTTATGGGCAAGATTGTCTTTATTCGCACCACTTTAATATAATTTTTGATGAAACCTTCATTGGGGGCAATCTTTGTTAATTAATAAAAGGTTGAGACAAAAGTGCAATAAAAAAGTTGGGACGAGATTTCTACAAAGGTCAAAGGTTAAGGACGGTAAGTACAATTTAGCCTTAAAATGATTCTTAAGCAACATGCAAGATATACAATGCCCTTGTACTTTTGTTCCGAACGTAGGTGTTCTGCTCGATATATTAATTTTGTTATGGGATGTAAGTTGTGGATTGTGTCAATTTATTTCTCGTGAGAAAAATATATTGTCTATAAACTTGTATTTTATGCTACGATATATAGTTGATGAGTCAATTAATTGATTGTATTCCTTACATTATGTCGACCATAGCCCGTAGGGCGTTTTAATTTAATGAATAGTTTGCTTGACTTTCAATAAAGAAAAAAAAATAAGGAGACATAAAACGCCCTTGTGGAACAGTATGACATTTATAGGGTATCACGACTCTCTCAACTATATTTATTGTAGAATTCTATGGAATTGCATGACATGTATTATTCAGGTTTTTATGTTTATTGTTTTATTTCTTTGCTCTGCACAAAATTTTATGATAATAATATAAACTTTCGCTTTACTTTCAAATTGATAACCTAATCAAAATTAAGATGAAATGTAACATGACGTTCAACGTCAAGTTAATTTTTGGTAAAGATTGTGCACTGTGATTACAATGCACCATGACCTATCTTCAGTGTCCAAATTTTGCTATCAAAATTTTAAACATTGTTAAGGTGTTATTTAATGGTATGTTTGATTTTGATTAAAATCAAAATCAAATTTTTTTATTTGTTTTGTAAAAGTTGATGAAAGTAAGATTGTGAACGTTCTTCGAATTCAGCAATAAAGAATCCATTTTTCTAGATTGCTAGAGGCTTTCTCAGGAGCCACGTCTTAGAATAAAGCAACCTAGTCTATATCTATATCTATACTAATTTAAAAGGGGCTTAAATGGAGAAACATTTTTGGACCATTATACTTTTACAAACTTTTTAAAATTTCATATTCACCTTTAGTATTCATTAATGTATAATTATTTTTTAATATTTTATTTATTACTCTTTTATTGTTTATTCTTATTGTACACTAAATTTTCAACAATTTACTAAATATGCAATTAAATTTTTTAAACAGTTAATCTATTAAATTAAATATGAAGGTGAAAAGATGATCTCAATTTTTTATTTTTTATTTTTACATTAAGTAGATAAAAGGAATGAGAAATGAATTTCAATCAAAAAAAGAAATGAATGAGAAAAATTGTAACTTTTTTTATCACCGCATTAAAATTCAAATCATAGTTGTCAAAACTGAAATGGAGATAAAAATATTATTTTCAATACATTAAATTACACTGATTACGAGCATGTTTGATTCAGTTCTTTTTTTAAAAAAAATCTTTTTTTCTTCTCAAATTTATTTTCAACTACATATTTTGTGGGACCTACAACTTTTATCATTTTTTCAATAACACAGTTTACCAATTTTTTTCAAAATCTTTAAACCCCACCAAACATATACTATAGTTTAGAACTAACGTGTGAAACTTTTTTCATTTTTAATTTAATTTAATTTAATTAATATATATAGAACGTTCTTCTCATTTTACTTCTCTCCGTCAATAATATTCTTACTCTGTCCATCAACGATATTCTTACAACATAGACAAGTATTCACACTTCTTTAATTTTTGTTTCTTACTCACATTTATGACGTTTTATTTACGTCGTCAAATCAAACAAGTTTAATAAAAAGAGAATATACACAAAAAATAATGTTCATAAGGAACTACTACTCCAACAAATGTATAATATTATGTAGTCAATCATTACATTTTCTTACAATAAAATTAGTAATTATTAATTATAAAATTCGTAAAATGTAGCCATGGAGATCATTAATACTATAAGATTTGATATCAATTGTTCGTCAATCATCAAAGTTTAAATCACCAAAAGGTCTTAACTGGATTCAAGTTATTGTTGGTATTATCAATATATAAAATGCATATATAATTGTAATTGTACTTAAATGAATGTAATTATCTTTTAATGTTTATTTGTTACTCTTTTATTGTTCATTATTATCATATATTAAATTTTTAACAATCTATTAAATGTACATTAAAATTTGTAAATATTTAATATATTAAATTAAATATGAAGGTGAAATGACGATCTCAAATTTTTCTGCCTTACGTAGATGAAAGAAATGAAAAATAGATTTAAAAAAAAATTAATGGAAAAATTGTAATTTTTTTTTATTACCGGATTAAAATTCAAATCATGGAGATGAAAATATTGTTTTGAATACATTGGATTACGGTGATTATAGTCAATCATTACATTCTCTCCAATAAAATTAATAATAATAATTATTTTTTTGTAAAACACAACCCTGAAGATCTATAAATAGTACATCATTAATTCCATACGTTTTGATATCAATGGTTCGTCAATTATCAAAGCTCAAATCACCAAAAGCTTTTCACTGAATTCAAGTTACTATTCGTATTATTACTATATAAAATACATCTTTGATTGCAATTGTACTTCTATGAATGTAAATAAAATATCAACATTGAACAATACAAAACAATATGTTATCAACAACCATATTTTTTTATATTAACTGCTACTTTAATATTTTAATTATTAACAATTAAAAAATAAAAATATTAAAAATTAACAATATGATTACAAAAGCTCGTGCAACGCACGCATTTCTAACTAGTTGAAAAAAAGCTTTTATTACCTAGATGTAATATGTGGTTGAAAAATTGTAAAAAGTTGTGTGTTATATGAAATATGTAGTTAAAATTAATTGTTAATTTTAATTGACCGCGTGATTAAAATCAATTTAATTAAGTTCCAAATTTTTAAGTAAGCATTTCCAAAATTCCCTCTTCTACTCCTATTTCGGCTCTTGTACGTGCTTCTGGGCCAAGTTTTTTCACCGAAGATATTTACATAGTGTTTGTTTGGTAATGTTTTTTATATATTAAAAACAGTGAGTCCTACAAAATGTGTGTATAAAAGTTGTGGATCCTACAAAATACGTGGATAAAAATAATGTTTGACTAGCTTATAAATATTGATTATAAGCAATGCCAAACACGATCAACTGTAAATTCTTGCAATGGACTCAAAGGTAGATACAAACTTTTAACCTTTGTTCAATGGAAGATCCCAAACGCCCTAGAAGATAGGGAAGTTATAACATCCATACATTTCATTCAGGATTGGTATACAAAATTACAAGCAGACTGTAAAGTACTCCAATATGTCTGCTTGTGCACCATAGAGGGTTCCAATTTTCTGCATGTGATCATGAATGGACCACATGCTCAGATTTTTCAAAATTTAATAAATACTTTCATAAACATGCATGGAAAATATACATTTTCCAGAAAAATAAAAATTGTAACCTTATGTAGTCCCTTTGAACTCGAATGTCAACCATGCTAGGAGATAGTACGACTGAACAAGTAAAAATATCTAGTTTTTCTTGTGGAAGTTTGACACGAATTCCTATATTTTCTATAGGAAATAAGGAGAATTTTGAAATTTAGACTAATGTAAAAAGTCATTTTTAAAAATGATAACTTTTTAAAACAAAAGTCATGTATAATCTTTTGGCGAAAGACAGTTGAACTATTAGAATACAGTTTAATTGTCGTTTATTTTTATTTTTTTTGTTATTCAACTGTCGCGTGTAAAAGAAATGAAGGAGGAAGAAAAAAAATTATTATCCGTCCGACAGTTAAAAATGTTGCCCAGACAAACAATTAAAGGAATAAAAAAAATTTAGTGTCTTGAAATGTCAGGCCGACAGTAACTGTCGTTCAGACAGTAATTTTTTCTTCTTCCACAGTTGAAACGACAATTACTCAACCCACTTCGTTTTCTTTTTCCGTTTTCACATTCTTGTTCTTCAACAAGACATTAATCTATAAATTCAATCTCTTCCAACAATTTTTGAGCAATTATATTCAATATATTTTCAGATTTAAAAACAATCAAACTAATATAGCACAAAATCTCTTGAATTTTTGTTCTTTTATAATCTAAATTAATCTATCAAAATAGTAACTTAGTTGAAGTGGATTAGTTGGTAGCAAGTGGTGGCGCAAAAGCGCGGGTTGTGGAGGAAGATTTGATTTTAGTAAAATAATATAGTTGACTTTGAATTAGATTTGACTAGGATATAATATGTGTTTAAATAATTGTTTGAGGTGATATTTGTCTAAAATGGTCATTTTTCAACTTGTTTTTATCAGTGTTTAGAAAATTGGACCAGACCGGCCGATTCAACTGAGAAAACTGAAACCGGTTGCAAAATCGGTCTGGTCCACCAATTTAACTAGACATTAGAAAACCGAACCAGAAATTGAGGTTTTTAGCGGTTCAACTAGAAAAACCCGTAGAACGGATCCAGTTCGAAATTTTTTTAAGGTAAAATCACTCATTTCTAATTTCTTTCTCATTTTTCCCATTCTTCTTCTTCTTCTTCTTCTTCTTCTTCGGTTGTTCCTCATTTTTTGTGATATTTTTGGATTATTTTTTAATTTTTTAATTAAAACTTATAAAAAATTTATTTAAAGCCAAGTTTTGTAAGTAATTTTGTCTATAAATGTTAGTTTATTTACAAATAACTTATGTTTAGAAATTTTGTGATATTTTTGAATTAATTTTTAATTTTTTAATTAAAACCGATTCGACTTTTTGACCTTTGACCGATTGCCTTTTTCAGTCGATGGCCGGTCTGATTTTCTGAACATTGGTTTTTAGAAGTTGTCATTTTTCAAATGTACCACCTACAAAAACACATTTACAATAATTTCCTCTAAAAATAAACACTTGCTATAAAAATACGAGTTAAATTCTAGTTTTTTTTCTCGTGGAACAATTCATATAATATTTCGTGTAATAAGATAAGATAAAGTTTTACACAATTATTAACTTTGAAAAATCTTACCTATTAGTACTGTTACGCCCTAGTCCCACGTGGCAATCTTCTTGGGCAAGGTCAAAGTCAAACTTGCCTAGTAGACATTCGTCTTTTATCCGAGGAGGTTGGGGGAGGAGATTAAGAAGAAGATGCTATTTTCCTTCATACCAAAGAGGTTTTGAAAGAGGTGAACGTTGCCGAGGAGGTAGGAGAAGTCAAGGCGGTCGAAGAACGACCCTGATTGCGTGCTGAGGAAGTCTCTCCTGGCACTACTAGTCAGAACTGAAAAGACTGATGAGATAGTCTGCCATTGCAGCTTGTCGCAATCATAGCTTCCTAGCAGGCGGCTGGAAGGGACCTTTCCATTAATGCCACTGATGTGACACTAAGTCCTTCAGGATTGTGTCACGTGTCGCATATCAAAGGATGGTTGACCAAGTAGAATTCACCTATAAATACGAAACTCATTTCCACAAGAAAATGATGTTGAAAATTATAACTCTCACACACAAAAGAAAACAAAATCTTCTATGCTAATTATTCTTTAAGTATTTATAACCACATTAGAAATTGTTAGTTATGAGCCCTCAAGCTACTTGTGCCATAGTTTGTTTCTCCTCTTTAGCTTCATATCCACTTGTTACTAGACTTATCTACGTGGCTGATTAAACCACGTGGCGCTCCAAGTGTGCAGGGAAATACACGTAGAAAGAGGAAGCGTGTTGTTCCTGTTGACAGTTATTTTTAAAAATCAACAAGTATAATAATATAGGGAATGAAATTCCTGAGATTAATATGAAATACCTGAAAATGGGATGTTATTGATACCAATTCTAAATTGCACTTCTTTCTATTTGCAGAATATGCTTCGAAATTCACTATATTTGTGTAAAACAGACTTTTTGTATTCTTATCAAGAAAGATATTTTTTCACATGCATAACAGCTCAGAAATTTGTTCGTTTGTCTTGTATAAATTCTGCGAATTATCTGCACGGATTGTGTCTACAAAGTAACCGTATGTTTGGTAACTGTACAAGGCTGTATAATAAATAAAATTTTAACTTATTTTTCTTTTTCTTGTTTAATAGGGGAAAAATATCTAAAGAATTATTCGGAAAATATCCATGCTAGCACAGTCTATATAAATGGCCCCAAACCCTATCAAAATATGCATTGTAGATAACAAAATATCTTTACTTTCTACTATTATCCAAAATGTTTCTCCCATTGCTCTTCATCTTTCCACTCCTCTTCATATCTTCTCAGGGTTCAGTGCAGGATTTCTGTGTTGGAGACCTATCATTGCCTAATGGACCTGCAGGCTATTCATGCAAGAAGTCTTCCAAAGTCACTGAAAACGATTTCGTGTACCATGGCTTGGCCATTGCCGGAAACACTACCAACATTATCAAAGCTGCCGTGACACCAGCCTTTGATGCCCAATTTCCGGGCGTAAACGGCCTCGGCATTTCCATAGCCCGGCTGGACCTGGCGGTGGGTGGTGTCATTCCATTTCACACCCATCCAGGGGCATCAGAAATCCTGGTTGTCATCCAGGGGACAATTTATGCAGGTTTTATTTCGTCATTTGACAATGTTGTCTACCTCAAAACTCTTAACAAAGGGGACGTAATGGTATTCCCTCAAGGATTATTGCACTTCCAAGTGAATCCAAGCAAGATTCCAGCTATAGCATTTGCTAGTTTCGGCAGTTCAAACCCAGGTCTCCAAATCACAGATTTTGCATTCTTTAAGAATGATTTGCCAACTGAATTGCTGGCAGAGACAAGTTTTCTTGACGTTGCACAGATCAAGAAACTCAAGGGTGTTCTTGGTGGCACTAACTGATTGATGAATTCTATGGAGAGCATTAATGTGTCATTTCGTTTCTGCTAAATTAAATTTGTGTCCATTTGCAATTGGAATTTTTGAGTCTGTCCAGTCAACTGCTTTCTCTTGTTTTGCTTTTAGATGCCAATTAATGTGAACCTGGTAATCTAGATTATCATTTGATTTCTTTGTGATATTTTGCAGCATTTGTCCTGATTATCAAAACAATTCCTCATTTGTTTACTTCATGTTTGCAAAAGCTTAAATTATAATTAAGTTCGTTAAAATAGTTAAACATACTTTTTATTCACAAATTTACTACCTACTTATTATCTACACATTCAATATGACCTACAATTTTTAAACACTTAAAATATAATTTCAGTATTACCAAACATGAACGTTCATTGTGTTGAATTTTCGAATAAAAGGAATCAGACAGATTTATGGTTTAATTAGACATGTTATAGTAGGTAAGTTGCTTGCGAAACGAAAATTAAGAACTTCAACACTTAAGTGGTAGGAGGGGTGACAATGGACCAAGCTCGGCATCTCGGTCCGTCTCCCACATGCGAGCCCAGTCCGAGTTGGACCGGACCACAAGCCTTGTTCGTTAATTTTGTTTAATGCAATATTTTTTCTGGAATTGTTAAAAAGAAAGAAAGAAAGAATTTACATGAATCGGACCAATGGATCGGCTTATATTTTTCAAGGGTCGAGCCTCTTTCCAAAGGTTGGCTTGGAAGACGAGTTCAGCTAGCCCCATAATGGATTGAGCTTTTTTGGACTAAGTCACTGGGCCCACAAGCGACTCGGCACAATTGCCATTCTTAAGTGGTAGTGAAGAGTTCCAATGTCCTTAAAAGCGAAACGACCAATTGTAGAAGATTAAAATGTAAAATTGGACTATTATTGTTGAACTTGTAGAATAGATCCCACACGGTCAATTTTCTCAATTATAAGAAAGAAGATTTTTTTAAAAAAAGAGATAAAAAATATACGAAATGAGTGTTGACATTATCGCATATCTTAACACATTGATATCGAGTATCAACAAATATTATGTACACGGAGAGGGACATAAATCTTATCTCCAAAAAATTACAAAGACGCAATACTTACAAAATTCAAATAATATAGAAACGACTGAGTCCACATTTAGGTCTTGTTCGGTAGTTATTTTATCCAAAAAAATTCATTTTTTTGCTTACAATTTTTGACATTTCAACCCTTTTTACACTACCAAAACTTTTGAAAAGTCAAAAAATAACCAAAAAACCCCCATTTTTTCCCCAAAAAATCTCTACCGAATAAGGCCTTAGCGTTTGTTTGGTATGGTTTAAAAACAACCATTTTTTTCCCTTATTGATTTATGTGTCCAACAACAACAATGCATTAGATATACGCTCCGTTTGGAATTGATTTTGGAGCACAATTTCAGATTTTCAAATAATCAGAAGTTGATTTAAATGTTTGACAAAATTTTTAAAAGTGATTATAAAATATTCTGACTCACCTGGCAGCAGATTTTGAGAAGCAGCAAAATGACAGATTTTCAAATTCTACTTTTAGCTTTTTTATTTATATATTATTAAAATACCCATTTTACCCCTAATTAATTAAACTAATTCTTTTAATACTCATTTGAAAAATCGAATTGATGCAAATTGGATCATAAAAAATAATATAAATTTAATTAATTTTTGCACTATATGACTATACTTTTATTTTGTAATTTTTATAAAATTTGAAATTTATTAGGTTTTTATTATTTTTATTTTAAAATAATAATATTGAATGCATTGTCTTGTCAAAAAATATTTGACTAGAAAAAAACTGAATTTTACCATTCGTGATAATAATAATAATACAAAATAACATTATTATAATCAATATTTTTTTTAGTAATTTAATACCGTTACAGCAATAAATTACTTTTGTTTACCAAACGCTCAAATGTTGCTTTTGAAACATACATTAATTTTGAAACAAGAGTTTACCAAACACTTATCTGATTCTTTCCACAACTGATTCTTTCTGCAGCACAGTAGAAGCTGATTCTTTTAAAAGCACAGCAATACCAAACCAAGCAATAGAAATAGATTTCTGGCAAATTGACACGCTATGTTTGAAATGACCATCGTACCCCTTCAGTTTGTACATTATATTGGTTGTGAGTGTAAGAATTAATGTCCAAGGTCCAAATAGTTAGGTCGGACTTAATTACTTATTGGACCAAATTAATTAAGGGAAAATTTGGGGCCGGTCACTGTTAACGCCATAGTGGGTTGAAAAGTCATATGTTATAATCTTAATTCAACTAAAGTCATACTTCATTACTAAAAGACCAATATACCCTCCAATTGTAAAAACTGTCATTTAAACACGTAAAAACCAACAAAATCATTTCAATGCCTGTTTACAAACTCCTTCATTTACTTTTAACAATTTTCATCTTCTTCTTGTGTTTGATTCTTCTTACCATAACCTGTAACTGCATACAAACAATTCGAAAGCTGATATTTCAATGGCGAACATATTGTTTTATTTATTTTTTTGTATAAAGTAACCATTTTCGGTTAAAAATAATCATGAAAATATTGAGATATTGTTCCAATTGAAACATATGCAATGCAGTTAATAAAATGGAGTTTGGATAAACTGATTCAACTAGTTTTTGATAATGTAGTTGTTATGAGTTAGGATTTTATGTTAGAACATGTAAAATGCTTGATACTGTTTCAATATATGATACTGTTTCTAATGATAGTGAAATTTGCTGATTTTTTTTCTCTGTTTTTAATGATAGTGAGCAGTTATTCTTTCTTCATCTTGGCATTGCTCTGAAGTATGTGTTTGCTTGCTTTTAAGGGACTCAGATATCTTGGAAGAGCTTTAATTTGCAGCAAAATGATGTACAATAATCTGTGATACTGTTTTAGAGGATTTGTGATACTGTTTTGAAAAAAAAATTAAAGATTGTTAAACATATGATTCTTGTAGTGAACCTTTATGATTCTTGTAGTAATAATGAAAAACTAGGATTTGATCAATCAAGAACTGGGAGTGTTAATGAAAAATGATCAAGTTCAAAGGATGTTCAACAAGAGAAAGATGAATGGTGGCTTCAATAAAGATATATTTATCCGTGATACTGTTTTAGAGGATTTGTGATACTGTTTTGAAAAAAAAAATTAAAGATTGACATTTTAAGCTAAAGAGACGATTTCAAACGGGTTAAATCCATCATAGGCAGTGGCAAAGCAACTGGTCTTGACCGTCTCGTCGAGACCATTCCGAAAACATATTATAATAAAAATTCTGAGCACGTGTGCAAATTCTATGTTCATTTCTATTGTGATACTATTTTTTGTGATACTGTTTTGCATAATACAGTATCAAACAACACACATGACTATGATATCATGCTTTTATCTTTGATATTGTATTATGCAAAACAATATAATGGATTAGAACATGGATTAAAACAGTATAAAAATTACTAATGCACATTACTTAAACAAAACAGTATCATAGATTAAAATAGTATCATAGACAAAACTAAGACATTCAAACAGTATCACAGGTTCAAGCCTTGGCATAATTAGACAGTATCAAAGAATAAAAGCACGGTATCATAAATAAAACTCATTCCACATAGAATAAAACAGTATCATGGATTAAAATAGTATCAAAATATACTAATGCACATTACCTAAATAAAACAGTATCATAGGATTAATACATATGCCTACATAATTTTAGATGACTTCCCTTTAACTTGAGAATGATTGGTAGTTCTTCTTTCTTCATTTTAGCATTGCTCTGAAGTATGTGTTTGCTTTTAAAGGACTCAGATACCTTGGAAGAGCTTTAATTTGCAGCAAAAGGATGTACATTTATCCGTGATACTGTTTTAAAGAATTTGTGATACTGTTTTGAAAAAAAAAATTAAAGATTGACATTTTAAGCTAAAGAGACTACTTCAAACGGGTAAAATCCATCATAGGCAGTGGCGAAGCGACTGGTCTTGACCGTCTCGTCGAGACCATTCCGAAAACATATTATAATAAAAATTCTGAGCACGTGTACAAATTCTATAATCATTTCTATTGTGATACTGTTTTTGTGATACTGTTTTATATAATACAGTATCAAACAACATACATGACTATGATATCATGCTTTTATCTTTGATACTGTTTAATTAGTCATATGTTTTGTTTGATACTTTATTATGTAAAACAGTATCATAGATTAAAACATGAATTAAAACAAATATCAATTTATATGAATGCATATTACCTAAACAAAACATTATCATGGATTAAAACTAAGACATTCAAACAGTATCACTTATTCAAATCTTGCCATAATTAAACAATATCAAAGATCACATAGAAGTATCACAGGATAAAAACAGTATCATGGATTAAAACGGTATCAAAATATACTAATTACCTAAACAAAACAATATCATGGATTAAAACAATATCATAGATTAAAACTAAGACATTCAAACAATATCACAGGTTCAAACATTGCTATAATCAAACAGTATCACAGGATTAAAACACTATCATGGATTAAAACGTTATCAAAATATACTAATTACCAAACAAAACAGTATCATGGATTAAAAGAGTATCATGGATTAAAACAGTATCATAGATTAAAACTAAGACATTCAAACAGTATCACAGGTTCAAACATTGCCATAATTAAACAGTATCAAAGATCATATATATATATATATATATTCAAACAGTATCACAGAATTAAAACAGTATCATGGATTAAAACATGTTTCAAATGATAGTGAAATATTATGACAAAGTTTCAATCTATTAAACCTTGCCATAATTAAACAGTATCATAGATTAAAACTAAGGCATTAAAACAGTATCATAGATTAAAACTAAGACATTCAAATATTAGATGATGGAACATTCAAGCTCCTATTTACAACAATTCTATGTCCATTCATATTGTGATACTGTTTTCTGTGATACTGTTTTGTATAATATAGTATCAAATAAAATACCATGACTAAACATTAGATGATGGAACATTCAATCTCCTATTTACAGCAATTAGATGGTGGAGCATTCAAGCTCCTATTTACATAAGATAGTAGAGTATTCAAGCTCATATTTACAGCATTCAAGCTCATATATACAACATTGTATGCTCATTTCTGTTGTGATACTGTTTTGTTTAATATAATATCAAATTGCTATTCTATATTGGTTAGCCTCTCTTGCAGCACGGATAGATTAATGCTAACTGTTAAGACATTAAGAATAGAGTACAACCACAGAAGATGAAGAAATAAAAAAGCATACAAACCAAAGATAAGGATTCAAACACTGTGACCAAAGTTCATAAAACGTTATTTTTTTAGTTTCACAGCTAACAAAATCTTCACAAAAAAAACTGCCTAAAAAGTGATCCAAAATCTTCACCAAGAAAAGTGCCTAAAAAGTGACATTGTGCCTTAGAAGCACTCGCCGGAGGTCGCCGGAGGTGGAAGCGGTGGTCGCTGGAGGTCGCCGGAGGCTGAGGCGGAGGTCGCCGGAGGTGGAGGCGTGCTGGAGGTGGCCGGAGGTTGTCGCCGGAGGTCGCCGGAGGTGGAGGCGTGCTGGAGGTCGCCGGAGGTTGTCGCCGGAGGTGGAGGAGGTTTATGGAGTTGAAAGATTGTGTCAATGAAAAATATGGTTAAAAGGGGTGATTTTGGAATTAATATAAAATATTGATGTGAAGTATGACTTAATCACAATTTTAAAAAAAGTTTTGACCTAATTTGAAACAAGTCATGTGGAGATGACTTATTTGCAATTTTCCCATTAATTAATTAGATTAATTAATTGGGCCCGTTTGTTGATGGGTTCTAGTTGGACTAGAATTAGGGCTAGGGTTAGCCCTACCTATATATACAATGCCACAACAGATTAATCATAAGAGTTGTTTACATTACTTGCTAGCACAAGCAAAAAACAACCCAATCAATTTCTCCCAAAAGTTCTACTTTCATCTGTTCTTGATTGTAGAAATCCAGATCTGTTCTTGCTGTGTGGATCACCATTAGAGGCTGGACATCTGGACAGCTGTGGTATTGAAGATCGCACCTCCAACTAATCAGAGAATCAGATTCCACGGTGTTCATCAAGGTAAACTCCTATCACGAATTCTCTCTAAGTGCAAGGTTGAACCGGCTTAAAGGAATTGAACTTTTAATTTCCGCTGTGCATGTATATCCCAATTCCTTACAGTGGTATCAGAGCTTACCTTGTAACTTGTTTGAATTCGTTAAACTGTCTTGATAAATAGTACAATAATTGTTATTGTGATATTAATTTGATTTGAGATTTGACAGTTAAAATAAAATTGTGAATTTATTTTAAAATTAAAATTTGAATTTGATTTGAATTTCATTGGAACGAGATAAGTGACTAAAGCGCCGCCTCTGATGGAAGCAGCAACCAGCGGCGGGTCTGACGCCGGTTGTTGCAGCGGTTGTTGCTGGTCGTAGAACAGAGCAATGGTTGCTGCTGTTCGCGGCAGCCGCTGCTGCTCATGGAACAGAGCAATTGTTGCTGATGTTCGCGGTTGCGCCTCTTTCTCTTTTATCCCCCTTTGACGGGCAGCGTCAGCGGCAAAGCTTTAAAATAAACAAGTTAATAAATTAAAAGGGTTGCTGTTCGATAAAACGGCCAGCGGCGGATCAATGGAGGAACACCGCGCGCCGCTGCTAGAAGTAGCAGCGGCGCGGGCCGCTTTATCGAACAGCAGCAAAAGCTGCTGTTTGACACAAACCGGCGGTGGCCGCCGGTGATGGACACCGGCGCGACCACCGCCAGCTGATCCGTTGGCGGCGCCGTTTGTAGGGTTTCTGCGTTTTGAATTTGGGGAAAAAGGCTTCCCATGCAATTTTGGAAATTGTATGGAAAGCCCCCTAATTTCAAAGGGGGATTTAGTTGGGGGCTTCTTGCAATTTCAGAAATTGGAAAGGAAGCGCTCACTGTTTTTAAATTAAAAGGGGACTGATTCTGTAATTTCAGAAATTACACATTAAGTCCTCAAACTTTAAAAGAAAAATAGGGTCTCAAATGCAATTTTAATTTTTTGGAAAATTTGTAATTATTAATTTATTTAATGTTGGTCAAATATTCAAAATTAAATTAAAATCATTTTTAAACTATATTTTGAATTTCTGACCAGATTAAATTTTACTTATTATTTTATAAAATTGTAATTTTGACCCTATATAAATTTTATCTTCAATTATAGTATGACTTTAAATTGGGAGATAAAATAAATTTTGAAAATTCCCTTTATGAATAAAATTAATTGATTAATTTTATTGTTGAAAAAAAAAATTAATTAATTAGATTAATTATTTAATATCGTCTAATCTGTTCCAAAATGTCTAAAAGGTTTAGACTTATTCTGTCAAGACTGCAAATTTAGAAATTAATATAATTTTAATATTAGATATTAATATGAATGTTTAGTGGATGATTATGGACTCGACTCATGTGATTGGTTGTATGGTTAATTATTCTTGTTGATTATTGGTTGGGCATGTGAGCCTATTATTTAATTAAATGGGCCTGCGAGCCTATTATTTATTTAATTAGATTTTCGAGCTATTTATTTATTATGGGCCTGCGTGTCCATTGATCAGGGCCTGCGTGCCAACTAGTATAGGATACAGGTTGCAGCAGAAGATGGAGATGATTGCATTTAGCATTCGATGAACAAATGCAACGTCCCTTAGGAATTGACCAACTAATCTTCTTTTTGGCTCAAGAAGATTAGATAGATAAAGTCCATAATCATCCACACTTATAATTATGTATGATTGATTGCATGTTGGATATTGGTTAATGTACATAAATGTGATGAAACAAATCTCTCTTTATCAAAATATTAAATTCGTATTAAATGGTTAATACAACGTGCCTTCCATTGTTATAGTGAAAAACCAGAGTCCATTATCGATGTCAGTTTATTGAGTCACTCAAGGCTGCTCGCTCATGGATATGTTTATCACTATGAAACATTTGATGTTTATGAACAATGGGTCGAATTTAACTAAAATTTTATTTTTTGTTGAGTCACTCAAGGAAATAGAATTTTAGGGGCATAATCAAGTAAACACATTAGATGTGTGCGACAATAAGTTGTCTACTTGATGATCTAGGAGTCACATAGAGATGTGATTGATAGAAGTATCTACCTGGATGTTTTACTAGGATTTGTTGAGTCACTCAAGGTTCTAATAAAACAAAAGGGATCCTAGCCCACTGAGAATCTAACTGGTTCTATTGATTAATGTTTGAGGGTCATTAATTTAATTTAAACAGTGGGAGTATATGTAGACACTAAAAAGTAAAATAAAATAAATAAATGGGCTTGGCCTATTAAAAACAAATAGCCCATTTAAATTGATCAAAGCCCAAGTCTATTTATGACTTGTTCGTGTTAAAACTAACCCACGTAGAAAATTCATCCCATTTTTATATTTAATACGTATTGGAAGGTTATAAATGGAAAGTGGGTAATTTGAGATTTCTCTATAAATATGACATTAAGTCCAAGAGAAATCACAAGTTAAATTCCGGCAGAAGAAAAGCCAGAAGTCCAGAAGCAAGTCCAGGAGAAAATCCACAACCCAGCAGAAAATCCAAAACCCGAGAAATCTCAAGAAGACCAAAATCTTCTTCAAATTAAAGCAAGTCCAAGAAGATCAAAGCTTCTTCACAAATCAAATTCAAACCAAGTCCAAACATTGAATGTTCGAGCAAATTAAATTTCCAACAAGTCTCGAAGTCCAGGATTCAAGCCACGTGGCCCCTCGTCTTCAACGCTCGGATCGTTAATCAGAGGATTCTGCAGCTACGCAGTCACAAGAAGATTATCCACTTTGTAATTTATCAAAATTTCAATTTGTAACAGTTTCTGTATTTGAATACACGAAATTTGTTGTACAAATTTCTTGGCACGCCCAGTGGGACCTTTTTGCTCTCTCATCTTTCGATTCCGTGAAATCTTCAAGTCAATCACTACATCAACTATGGCAAGCGAAAAATCAAAAGAAATCGTGACTCCGTTAGAGGAAACACTTGCTGAACTTTTCCATACAACTAGAGCCCAGACGAAGACCAGGAAAATTCAGTTAGTTTCACCACTGAGGAAGTTTTCTAACAAGGGCAAAGTCAAAAATTTCAAGTCTAGGAAGTTCGGTTCCTGTTCTGCAGAAAAATCCAAGAACTTAGAAAAAGTTCTCATTCCAGCTCTGATTCCAGTAATGGATCCGTGTCCGGATCCACACATGTCACTTCTCCACGAAAATGGGGTGATTATACCACTTCCGAAGAATCTCTTGAGCCAGTGATGGTAGCAGAAATGACACCTGACTCTGATGACCGAATTCAACAAATGGCCTTGGCCATTGAAAAGCTAACAAAAACGCTGGAAGACAAAGAGGCACAAATTTCCACCCTCATGCACCGACTCGAACTACCAAGTCCATTGTCAGAAGATAGTCCAAAAAATGCAAGCTCATCCAGAACTAAGGATCCCGAAATCCAAGAGCACCAACAGAAGCAAGATATGCATGACCGGACGGTAGTGCAAAATGTATTGCGTGATACAACTCAACTCTCTGTTGGCTCTCTGTCTGTCCAACAGCTCGAGCATATGATTGCTGACACAATCCGTGCCCAATATGGTGGTTCGCCACAATCTTCAATGGTTTATGCTAAACCCTACAGCCGTCGGATTGAAGAAATGAGGATGCCGCTTGGTTACCAACCTCCGAAGTTCCAATGTTTCAATGGAAAAGGAAACCCAAAGCAACATGTTGCTCATTTCATTGAAACGTGTAATAACGCTGGCACCTACAACGACACCATGGCGAAACAGTTTGTACGCTGTCTCAGAGGTGCAGCATTTGAATGGTATACAGACTTACCGGCCGGATCAATTGATAGTTGGGATCAACTTGAGCGGGAATTCCTAACACGCTTCTATAGTACTAGGTGGACAGTCAGTCTTCCGGAACTTGCCCGAACAAAACAGAGCAAGGAGGAGCTGGTCGAATAGTATATTGAAAGATGGAGAAATCTCGTTCTTAACTGCAAAGAACGCATCAGCGAAGCATCATTTATTGACATGTGTGTCTAAGGTATGCATTGGGGACTACTTTATAATCTTCAAGCAAATATGCCTCACTCTTTTAAAGAGTTGGCTACGCGTACCCATGATCTAGAAATCCAGATTGCAAGACACGGAAGTTACTTATCGAGTGACTTACGTGGCAAGAAAGATCCCAAGAAGGAAATCAAGAGGGATGGTAAGTCAGGTAAGCCCAAAGAGGCCATGACAATTTCCACTGTTCCTGCAAAAATTACTTTTAAAAAATCAAGTTCAAATCCGGGCCCAAAGCCAAAACCAGAGTTCGGACCTAACAAAGTACAAGTCCAAAGGAAAGGTCTTCTTACTTTGAAGGAACTTGAAGAAAAAGAATATCCATTCTCAGACTCTGAAGTTTCCAGGATTTTAGATCAACTCCTTGAACAAAAGATAATTGAACTTCCAGCACCAAAAAGGCCGGAAGAGGCTGGTCAAGTTGATCATCCTAAATATTGCAGATTCCATCAAATCATTAGTCACCCAGTGGAGAGGTGTTTTGTGCTAAAGGATCTTATTGTCCGCTTAGACAGAGAAAATAAAATCAAACTTGAAACTGGTGAAAATCCAACTGCCAGCTGTTCGATGGTTTCGTTTGGATCATTTGATCCAATTCCCATTTCAAATAAAGAGCAGACATTCCTTACTCCATATGATGCTGGAAAGTCATTATCCGAGGTAGCTGAATTTGGACCTCAACTTCCGAAAGGAGCTATTCCGGTACAACTCAAAGTAGACGAAGAAGTCACCATCACGTATGTCTATCTAGAGATGGTCAAACTAGATAGCGGTAATCGTCCAACCTTCTATGAAATCATGACCGGTGATCTAGACGTTTGGGATTCTGACTCTGAATCTGAAGATGAAATTGGGGATGGATGGTCTACTTTCATAAGTAAGAAGGAGAAATATCGGAGATCAAACAAAACAGGTAAAAAATCATCTTCTGTACCTCTTGCAGGACTGACATTGGGGGCACGGAGTACTGAAGTTCAATCTATTGATGAAGTATCATCTGAAGAAAGTCAGGGGGCATGGACTCTCGTGAAAAGATGTCGCCAGAAAGCTCTACAGCTTCCAAGTCCTGACACCCATGACGAGAATCCAGAATCAAGAAGAAATCCAAGAAACAGTCAAAAGAAGAAAACCAAAGTTAAAGCAAGAGCAAACAAAAAATCAACAGAAACAGAGGCTACACCGCGTTCTTTTTCTAAACCAGTAACCCTGGGAGAATATTTTCCTAAGAGTTTCTTTGACGAACAATGTTTCACCTCCAATGTCATCAATGTAGATGGAGGAAGTGAGTCAAAAAATTTACCAGGAGAGAGTTCAAAGACGATGAAGGTCATATCACAACTCAGTAACATTCCTTCCGGCACGAACCTGGCAGATGCCCTTAATCTCTCTTTTGATGATCGTATGGCTCTAATCGCAGCATTGATTGATCTGGAAGCTTACCAAGGAAAAGTACTGGAACCAGTTAAATCTACAACTTATCAAAACTGTATGGCTACTATCACGTTCAACGATGATAATTTACAATTTGGATCTCGCTTGCATAATAGACCACTATACGTCAGTGGATGTATCCGAGAATGTAAATTGTATCGAATAATGATTGATTGCGGCTCTGCTGTAAACATTATGCCAATCAAAACAATGAGGAAGATTGGAATAAATGTTGATGATCTATCAAAGAGCAATATCATGATTCAAGGATTCAATCAAAAGGGTCAACGAGCTATTGGCATGATTCGCCTGAAGTTGCAAATAGGGGAGTTAAATTCCTCAGCTCTCTTTCATGTCATTGATGCCAAAACATCATATGAGTTGCTCTTTGGACGTGTTTGGCTGCATGAAACTGGAGTGGTGCCTTCAACTTGGCATCAATGTTTCAAGTATAGCCGAGATGGAGAAGTCAAAAGTGTGGTGGCTGAGTCAAAACCATTCCTCAAAGAAGAATCTTATTTTGCAGATGCCAAGTTCTACTCGGAAGGTGAAGAGTTTCATTTAGCAGGATTATCCGCAGCTGGATTTGAAATCAAAGAAGATACAAACAATGATCACCGACTTGTTGTAGTGCCACCTCATCAACTTATGACAAGTAGATCGAAACTTACTTGTGGAGAGCTCTCCAAAGGCAAACAACCTCAAACGGCGTTAGCAGATGTTAAGGTATTGAGAAAAGAATTAACTTTTCCGATACCCAACATTCCTAAATTGGCTCTGCCCTATCAACTTGTTACAGTTCTAGAGACTAGCAAAGTTTCAACATGTATTCCGAATATAGAAAAGCTCTGTATCTCTAATTCATCCCAACAAAACATGCCACATGTCAAAGAAGTTGAAGACCCGAAACAAACTTTTAAGGGACATTACAATCCGCAAGTTAAGAAGTTGTTCGAGAATGCCGGATTTGGGAAAGGAGAGCCTCGTAAACTGGGTGATCTTGATGCTGTTCTTTTAGGTGGACGTGTTCCTTCAGATTCTGGTGGATCATTTATTGCACAACCAAAGTATGGATTGGGATATAATCCAGGTCCACCAAGAAAAATTAAAGTCAAGAAGGTGTCCTCAAATCCAATCATGATGCAAATATATGAGACTGCCGAAGAAAAGCCAAGAGAGTCAAGACCTTCAGTATTTGATCGAATTCAAAGTGAGAATGTCAGAGTTTCAGTATTCGAAAGGCTGGAAAGAGAGACTTCCACAATAGTTGATCCAAGAGGTAGAACATCCATCTTTCAAAGGTTAAGTGGTGATTCTCCTACTTCTATTCAAGTTGAAAAAAATATGCAGGCTTATCCAGAATCTTCTCAAAGACAATCTACATTTTCTCGACTTGGAGTTAAAACTTCTAATTCAAGTCTGAAGCCTCAACAGTCAAGAAGAAGGAATAGAAATCGGAAAACTGTCTTATCTCAAAAGAATGGCGAAGATAAAGAAGAGGTATCAATTAATCACATTGCTTTTGAAGAAGCCTCTGACTCAGATTCTGAATTTGAAAATTCAACCACGGCAAATGAACCTGAACCAGCTCCGCCAATATTCGAAGAAGGGGGGCAAGCTACCGTGGATGACTTGAAGCAGTTAAACTTGGGAACAGAAGAAGATATGAGACCGGTGTTTGTAAGCGCTCTTCTCAGCGAAAAGGAGGAATCCGAGTACTTCAACCTGCTCCAGGAATACAAAGACGTATTTGCATGGTCCTACAAAGAAATGCCAGGGTTGGATCCTAAAGTTGCAGTGCATCATCTTGCGGTAAAGCATGGAGTTCGCCCGATCAAACAACCCCAAAGAAGATTCTGACCAGAAATGATTCCACAAATTGAAGTAGAAGTCAACAAACTTATTGAAGCTGGGTTCATACGCGAAGTTAAGTACCCAACTTGGATTGCTAATATCGTTCCAGTCATGAAAAAGAATGGACAAATAAGAGTCTGTGTTGACTTTCGAGATCTGAATCAAGCTTGTCCTAAAGATGATTTTCCATTTCCGATAACAGAGTTGATGGTGTACGCTACTACATGATACAAAGTTCTATCTTTCATGGATGGGTCTTCAGGGTACAATCAAATTCGAATGAATCCAAAAGACGAGGAGCTCACGGTATTCCGTACTCCTAAGGGCATATATTGTTACAAGGTCATGCCGTTTGGATTGAAAAATGCTGGAGCAACTCATCAACAGGCGATGCAAAAGATCTTTGATGATATGATGCATAAGCAAGTGGAATGCTATGTGGATGACCTTGTTGTCAAAACAAAGAAACGATATGATCATCTACAAGACTTGCAGGATGTTTTTAAAAGACTCTGACGTTACCAGTTAAAAATGAATCCATTAAAGTGTGCATTTGGTGTTACTTCTGAAAAATTTCTTGGTTTCATTGTTCAACATCGAGGCATTGAAATAGATCAATCAAAAATTGATGCTATAATAAACATGCCAGAGCCAAGTAATTTGCATGAATTGAAAAGTCTTCAAGGAAGGTTGGCATACATTCGAAGATTTATCTCCAATCTTGCTAGTCGTTGCCATCAATTCAACAGGCTAGTGAAGAAAGATGTGCCATTTGAATGGGATGATACTTGTCGAAATGCTTTCCAAAGCATTAAACAATATTTATCTCATCCACCGGTGCTCACAGCTCCAATCTCGGGAAAGCCATTAACTCTCTATGTCGCAGCACAAGAATCTTCTTTAGGTGCACTTCTTGTCCAAATCAACGATGAAGGAAAAGAAAATGCACTATATTACTTAAGTCGGACATTGGTAGGTGCTGAAATGAAGTATTCACCTATTGAGAAAATCTGCCTTGCGTTGATTTTTGCAGTTAAAAAGTTGAGGCATTACATGCTAGCACACACAATCAATCTTGTCTCAAAGATTGATCCATTAAAATACATAATGTTCAGACCGATTCTTTCCGGGAGGATAGGAAAATGGGCACTTCTATTGTCTGAGTTCGACATCAAATTCATTCCACAAAAGGCTGTTAAGGGACAAGCTCTGGCAGATTTTCTCGCTGATCATCCTATTCCGGCAGAATGGGAACTTTCTGAAGACTTTCCGGACGAAGAAGTTTTTTACACTGAAGTTATACCTTCATGGAGGCTATTTTTTGATGGTGCAACTCGAAGATATGGTGCTGGAGCAGGAGTTGTATTTGTTACTCCCCATGATCAAGTCATGCCCTATTCATTTACTTTGACAGAAAGATGTTCCAACAATATGGCAGAATATCAAGTTCTTATTATGGGTTTGGAAACAGCACTGGATATGGAAGTCAATCAACTAGAAGTCTTTGGAGATTCTTTGTTGATAATCAACTAACTTCTTTCCGAGTATGAAGTCCGAAATTTAAACCTGAAGCCATATCATGAATATGCGTTAACACTCCTAAAACGATTTGAATCAGTAAAAATCAAGTTCGTTCCCAGGAATGAAAACAGAGAAGCGGATGCCTTGGCTAATTTGGCTGCTATTCTGGCCAGGTCAGATGAGGATTTTTCTCACCCAGTATCAATTGTTCAAAGATGGGTAATTCCACCTCTACTGCCTAAAAATCTTGAGGAGAACAATAATGTTGAAATTATTGGCAAAGAAGTGGATGATTGGAGGCAACTGTTAATTGATTATCTTCAACATCATAAGTTACTTGATAACCTTCGTCGTAAAACAGAAGTTCGGAGACGTGCTTCTCGCTTTATCTTCTATAAGGACACACTCTATCGGCGCTCGTTTGATGGAGTATTCCTTCGATGCTTAAGTAGTGAGGAAGCGACACATGCCCTGGAGGAAGCTCATTCTGGAATATGTGGTGCTCATCAGTCAGGACCTAAACTCCATTTTTGGATAAAAAGAATAGGATACTATTGGCCGACTATGGTTCAAGATTCTATGGATTTTGCCAAAAAATGCGAAGCTTTCCAAGTCCATGCAAATTTCATTCATCAACCTCCAGAACTATTACATCCGACAATAGCCTCCTGGCCATTTGATGCATGGGGTCTTGATGTGATTGGACCCATAACACCGAAGTCTTCAGCTGGACATTCATACATCATCGCTGGGACTGACTCTTTCTCTAAGTGGTCCGAAGCTATACCATTGATGGAAGTAAAGAAAGAAAATGTTGCAGATTTCATTCGCGGTCAAATAATTTATCGGTATGGAGTTCCTCGATACATCATCACTGATAACAGAAAACCATTCTGCAATAGTCACATCGATAATCTCTGCACCAAGTTTAGATTCAGACAATACAACTCGTCCATGTATAATGCAGCAGCTAATGGATTGGCAGAGGCATTCAACAAGACATTGTGCAATTTGTTGAAGAAGGTTGTTTCCAAATCCAAAAGAGACTGGCATGAAAGAATTGGAGAAGCTTTGTGGGCTTATCGCACCACTTACCGGACTCCAACACAAGCTACTCCATATGCCTTGGTATATGGTGTGGAAGCTGTACTTCCCTTAGAGTGTCAGATTCCATCATTGAGAATTGCCATCTAAGAAGGTTTGACGATAGAGAAAAATGTCCGTCTTCGACTTGAGGAACTGGAAGCTTTGGATGAGAAAAGATTAGAAGCTCAAATGCACCTGCAATGTTATCAAGCTCGGATGGCAAAGTCTTTCAATAAAAAAGTACGGCCAAGATCATTTCAAGTTGGAGATTTAGTACTTTCAGTACGTAGGCCTATCATAATTACAAAAAAGACAGGGGGCAAGTTCCAACCTAAATGGGATGGTCCATTTGTCGTTACTCATGTGTTCACCAATGGGGCATACAAGATCGTTGACAAAGATGGATTGCAGATTGGACCTATTAACGGAAAATTTCTGAAGCGTTTTTACGCTTAAACTTTGTTTTATTTTCCTTTGTAAAAAAAAATTGTGTAATGCTCTTGGCCCGCAAGAGGATAAACTGTGAACGGTTATATATATATAAAAGAAAAAAAAAATCATCATATATATGAATTCAAGTTCAGTCAAAATCGATAATCATATTTATATCTCTTTATTTATCTTTGCATAAAAAAAAAGGGATGATACAAAAGAGAATAAAAAAAGAAGAAATGTAGAGTGTCAGCTCAAAGGATCAATCACTTTCAGCCAGTTGCAAGAAGCTGTCTTCAAGAGTCTTCCTCTCCTGATCGATGGATTCCACATTGGCGATATTTCTAATTTTTGACTGTCTCAGAGTGATCCTGGCCTCTTTCATTTTATCCAGATTTTCCTTACGAGTCTGAAGTTCATCACGGAGTTTGTCCAGCTGGAAAGCCAACTCGTCAGTCTTATTTTCCAAAGAAGAAAATATAGTCATCTCTACATCTATTCGACTGTCCAAAGACTCCAATTGTTGGTCCCTTTCTTCTAAAGTCGGACACTCTAAAATTTGCTTTCTTTCGGAAAGGTAAGCATCAACTCTTTTAAGAAACACTTCCATACGCTTCGTCAAAGGTGCTGGATCCGCTTGAAATGATTCGGTGATCAGGTTTTAAAGTCTCTGATTGCTTTTAGCCCACCAAGTCCTAAGATTTGAAAAACCGTGCTTTATCACATCCGTGAATGACTTCTTAAGATACTTAGTCATGGCTTCTCGGAAAACATCTTTTAGAAAAGAAGAATCTTCAGTAATTCCAAGCGGAAGTTCAGACATGGAAGAACAAATTGGCGCAATCCCACGATTGTTTATATTTGAAGTAGGAACAACAATCAAAGACAACGAAGATGGGGTAACAGGTGCTTCTTGTCCATTCTCCAGAATCTTGACTACTGAAGTTCCAGAATTTACTTCTCCCTCATCATTGATATCTGTCAGCTTGGATGTCAAAATACCACCACTGATGTGACTAGGATAATCGCATGGAAGATCTTTCGAAACCATTAAGGCCATCAATCCTTTCAAGTGCATCAATCATGTCAAGATTCTCGCTAGTCTGATCCAGTAAAGGACTTGGACTTGTGTAAAAATTCAGTTCTTCGAGAATTTTTGGAAATCCTAAAAAAAAAAATATGATGAAGGGAAGTTGCACACCGATATATCAAACAGTCAGGTAAAATAATAAGGAACAGATATACACCTGCATTTCGTGTTTGAGGCGACATGTCTAAATTTTCGTCATGTAAAGGTATATCCGGGATGCTCAAATCCATTTTTGAAGTTTCAACACAGGCTTCGTGGTTGCTTTGAATAGATTGAGGCTTTTTCAGTCGTATCGACCGCTTTCGACGATGTACCAAAGAAACAGTAGCCTGAAGTCAAAAGTTGATACATTAAGAAAAACAAAAAAAAAAAAAATTAAATCATACCTGATATTCAGAACTACTATCTTCCGGAACAAGAGTTGCTTCAAGTCCTCGAGATGCTTGATCTCCGGAATTACTGTCTTCTGAAACCAAAATTGTCCTAGGTATCTTCCTTACACGCTCTGAAGAGGAAACGATTCCTGTTGAAGGGAATGTAAATTTAAGCCTCTTAGGACCTCCTTCATCTGGAATATCCAATGCTCTTTTCTGAAAAGTTCTTTGGAAAGCTACACGGGAAGAGTTGATCTCTTTAGCTTTGTCATTCTCCTTATGCTTTGGTATAGGTGCGGGTTGCTCGAGTCTAAAGTCTGTATCCTCACTGGATAACAACTCCTTCACTTGAACATTGTTCAATCTTGGAAGTACTTCATTATTCCACCAATCTTCGTATGCAGAATCAACTTGATTTTGTATATTATTGGTTCTCCCTGGAATATGGAATGAACATCCACTCCCTACTTGTGTCAAAGATAACCAAGCACAATAAAGAGTCATTGGATTTATTACTAAGTTCATATCTTTTGGTGAGCCTGGAAGTTTTTGTTTGAAGCCTTGTTGCCTTCCAAATCGATGAGGGTTATATGCTTCAAGAATGTATGAACCAGATCCTCGGCGATAAGAAACAAATCCAGGTCGAATGCTAATCATGAACTCTGAAATCTCCGTAGATCTATCGTCCTTATCTGTGCATATACCACAATGAGGAGGCAAATGAATAGGGTTCCAACAAAAATCATTGTGATCCATCCTTCCACGAACAAGTTCTCGACAATCAAACATGTCAACTTCCCAAGGCTGGAGATCATTTAAAGTTCTGGCATATCTTCTGATAATAGGGCGACCAATGCTTTTGTCAATGTTGCTGTAAATTCCTCGGAGAAAATAGGTTGCAGCCCAAGCATACATAAAATGTCCAGGAAATGCATATTTGATCAATCCAATGTCATGACCTGCCACACAATTTGATGTTTCTGTAAGTCCTCGATAAATACTAGCCAAAATAGGAGGAACTAAACTGTAAGTCGACTTGGCAGCCATTCTGGAAGCTGTTTTGAAAGTCCCGGCTCTAAGATAGTCATCTCTGGAAGGAAAAATGAAACGACAAAGCCAAAGCGAAAGATAGGCAGCTATTTCTAACTCTTCTTCCTCATCAATAGATAAAGAAGAGTTCCAATGACTCCTGTCCCTGCGCAAAATATCTTTTGGCTTGTCTGTGACGACAGGTCTCCGTATCCTGTCTTTTACTATTCGTTGACCTTCTTTATATGTCTTTGATTCCATAGCTTTCTTGAAAGGCTTACTCTTCCGAAGATTTGGAACGCAATCATCTTCTTGGAACCAAAACTCAATCCAATCGACATGGCGAATTCAATCAGTTTTCTTCTTATCGACTATCAGTGAGTATGCTTTAAACAAATATGAGCAAAACCGGGAAAACAAATTCGACAGTTCTGAGAGACTTGGAACTACCTCCTCATAATAATCACCCATAATAGAGAGTCCAGTGATTTTTCGAATATCCCAGAGAAAAATACCAATTTCTCCATTTGTGGTTATAAAGGTATTGGTGTCCGGACACCAAACTTTACAAAGAGCTCTGTACATAGAATTGGGACGAGAATATTCCTTTGTAGCAGAATAAACTCCAGAAGCTAACTCAGGAAGATTTCTTTTGACTAAGAGTTTATGGATCCAAACCGACCACTCCCAAAACTTTGAAAGATAAGAAGTTTCTCCACGGCTGCTAAGTGCACTTCCCCATTTTATTTCTCTTTGATTAATCCTCTCGGAATAATTGTCATATCTTGAGAATGATGTGGAGGTGGACCCAAAGAAGGATGTTGGATGGCATCCGAGTTCCTCTGGCGGCTACTGAGAATATGCATGTGCAGCTCCTTTAAAGGAACACACAAAGTCGAAGGACATGGCATCGGCCTGTGGATAGTAAGCTTGAGCTCTCCTGTGGCGTTGGTCTGGCTGTGATACTTTACAATTGTCTTAGGAAAGCAAAGAACTTTACCCTTCCGTGCCGTATCATTAAGCTCAATAATTTCAGGTAATTTCAAATTCTCTTTGCTTTTAGAATTTGATTGTGCCATTCCTGCAAAATAAACAAACAAACAAAGAAATAAAATAAATAAATAAACAAATAAAAGCAAACAAGAAAACAAAATGATAGTAAAATAGTCAAAGAAACAATTAAAAAAAATGGTCCATAATTTAAAGTAATTATGAACATTAAATTTTTTAAATTCTTTAAAATCTTTCATCCTGGAAGGGTGAGTCTTCGGGGAATATCTAAAAAGATACGTTCCGAGCCTCTATTTCCAGGTCTTCTAAAACTCCATCCTGGAAGAGTGAGTTTTCGGGGAATATCTAAAAAGATACATTCCGAGCCTCTATTTCCAGGTCTTCTGAAACTCCATCTTGGAAGGGTGAGTCTTCGAAGAATATCTAAAAAGATACGTTCCGAGCCTCTATTTCCAGGTCTTCTAAATTATCCATCCTGGAAGGGTGAGTCTTCGGGGAATATCTAAAAAAAAACGTTCCGAGCCTCTATTTCTAGGTCTTCTGAACCTCCATCCTGGAAGGGTGAGTCTTCGGGAAATATTTAAAAAAATACGTTCCGAGCCTCTATTTCCAGGTCTTCTAAATCCTCCATCCTGGAAGGGTGAGTCTTCGGGGAATATCTAAAAAGATACGTTCCGAGCCTCGATTTCCAGGTCTTCCAAACAAAAAATTCTCATTCAAAAAAAAAAACAAAAATAATAATAAAAATAATAAAAATAAAAACTAATTGAAATAATTCTTTGCACTAAATCTTTCAAGTATTTTAAGATTTAATGTCCAGAACGACAAGTTTTCCAAATATATAAAATGCCTTGGATTAAAAGTTTCAGTCCTTGGTCTTTAACACAAAATTTTCTGGACTTCTGAAACACCTCTATCATGGAGATATTTATTTCTCACAACTAAAATCATTCGAACTTCAAAATTTCTGGTCTGCTCCAAAGATTCTGTCAACAAAATAACAAAAAAAAATTAGTGAATGTTTAAAAAGAATAAATAGTTCAAATTTACATAAGTTTGAAGTTATCCCAAAAAAAAAAAAAAAGCACAGAATTCAAAACACAATCACATGCACACACTAAAACACACAAATAATCATTACACACACATATACATGGTATATACACACGTGAATATACCATATATATATATATATATATATAAACATTCTTTAATAAAATAAAATAAAAAAGGTGTAAAACTGAAACCAAGATTACACTACATGCACGTATACCAAAAAATGTGTGAGTTTATGATTTGTGTTTTTTTTTTTTTAAAAAAAAAAAAGGGAATTGAAACATCATCTTCAAAAAAAAAAAAAACGCACCCACAGAAGAAGAACAAAAAAAAAATAAAAAATTCATCATTACTTTACTGTTTGTGGATTGTGCCTTCTTTTCTAATATATATATATATATATATATATATATATATATATATATATATATATAATACAAACACACGCACACACATCCAGGGAGAGAAAAAGCCAAAAAGTTCCAACAAAGTCAAGATTATATATATATATATATATATATATATATATATATATATATATAATACAAACACACGCATATACACATAAACAGGGTGAGAAAGAAATTTACCTTTTTTGAAAGATGAAGATAAATGGTCTACAAACAAGTTCAACCACAAAGTCCAAACAAATCTGTTGTTTCTTCTCTTAGTTCCTCCTTTAAAGGTATGGGCTGAATAAATTGTACTCTAAATTTCTGACTCTAATTATTTCTCTTAAATTCAAGTTCGATTTTATAATTCTGAATTGGTATATTTATAAGTTCGAGTTCTTTAAGAACTCAACTTGTATACTTCATTTAGAACTCTTTTTTTTAATGGAAATAAAAAGAAAAGTCCAAGTTTGGATGAAATCCTAAATCATAAAAGAGACCTGAAAGTCGGAAAAAAAAAAAAAAAAACAACAACAACAACAACAACGTGGGTTAAAAATGGAAAGTGGATGACACTAAAGTTAATTCAAATTTTTAGTTCTTTTTCATCTCATTTCCTTCAACTTGTATAATTCAAATTTTAATTTAAATTCAAAATTTATTCATTTATTTATTTTGTATAATAAATGAATAAATCTTGAGGGGGCATTTGTAGACACTAAAAAGTAAAATAAAATAAATAAATGGGCTTGGCCTATTAAAAACAAATAGCCCATTTAAATTGATTAAAGCCCATATCTATTTATGACTTGTTCGTGTTAAAACTAACCCACGTAGAAAATTCGTCCCACTTTTATATTTAATACGTATTGGAAGGTTATAAATGGAAAGTGGGTAATTTGAGATTTCTCTATAAATATGACATTAAGTCCAAGAGAAATCACAAGTTAAATTCCGGCAGAAGAAAAGCCAGAAGTCCAGAAGCAAGTCCAGGAGAAAATCCACAACCCGGCAGAAAATCCAAAACCCGGGAAATCTCAAGAAGACCAAAATCTTCTTCAAATTAAAGCAAGTCCAAGAAGATCAAAGCTTCTTCACAAATCAAATTCAAGCCAAGTCCAAACATTGAAGGTTCAAGCAAATTAAATTTTCAACAAGTTTCGAAATCCAGGATTCAAGCCACGTGGCCCCTCGTCTTCAACGCTCGGATCGTTAATCAGAGGATTCTGCAGCTACGCAGTCACAAGAAGATTATCCACTTTGTAATTTATCAAAATTTCAATTTGTAACAGTTTCTGTATTTGAATACACGAAATTCGTTGTACAGTATAATTAATTTAATTTAAGTCCATAATTAAATTAATTATCTATATTTAATCAATTTTCTGTCTTGTTATTTCAGTATTGAATCGTGAGTAACCATATGAGTTTGAGAGGCATATTGGATGCAAACAAACTTACCAGGCCAAATTTTCTGGATTGACACCGCAATTTGAGAATTGTTCTCAAGCATAAAAAAATTGGATATGTCGTTGAGCAACCTATGCCGGAAGCTCCTACTGAGAAGGCTACACCGGAAGAAGTGCAGGCTTATAATAAACACAGCGATGACGAAAATACTGCAACATGTGTGATGCTTGCAGCTATGTCATCTTAGTTACAAAAGCAGCACGAGGGTATGGATGCTTATACCATTATAATTCATCTCAAGGAGTTGTATGATGAACAATCACGCACTGAAAGGTATGAGACATCCAAAAAGTTATACAGATGTATGATGGCAGAAGGATCTTCAGTCAGTGCCCATGTACTGAAGATGATTGGTTATATTGAAAAAATAAACCAGTTGAGTTATGCCATAGACCACGAGCTGAGTATTGACTTGGTTCTACAGTCCCTGCCTGATAGCTTTTCGCAGTTCATTATGAATTTCAACATGAATAAGATTCAATGTACCCTGTCTGAGTTGCTGAACATGCTAAAGACTGTTGAGCCCAATATAAACAAAGGGAATGGGCAAATTTTGGCTATTGATACCTCTAAGGGCACTAAGAGGAAATCAAAAAGGACATTTCAGAAAGGATCCAAGAAGGCCAAATCTGTTGAAAAAATAGTCAAAGCAGATAAGACAAAATCCAAGTCTGATGATCCGTGTTTTCACTGTGGGAACAAAGGACATTGGAAGAGGAACTGCAAGGCATACCTCGCCACCTTGAAGGGAAAGAAGTCTACTGAGGCTTCTACTTCAGGTATCTTTTTCATTGAAATAAATTTGTCTACTCCTTCAACTTCTTGGGTATTAGATACCGGATGTGGATCTTATATTTGCACAAATATGCAGGGGCTAAAGAACAGTAGATTACTGCAAAAGGGAGAAGTAGACCTACGGGTTGGGAATGGAGCAAGAGTTGCTGCCTTGGCTGTAGGAACATACTTTTTACCGTTGCCTTCAGGCCTTGTTTTAGAATTAAGAGACTGCTATTACATTTCTGCTATTACTAAGAACATCATTTCTATTTCATGTTTGGACATGGATGGGTTTTTTATTAAGATTAAGGATAAACGTTGTTCTTTATATCTTGATGATGTGTTTTATGGATGTGGGAATTTTTTTAATGGCATCTATATTCTAGACTTGGAATGTCCTATAATGAGTATAGACAACAAAAGGCATAAAGGTAATAAGGTTAACAACTCATACCTTTGACATTGCAGACTGGGTCATATAAATGAAAAACGCATCACCAAGTTACATAAAGATGGATACTTGGATTCAAATGATTATGAATCATTTGATAGATGTGAGTCATGCCTGATGGGCAAAATGACCAAGACCCCATTTACTGGAAAATGAGTCAGGGCTGCAGACGTTTTGGTACTCGTATATACTGATGTATGTGGACCAATGTCTATAGATGCTAGAAGTTGCTTTTCTTACTTCATCACGTTTATAGATGACCATTCTAGATATGGTTTCATCTACTTGATGAAATTCAAGCACGAAGCCTTTGAAAAGTTCAAAGAATTCAAGCAAGAGGTAGAAAGGCAAATTGGGAAAAATATTCTAACACTCAGATCTGATCGAGGTAGAGAATATTTGAAGGGTGAGTTTTTAGACTATCTAAAAGAGAATGGGATTCTCTCGCAGTGGACTCCACCGTATACACCACAACTAAATGGTGTATCAGAAAGGAGAAACCGCACCTTACTAGATATGGTGCAATCAATGATGAGCCGCGCAGTTCTCCCAAAATCGTTTTGGGGATATGCACTTAACACTGCATGTCACACACTAAATCGTGTCCCATCTAAATCGGTCGATAAAACTCCATACGAGTTATGGAAAGGAAAAAGGCCCAATCTTTCATACATAAAGATTTGGGGCTGCGACGCTTATGTGAAGCGTGTAGAATCAGACAAGCTAGAAGCTAAATCTGATAAATGTTTATTTGTGGGGTATCCAAAAGAAACTGTTGGATACTATTTCTACAATCCCATCGAGATGAAGGTCATCATATCGAAACATGCTATATTCATAGAGAAAGGGTTCATTCTAAGAGAGGGCAGTGGGAGCAAAGTAGATCTTGAAGAAGTTCAACAAACCACTAATAAAATCGACCAATTAGATGAATCAATGGCTGAGCCTGCATTTGATGAGGCACAGATTGAAAATGGGAAACCTTTAGTCCCCGAGAACACAACAGCTCTACGAAAGTCGAGTAGGGTCATTCGTCATCCTAGGAGATACGATCTCTTAATTACCAATGATGCATTGCTAATCGAGGAAAATGAACCCACTACTTACGCAGAATCGAAGTCAAATGTTGACTCAAAGAGATGGCAGGAAGCCATGGAATCTGAAATGAACTCCATATATGAAAACAAGATTTGGACCTTGATTGACCCGCCTGAAGGGGTAAAACCAATAGGTTGTAAATGGGTTTACAAGAAAAAGGTCGACATGGATGGTAATGTTCATACTTACAAGGCAAGATTGGTTGCGAAGGGTTACAAGCAAAGACAAGGAATTGACTTTGACGAAACTTTCTCACCAGTAGCCATGTCTAAATCAATTCGGATTCTGCTTGCAATAGCGGCATATTATGACTATGAGATATGACAAATGGATGTTAAAACCACATTCCTTAATGGGAATCATAGTGAGGATTGATAAGTGTGATTTTACACTTATCTAGACTATCAAAAGTGGACAATTGTAAGTGCTCATAAGTACTTTTCTACTTAATTGTGTGTTGATTTAATTATTTCAGGTCAAAACCCAAGTTCTGAAGAAATTATAGAAAAATAAAGCAAAATAGGCGAAAAAGACTAAAAGTGTACGAAAACTTGGAGATGGGGATCAACTTGCAAACCTCCAAAAGTTGAAGGACATGGGGTGCAAATAAAAGAGGACTGAATTGAAATATAAGAAGGAATCAGAGGACTAAAATGACTACAATCAAAAGTTGAAGGACTACAAGCGCAGAATGGACAGAAATTTCAACTGGGCGAACGCCCTAGATCAAAGCTGGGCGTGCGCCCAGCTGAAGAAGTAAACATCAGAGGCAAAATTCCTTGCCTGGGCGTTCGCCCGGAAAAGGCCTGGGCGTTTGCCCAGGCTAAATCTGGTCCACGGAATTTTCATATTATTTTGTTTCCTTTTTTTGACTCCGAATGCAATTGGAAACTTTGAGTGCACGATTTTTAGGATTTGGAGGGATCTTTTTAGGTCATCTTGAGAGACCTATAAATAGGACTTATACACTCATAACAAAGGTTCGAAAAATCTGGTAAAAATATCATATTAAGAGAGAAAGTTACCAAGAGACGAAGAACAAGGCGGAATAGAAGATTGGAGCTTGAAGACAAAGAGTTCTTGGTGCAAGATATTCAACGTCTCTTCCTCTATTATTTTCAAGATCCGGTTATGTTTTCAATTCTTTTCCTCTTTTCTTTCTCCCGAGTCATGAATAGCTAGATTTTATGTTTGGATGAACGATGTAGTCTAAGTTAAATTCTTTAATTTCGAATCTCAAGTTTTGATTTATAAATTGATTAAGTATTTGATTTTACTTCTTTTCTTAATGCTTTGAATGATTGGCCATTATTTCATTGATGTTATAGATTGTAATGAACTGAGAAGTAAATTATTGATCTAGATCACGTAGTAAAATCCGGCAATTGGATGAAAGGTAGAGATACGCTTTTATTATTGCTGCAGTCTGAATTGAATTCCTAGGAGATTTAATGCATCTAATTAAGGACCATTCTGACTGCCTAAGTTGACTTAATTAGATAGGACTAATTTGAACTCAAGAGAGGTAAATTAGGTTAAATTTGTGAATTCGACCGAATACAACTTTAGGAAGAAATCTTGAGAGGAGAAAGTAGAGATGATAACTAGGTGAATTCGTTCGTCCAAACGCTTTAACCATCATATTTTATTAATTCTTGATTTTTTCTTTATTATTACTTTCGAAAAATCCAAAGTTTTAGCTTAAATCTTTCAACTCAATTTATTTTAAATTATTTACAATAAATTAGCGCTTTGATTAATTTAACTAGTATCTAAATAAGATAGTCTTCGTGGGAACGATAATCGAGACTCAAAAAGTCCACTTTATTACTTGTTAACGATATTGTGCACTTGCAATCACGTTATTTTCACAACAAGTTTTTGGCGCCGTTGCCGGGGACTATCCTTATTTAATATTAGTTTAGATTAATTTTTATAGTTAATTTATTTTTATCTTGATACTCTTTTCTTCTCTTTTATATACTACAGAAAAGGGTATTTGTTGCATGCTCCGTGCGCAAGGCGGCGATCTTGAGACCTTCGATCCTGAGATTGAACGTACCTTCAGACGAAGACGCAAAAAACACAACAAAAAACAGAGAGATCAGCAACAAATTCTAATGGCAGATGCACCAATAAGAAGAGAAGCTGAAGAAGCAGCAAGAGCAGCTGCTGCAGAAGCAGCCAGATTGGCAGCTCAGCAAATTCAGCTACACAATGAAGAAGAAGAAGATGACGATGGGAATATGCCAATGGCTCAATTCTTAACCCCAGCAGCAGCTCCTGATCGTTCAAGCATAGTCTATCCAGCTTTTGGTCGGAATGAATTTCAATTAAGAGCCGATCTTATTAATCTCTTTAGCAATAACTTGCAGTTCTATGGCAGAGCGAATGAAAACCCAAATACTCATCTTTCTCGATTTCTACGGATGTGCCGTAACTTTCAGTTTCAAGGAGTGAATGAGGATGCCATCAGACTTCGGTTATTCTCCTATACACTGAGAGATGGAGCTCTTAAATGGTTAGATTCCGAACCAGATGCTAGTATCGCCACCTGGCATGACTTGGCTAGAAAATTCTGCAACAAATACTTTTCACCAGCTAAAGTGGCCAAAATGAAGTTGGAAATTTCGACTTTTCAACAACTTGATGGAGAGCGGTATCATGAAGCTTGGGACAGATTCAAAGAGTTGCTCAGAAAATGTCCAAATCATGGTATTAAAAAGGGACTTCAGACTCAATATTTCTACTCTGGACTTTCTTCTCAATCCAAATCGATAATGGACTCCTCAGCAAACGGGTCCATTGCGAATAAAAATGTCAATGAAGCTTTGGATTTATATGAGCTGATAGCAAATACTCATACCATGTTTTCATCTGATCGAACCACTCCGAAAAAGTAGCAGGGATACATGAGATAGACAATCTATCAGCTACCAATGCACAAATTGCCGCATTGACGAAACAGGTGGAGCTCTTGGTTAGAACACAAACACAAGGAGTAAATGCAGTGCAAACCACTATGATGTGCGAAAACTGTGGGGCTAACCACTCAACTTCAGATTGTATGCTGTTGGCCTCTCCAGATGAACAGGTAAATTTTGTTCAGAATAACACACGTCAGCAGTATAACCTTTACTCTCAAATATACAATCCTGGCTGGAAGCAACACCCAAATTTTAGATGGTCAGATAATCAGAACAGTGGTAATACTGGCAATGCTCAGCATGAGAAAAGACCAAGTTTGGGAGAAATGTTCCAACAGTACATGCAAAAGACTGATAAACTAATGGAGAGGCAGGACACAAATTATCAGAATCAACAGGCGTCTATCAGGAAATAAGAGACTCAGATTGGCGAGCTGGCCTTACAACTATCAGATAGAACTCCAGGGACACTTCCTAGCAATAATGTAACAAATCCAAAAGAGCAAGTACAAGCAATCGCGACAAGGAGTGGAGTACAATTACCAGAAATTCACGTGAAACGACCTGAGAAGAGGGACAAACAGTTAGTAGCTGAGGATGAGATAGTTGAGAAACATTCAGCGCAACCACAAGAAGAAGTTCTAAAAGAAGATGCAGAACCATCCAACGCCAAGACACCAATCCCTGTCAAAGCTTATGTGCCACCGATTCCTTTTCCTCAAAGGTTGCAGAAGCACAAGCTCAACAAACAATTTGCAAAATTTCTTGAAATTTTTAGAAAACTCCACATCAACATCCCATTTGTCGACGCATTAGCACAGATGCCCAGCTACGCAAAATTTATGAAGGACATTCTTTCAAACAAACGAAAGCTGGAAGAGCATGAAACAGTTTGTCTGACAGAAGAGTGCAGTGCAATTCTTTAGAAAAAGCTTCCACCTAAATTAAAAGATCCAGGGATTTTCACTATCCCTTGTACTATAGGTTCAAATTATTTTGATCATGCTTTGTGTGATTTGGGTGCAAGTATTAATCTCATGCCTTTATCTGTGTACAGGAAACTAGGATTGGGAGAAGCAAGACCAACCACTGTCTCGTTGCAGCTAGTAGATCGATCTATCAAGCATCCTCGAGGTATCATTGAGGATGTATTGGTAAAGGTCGATAAATTCATATTTCCAGCAGACTTCATCATTCTTGACAAATTCCGTTCCTATCTCATTGGATCAAAGGTAATTGTCTACACCGACCATACAGCTCTTAAGTATTTGTTTGGGAAGAAAGATGCCAAGCCTAGATTAATTCGGTGGACTTTGTTGTTACAAGAGTTTGACATTGAAATATGTGATAAAAAGGGGACAGAAAATCAGGTGGCAGATCACTTATCTAGACTGGAGCGGGGAGAGTCCACTGATAATATTGACATAAATGAAGTGTTTCCAGACGAACAAATCTTGCAGATTGGGAATGTACCGTGGTATGCTGACCTAGTCAATTACTTGGTCAGTCAAATTCTCCCACCAGAATTTTCTTATCAGCAAAAGAAAAAACTTGTCCATGAGGCTAAATTCTACTTTTGGGAGGAACCTTATCTATACAGGAGAGGCCCAGATCAGATTATCAGAAGATGTGTTCCAGAAGAAGAAATGAAACCGATACTTGCACGTGTACACTCTTCGGCTTATGGAGGTCATTTTGGACCTACCAAAACCGCTGCTAAGGTTTTACAGTGTGGTTTCTACTGGCCCACATTATTCAAAGATGTGCACAGTTTTTGTAGATCATGTGATCGATGCCAACGAATAGGTAACATCTCCGCCCGTCATGAAATGCCGTTAAACAACATCTTTGAAGTAGAATTATTTGATGTTTGGGGCATAGACTTCATGGGACCATTTCCACCGTCCTATTCCAACAAGTACATTATTGTAGCGGTTGATTATGTGTCCAAGTGGGTGGAAGCAAAAGCATTACCAACTAATGATGCAACAGTGGTGGTTGGTTTCATAAAAAAATATATATTCAACAGATATGGAGCTCTCCGAGCTATTATAAGTGATGGTGGTTCTCATTTTTGCAACCGTTTATTTAGATCGGTCCTCAACAAATATGGGGTGCAGCATCGGGTTGCCACAGCTTATCACCCTCAAACTAGTGGACAAGTGGAGACATCCAACAGACAGTTGAAACGAATCCTCGAGCTAACTGTTAATTCAACTCGAAAAGATTGGTCCAAGAAGCTTGATGATGTACTATGGGCGTACCGCACAGCTTTCAAAACCCCTATTGGCATGTTTCCTTATCGTTTGGTGTTTGGAAAAGCTTGCCATCTACCAGTCGAATTCGAGCACAAAGCCTATTGGGCACTAAAACAGTTAAACATGGATTTGGACAAGGCCGGCGAAACTAGGCTGCTGCAGTTGAACGAGCTGAATGAATTCAGAATGGATGCTTACGAAAACTCGGTGATCTATAAAGAAAGGACCAAGAACTGGCATGATAAACTCATTCGGCACCGGGTATTCCAGGTTGGGGATCAAGTTCTGTTGTACAACTCGCGACTCAAACTGTTCCCTGGAAAACTGAAATCAAAGTGGTCCGGACCATTCACAATCGCCAAGGTTTTTCCGTATGGCACGGTTGAATTAACTCATCCAACCAAAGGAAATTTCAAAGTTAATGGCCAGAGAGTGAAACACTATGTGGAGGATTTCCCAACGGCAAAATCCACCATTGACATTGCAGTACCAGAGTGAATGCCGCCAAACAGTCGAGCCCAAGACTCTAAATTGAGCGCTTAGTGGGAGGCAACCCATTATCTATCCCTTTTCTAGTATTTATTTTGCATATAGAATTTTAGGATTGTTGTTTTCCCCGTTTTTATCATGATTCGCTGCATTTATTTTGTTCTTATTTCAGGCCAAACGTTTTCATTCAAAAAAAAAAAATTTCTGTTGGTATGGGCGAACGCCCAAGACATCAGCCTAGGTGTTCGCCTTTCAAGCTGCAGGTGTACCTGCAGCCATTTTCGTGCCTTGGGCGAACGCCTGGTCTGAACTAGGCGAACTATAAAAAAACAAAAAAAAAAAAAAATTTTTGCCGGTTTTTCAGAAACAAAACATCTATCCCCTCATATGCTCACACACCAATTTATCTCCCCCCACACGGTTTCCTTCCTTTTCCTTCCTTCTTCCCCGCCCTATACCCACACATTCATGCATATCTAACTGCATCTAATTGACATCGTGTCCTGATTGCCTCTCTTTTCACCACATCACGCTGCCCACGTAACTGCTTCCAGGTATGATTTCCGTGTCTATCTTCATCTTCCATTTACACTGTGAATTGGTGTTTGGGTGAATGTTTATGCTTCATTGGAGGAGTTTGGGATTAGGCGGTTGCTGGGTTCATGATTGTGAGCTGTGGTTTACCAATTTTTGGGCCGAATTCATGGTCCCCATTCATTAACTTTCCCATACAAATAGGATGCCTTCAAAGTGTTTGTTGAAATGCCTTAAAGAACTTTCTTGTGAAATCGGGTCTAGCCATCACTTGGACGTTGTTGTTCTATGTTCAGGAATGTTCCCCTTGCATGCTTTCCACAGGATGTCTCCAGTCATGCACCCTTTTGGTTACTCCTCTCTAAGAACGTTATGGCCTGCCCACGCTATCCGCTGGCAGCCCTCCGGTCCCCGTTTCGTCCCCCTTTCGTCTGCCTTCTCTGACATCCGTTCGGCCTATAATTTGAACACCATACACACCACGCTAGGGCATTACGTGTGTCCAATGATGGCTCGGGAAACTTTAACTCTTTCCTATGTTTTCTCGATTGTGTAAATCCTTGGTCCACTTCGTTCTCTCACATACTTCCTTTCATTTTGTCTCTACAGGTACAACATGCCACCCAAGCGCAAAGCTACTGTTGCGGAAAAAGGGAAAGGGAAGGTCGACGGGCCTTCTACCCGGACTAGACATGTGGCCGAGCCGCCTGATGATGGGTCTATACCACGATTCCAAACTGAGGCCATCCAATCAAGCTATAAAACTAAGTGGTTACCCAAGCTTTGTCACCAGGAACGCCAGGCACTAGGACCGACTTCTCTGATCATTTGTTGGAACGCGTCATCCAGCACTGTGGGTGGAACAAGGTGGCCGGTGCTCAACACGCCGCATACCCTACTCTAGTTAGGGAGTTTTTTGCCAATTTCAACCCGGACATTGATGCCCTGGAGTCTCCCCACCGACACAGAACATGGGTGAGAGGTCAGTGGATACGTTTCATCCCCACTATGATCGACAGATATTATGGCCTCACACGCACTGGGCTTGACCCTCTCTCCATTCCGCACGACGTTGACATGGCATTGGTGGCCCGTTATTTATATGGTTGGGATGATGCTTGGCCTTTGGACACCCATCGGTTCATGCATGATCAGCTTACCAGGGAATTGCGCGTCTTACATATTTTTGTCAGTTCCAACATTAGCCCCACCAGACATAGGACAAAAATTAATGAGCACCGGGCCATCCTGTTATATCATCTAGCAAGGCTCCGTAAGTTCGACTTGGAGACTCACATCTTTGAGTTCATCAAAGAATTAGCTACTGAGGTGGACTCCCAGTGCGCCATTCATTTTTCTTGTCTTATAAGCGGGATCTGTCTCTCTCAGGGAGTTTCCATTTTCCCCAGCGAGGAAGCCGACCCCCCTGCCCCCTTATTCAATGCCCGTAGTGTTGAGAACTCAGAGACCAAGTTGGCAGCCGGAGGTACTAGAGCACACCGTGCTAGGGTCGGGTTTGCAGATGAGGATTTTCAAGATGAGGCACCTCCCCCACCATCGACAGCTGTCGGTTCCGACTTCAGCGTTCAGTTCGCGCAGCTTATGGCGGCTCAGACAGAGATGGGTCGAGCTGTTAGCACCATTGAGAATGCAATTATACACATACATCAGAACCAAGAGGCTATGCTTGGTGACTTGCGCTATGTGACCAGTCAGGTGAGGGATTGGCAGCAAACTGACGCTCGGACTCGATCCAATCAGCGTACCCTGGATTACCAGTACCATGCAATGCATGATCAGGTGAGTCGTATTGGGAGTCGTATGGAAACCCTCGATGAGAATGTCGCGCACATATCGAAGACTGTCTCTAGCTTTTCATAGCAGCTTGCTTCTTTTCGACCCTCTACTTCAGCGGGACCACTCCACCAGCCGGATGCATCTTCTCCACATTTACCCCCAGGAAGTTCCTGATCCTTTCCTAGTTTTTACTTTTGCTCTACGTTTTTCTTACATTGAGGACAATGTGCACTTTAAGCTTAGGGGTGACTTTAATTAGACTTTAATTACTTTAATTATTTTTGTGTATGCTTAAAAAAAAAAAAAAATTGTGTGCTTGTGTGTTGGATAGCTTTGCCGGCCTATGAGGATATTATTTGAAACTGATGTCAATTCATGAATTATGACTAGGTTATGTTACTTGTGCTTGTTTTATAAACTTTACTTATCCATGTGAGATATGATTAAGTGTGATTTATGGTCATGAATTTCACTACGCTGGGGTGGTATATTGAATAGAATACAGTGAAAGAGTAGTGAATCTTAGTTGAGAAAACCAATTCTACCAATTGACAACTCAATTACCTAACCGGGTGAAAGGCTAGTTTGGGGGTGGTTAAACCAGTGTAGAAGCTGTTTAGATAGGTGTTGATTCCGTGTTTGAATAATAGTTGTGTGGAGTGTATTTTGGCTACCAAGTGGAATCTAAGTATTGACCGGATGCTAGAAATCTAATCCTCGCGTGTTTATCTTGCAAAAATAAAAATAAAAATGGCACTTGCATTGTCTTATACCTCTCTTCGTAGCCTACTTGACTCGAGTGATAAAGTCCATTGGAGTTCTCAAAACTCGGTGCCGTAAGGTTTAACAGACCTGGGAGCCATCGGCCTAAAGCTCGCTACAAGGGTCACCTAGAAAGCTTAAGGGAGTGAGGTCTTACACATAAGATATATATAAAAAAAAAAAGAGAGCAAGATTGAACCATTGTGCGCATAACTTGGGGATATAGATTACTAGTGGGTTTGACTTACTTAGTGAAAACTTGATGGTCAAAGCACTCAGTGAAAGGAGAATCATCACAGATCTAGATAGCTAATGTATTGGCTAGACCTAACCAAATTTTGAGCAGTAAAAGAATAAGTGTCTTGAGAGTCACTTTAGAACTAATACCCGGGGTGAGAAAATTGAATATCAGTTTAGGGATGTGTATTCTTACGAGCGAGAAAGGAAATATTTGACCATTGGGGGGCCATAATATCATCGACCTAAAGGCTCATGGTGATTGAATTGACTATGTGTACACATTGATATCTGTCAAGCATCGGATAAGTCAAAATGATTGATTTTGGTAGCATGATTTAGAAGTTTTATTATGAATTGTTTGATTGTTCAAAACATGAGGCAAATACGGCAAGCTATCTGTTATAATATATTTTGTTTGGTTGTTGAAGTAAATAGTTATGTTCGAGGACGAACAAATGTTCAAGTTTGGGGGTATTTGATAAGTGTGATTTTACACTTATCTAGACTATCAAAAGTGGACAATTGTAAGTGCTCATAAGTACTTTTCTACTTAATTGTATGTTGATTTAATTATTTCAGATCAAAACCCAAGTTCTGAAGGAATTATAGAAAAATAAAGCAAAATAGGCGAAAAGGACTAAAAGTGTACGAAAACTTGGAGATGGGGATCAACTTGCAAACCTCCAAAAGTTGAAGGACATGGGGTGCAAATAAAAGAGGACTGAATTGAAATATAAGAAGGAATCAGAGGACTAAAATGACTACAATCAAAAGTTGAATGACTACAAGCGCAGAATGGACAGAAATTTCAACTGGGCGAACGCCCTAGATCAAAGCTGGGCGTGCGCCCAGCTAAAGAAGTAAACATCAGAGGCAAAATTCCTTGCCTGGGCGTTCGCCCGGAAAAGACCGCCCAGGCTAAATCTGGTCCGCGGAATTTTCATATTATTTTGTTTCCTTTTTTTGACTCCGAATGCAATTGGAAACTTTGAGTGCACGATTTTTAGGATTTGGATGGATCTTTTTAGGTCATCTTGAGAGACCTATAAATAGGACTTATACACTCATAACAAAGGTTCGAAAAATCTGGTAAAAATATCATATTAAGAGAGAAAGTTACCAAGAGACGAAGAACAAGGCGGAATAGAAGATTGGAGCTTGAAGACAAAGAGTTCTTGGTGCAAGATATTCAACGTCTCTTCCTCTATTATTTTCAAGATCCGGTTATGTTTCAATTCTTTTCCTCTTTTCTTTCTCCCGAGTCATGAATAGCTAGATTTTATGTTTGGATGAACGATGTAGCCTAAGTTAAATTCTTTAATTTCGAATCTCAAGTTTTGATTTATAAATTGATTAAGTATTTGATTTTACTTCTTTTCTTAATGCTTTGAATGATTGGCCATTATTTCATTGATGTTATGGATTGTAATAAACTGAGAAGTAAATTATTGATTTAGATCACGTAGTAAAATCCGACAATTGGATGAAAGGTAGAGATACGCTTTTATTATTGTTGCGGTCTGAATTGAATTCCTAGGAGATTTAATGCATCTAATTAAGGACCATTCTGACTGCCTAAGTTGACTTAATTAGATAGGACTAATTTGAACTCGAGAGAGGTAAATTAGGTTAAATTTGTGAATTCGACCGAATACAACTTTAAGAAGAAATCTTGAGAGGAGAAAGTAGAGATGATAACTAGGTGAATTCGTTCGTCCAAACGCTTTAACCATCATATTTTATTAATTCTTGATTTTTTCTTTATTATTACTTTCGAAAAATCCAAAGTTTTAGCTTAAATCTTTCAACTCAATTTATTTTAAATTATTTATAATAAATTAGCGCTTTGATTAATTTAACTAGTATCTAAATAAGATAGTCTTCGTGGGAACGATAATCCAGACTCAAAAAGTCCACTTTATTACTTGTTAACGATATTATGCACTTGCAATCACGTTATTTTCACAACAAGGATGTGTACATGACACAACCAGAAGGTTTTGAATCTACAGAGCCAAACAGGATATGCAAGCTACATAAATCCATAAATGGATTAAAGCAAGCCTCTCGGAGCTGGAATCTTCATTTTGATGAGACAATCAAAATGTTTGATTTTATCAAAAATGAAGATGAACCATGTGTGTATAAAAAGGTTAGTGGGAGTAAAGTCGTATTTCTAATTTTGTATATGGATGACATACTATTATTAGGAAACAATATCCCAATGCTAAAATCAGTAAAATTGTGGTTATCCAAAAATTTCTCCATGAAAGATATGGGAGAGGCAGCATACATTCTTGGAATAAAGATCTATAAAGATAGATCTAAGAGAATGCTCGGCCTATCTCAATCTACGTACATAGATAAAGTCTTGAGAAGATTTAGTATGGAAGAGTCCAAGAGAGGACTCTGTCCTATCGGGCATGAGATCTATCTCTCAAAAGAGATGTGTCCAAAGATACAAATTGAAAAGGATCGCATGGATAGAATTCTTTATGCATCAGCAATAGGATCTATCATGTATGCCATGCTATGTACTCGACCAGATGCTTCATATGCTTTGAGTGTCACAAGCAGGTTCCAAGCGAACCCTGGCGAGAAACATTGGATTGCAGTCAAGAACATCCTTAAGTACTTAAGAAGGACTAAAGATATGTTCTTGGGGTATGGAGGAAATGAACTTAGAGTTCAAGGTTATGCCGATGCCAGCTTTCAGTCTGATAAAGACGATAGCAAATCTCAATCTGGATATGTATTTACTCTAAATGGTGGTACAGTCAGTTGGAAAAGTTCCAAACAAGAAACGACTGCTGATTTAACTACAGAAGCCGAATATATTGCTGCTTCAGAAGCAGCAAACGAAGCAGTCTGGATCAAGAAGTTCATTTCAGAACTTGGAGTAGTTCCTAGCATTGTTGATCCAATATCTTTGTATTGCGATAACAATGGAGCCATCGCACAAGCGAAGGAACCCAGGTCTCATCAACGATCCAAGCATATATTGTGCCAGTATCATCTCATCAGGGAGATAACTTAAGAAATTATATAAAGATAGAACGAGTCCTAACATACGATAATGTAGCAGAACCTTTGACAAAGTTGTTGTCCCAGCACAAGCATGATGGTCATGCTAAATTTGATGGTATTAAGATACCTGAGTGATTGGATCTAGTTTGTATAGGATATTTTGTAATATACTCTTTGTTAGACATTGAAGTATATGAACAAATTGATTAATTAAATGCTTGTCTACATTTTAATGGCAGATCTGTTATTTTTTAAATTTTATTATTTAAAATAATAGAGTCCGAAGAAAAGTTTATAGGAACTTGTTAATCACAAGGTGTTGTGATTGTGAGATACAAGTTATAAATAACTTATTCTTGAAATATCCCTAGTCATAGTAATAATGAGATATGGATATCATTATTGCGGATAGACTAGCATGTGTTGTATTTTTTTTGGAAGAAAGTAGCTAATCTCACAAGCTAAGATGTAGAGGGACATCTGAATGAACACATGAATGCATTGTTATGAGAACATGACATTGGATGATCCGCCTAGAGATTCCGCATGGATAACTATCCAAGCGTCAGTGGTAAATCTCTAATGCGCGGTTGTGGATTTGGTCCTTTGACTTGAGGACATCATAGAATCTTATGTGAGAACTACTATACTTTGGCGAGCGTTTGATGGGGCTCGAAGATTTGAGTCACCAGGAAGACGTCGTACGGGTATAATGAGAATCATATGAAGGTTGTGAATGTCCAATATGAGGATTCGTCACTCCTGGAAAGTAAGAGATTATAACCTGCATTTTGCCTACTTAAGTTGATATAAATTTCTTCGGCCGGGGTAGAGTTATGAGTTGAAAATGTTTCAATCATAACTAGATTAGATCAACAAAGAGTTGAGGTGAATAATATGATTGGTTGAAATGAGATTGACGCTGATCCATATCTCTTAACCAATTGGGTTATATTGATGAAGGGATTATATTTCTACAGTAACCGCATATATATTGGTTCTGTCATACCACATGACATTTTCCTTCACATGGATTGCCTTGACACATTGCTAGATGTCAATCTTGGACGGCGACGTGAATTGATCGATCTAGGTGAATCGATGAGAATATCACTGCGTTTGCCATCGTGAAAGGGAACCTAATGGGTCACACACATAGAGTGAGAATTGAGCATCTGGAATTGGACCTTGTCCAAGTGGGAGATTGTAAGAATTAATGTCCAAGGTCCAAATAGTTGAGTCGGACTTAATTACTTATTGAACCAAATTAATTAATTAGATTAATTAATTGGGCCCGTTTGTTGATGGGTTCTAGTTGGACTAGAACTAGGGCTAGGGTTAGCCCTACCTATATATACAAGGCCACAACAGATTAATCATAAGAGTTGTTTACATTACTTACTAGCACAAGCAAAAGACAACCCAATCAATTTCTCCCAAAAGTTCTGCTTTTATCTGTTCTTGATTGTAGAAATCCAGATCTGTTCTTGCTGTGTGGATCACCATTGGAGGCTGGACATCTGGACAGCTATGGTATTGAAGATCGCACCTCCAACTAATCAGAGAATCAGATTCCACGGTGTTCATCAAGGTAAACTCCTATCACGAATTCTCTCTAAGTACAAGGTTGATTCGGCTTAAAGGAATTGAACTTTTAATTTCCGCTGTACATGTATATCTCAATTCCTTACAGTGAGTTCATTTTGTACATTATATTGGTTGTGAGCTGGGGGCAATTGGGGAAACCGTCTGCTGAAATTTCTGATAAGGGGAAATGAGGGCAATGTTTAAAGTTCAAAAAATTTGACTTGATAGAAAAAAACTATCTTAAAACCATATTAAACATGAGCTTATATAATTAGAAAAAGCAAATTTACCGTAATAAGAATTTGTTTGTTATGAATTAAAATTTTGCTAAAAAGTTGAAATCAAATTCAATAATTAATTTTAACAACATGTTTCATTGACCTACCATTTTTTATAACTTTTCAACGACATATTTCATCAACTTTTACCAACTTTTATAAAAAAATATAATTTTAATCAAAATCAAAACATCAAATACTTAGGATACCCCATTTACCGAGCTGCAAAAGTCCTTTGATTTTAGCAACTAGTTATTGGGGATATAATAACATGAATTGTTTTTCTTCATACCCAGATATTGGATTCACTCTAGATGGTACTCCACTTTAGATTGTTTGCAAATTAATAGAATTTGAAGGGAAGCATTGGAAACAGCTTCTACTCAAACCCTTTCATAACCAAGCTGATTCCATAGTCTTGACATTTCCTTCATTGTTCTTCTTCCTCACCATCCCTCTACACGCAGCAAGGACGTTGCTATTAGTTTTTTGTGCTTGCCTATGATCCCCCCAGCAATTAATCCAGCTGCTCCAAAATTTTGGATTAGGGAATCCCTACCAATCAATTGTGTTTTGAATTATTCCTCTCTAGCCATTAATTGGGAATTACCAGCGGATTTGCATGCAAATCTCCAACACTAAAATATTTTTTACTATTTTAGATTATTTAAGTTAGTGCAAAATTGTAAAAATGGACCATTTGTCTGAATTACTGAAAAATTGAGAATGAAAACAAAATTGCTACAAACTTGAAAATATGCAGATCCTAAAACATAACACGTTACTCGTGCCAAATGTTAACATTTGGTAACACATTATGTTATCTATGTAAAATTATTGTTTTTAAGTAAAAAATTAAAATATTTTTTTAAATGAAAATAAGGTATTTTTAAAAAAATTATAAAATATGAATTTTAAATGTGCTACCACCTGATTTTGGTAACGCTTCTAAGTTAGCAAGAGCTTCATAGGCCCACTAAGGGCCCAGGTTAGGCCCTGCGAAGGCCCCATGAGCCCAACGAGGGCCTTGTAAATTCGTAGAGGGCGTCGAAGACACAACAACATTTTAGCACTCCTGGATTAGGTGTAGCGAAGCCCATGAAAGGTAAGGTGATATTTCGGAATAACTAGAGAGATAATTAAAAGAAAGATTATGTTTGATTGTTACACGGATTCTCACAAGGAAACCAAATCTCAATCTCCTAAAGATTAAACAACGTGATATTAGGGATCAACTCAAATAAAGGCAAAAATCTAGGATATTGTGTTGACACCTAATTATCCCTTATCCCATAAGAAAGTGAATCACATCAGATGTCTAATTGATTGCTTACCTAAATTAATTAAAACTTTGGAGCTATAAATACAACATCTCAGGTTATTCTAAGGTACGCATTATTCTCACCTTTAAATTTTGCTCAATTTTCTGTCTGCTTGTCTTTTCCACACTCAAATACTTTCAATTGTATATTATTCTATATACTGAAAGTTGACTTGATCGTCGGAGTACCAACAATCGCATCCCTCACTTCTCAGTGATCTTGTGCCTAACGGTTGTCCTTGTATGCAGGTAACATACAGATTGACAGAGGATTGACTAGAGATCTGTTGACACGTGGATCGTGCAGATTCCGAGGTCAATAGACTAGCGCCGTATGTGAAAAACAAAAATACGTTACACAACCAAAATACGGCTTTCCACAATCTACAGAGACAACAAAAGCATTATGTCAGGAGCGATGATTATAAGCCACACGGGAAAAATAATATATACTGAGTTTCCCAAAGCGACAAGGAATGGAAACATTGGGAAGGGGATCCTCCGGCCCAAATTCCCAGTTTCATCCAGTAAAGAAGAATCTCCTCTTCTAATTGTGGACTTTGTTGGGACTATCGGTAGCCGCTCCCCACTTTTGGCCCAGCTGGGGAGACATATTGAACAAAATACCAGATCGACAGGGCCTATAAATTGATTCAAACTCTCGGGAAGATAGGTCTCCCCCAACCTTAGCGACCCTCCGTAGCAGGATCACAGCCACCATCTGGCCCCACCCATTTGGCATTAACTGACATGGGGCCAAGTTGAAGTTTCGCAAAATTTTACGAAAAAATAGATGTAGCGGCGGACGAAGGTCTTGCTGTATCGCCAACTCGTAAAGAACGACAAACCATTTTGGTGGGTCATTAGCGGGGCCCTAAGCACAATGGACTCAGAGATCACATAATCAACCCTGATAGCTTCTAGGTCCACATCCTTGATCCTTGAACGAACCATCAAAGCTTCAATGGCCGAATTTGTTAACTCTTTGTTTAGCTGTCGGGGCATCCCTTCTATCCAAAGAAGCCCTCATTTCAGGAACCCCAGTGCCATGTTGTTTCTTCATCGCCTTTATCTTTGGCGAGGCTCCTGAGGTTTCTTCTCTCCTGCTCGTGGACGCCGGGAAGGGGAGAAGGCAACAGTCGGCCTTTGCTCAACTTCGTCTTGTCCTTTGGGTGAAGATAAAGCTTCGCTCCTAATCTTAGGGTCGGTACTGGGGGGTGACTAGTTCTGCGAATCATATTTTTCAGACGACATTGTTGATTTTCCTTTTGCCCAGAGAAATCAATGAAATCACCGGAGAAGATTACAGAAAAGGCGGTCGAAACAAGAGATTCGAAAAACACAAGGGAAGTACATGAAATAGTACAAATTAGACTCTACAACCTTACCTAATAAACTCAGCACACAGCAAAGTAGAACTCTTTACTCACCGAAATTCTCTGAATATCTGTGGTTTTCGCCAAAACTCTCAGGAAGTTTGAATAAAATGCACAAGTGAAAAGAACCTAAAGGACGGGCGCAACAGTTTATATAGACAAGGCCCTTTTCATCCTGACCTTTGAATTCAAAACACGTGATCTGAACCTTTATTTTGGCAAACACGCATCAAGACCAGGGCAAAAGGGGGGAATCAAAACCCTAGGCGTTTAATTAAAAGAAATGACATGTCCCACGCGCGCCCCCAAACGCCCCTCACGGGTTTGCAGCAATGATGACGCTGACACTTCGATTCATCATTGCCTGTCCTCACTGACAACGCTAATTGAAGGCTTAGTCAGAATCACACATATCCCGAACCACACAAGGACACGTCACCTGTGGCTAACCCAATCAAAGCCCTCGCCCGCTATGAATAAACTGACTTCAGGTTTGGGAGACTATACATAACTGCTACGAAGATTTCAGGTATATACGTGTGAGGAGCTCCATCACACAATCAAGGTGAAGGCCCCCATAACAATTGAACTCCCGGAGATGCCTTCGTCATCATAAAAAAAAAAAAACTATTTCTTAAAAGTCCCACGCCTACTATAAATAATAGGTTTGGATTTAATGGACTATTGTTATCACCCGATTTTGATAAGGTTTCCACGTCAGCAAAAGCTTCCTAGGCCCAGATTAGGCCCCGCGAAGGCCTCATGAGCCCAGCAAAGACCTCGTAAATTCGTAGAGGGCCTCAAAGACACAGCAACATCTTAGCACTCCTCGATTAGGTGCAGCGAAGCCCATGAAGGGCCTCAACGTTCATTACCAACCCAATACGCTTTGCTGGTCTTTGAATCCATTATAGTTCGCAGGCAAGGTGATATTTCAAAATAACCAAATAGATAATTTAAAGAAGATTTTGTTTGATTGTTACACGGATTCTCACAAGGAAACAAAATATCAATCTCCTAAAGATTAGACAATGTGATATTATGGATCAACTCAAATAAGAGTTAAAATATAGGAGATTGCATTGACACTCAATCATCCCTTATCTCATAAGGAATGAAAATCCAATCAGAGGTCTAATTGATTACTTATCTAAATCAATCAGAGCTATGTAACTATAAATACAATATCTCAGGTTATTCTAACGTACACATTATTCTCACCCTTAATCCTGCTCAATTTTCTATCTGTTTTTCTCTCCCACACCCAAATACTCTCCCCTATATATTATTCTATATACCGTCAGTTGACTTGATCGTCGAAATACCAACGATCACCGGACTATTTTCCCCTCGATGATCCTAGTGCCTAATGGTTGTTTTAGTGTGCAGGTAACATACAGTTGGTAGGAGATTGACTAGAGATCTGTTGACACGTGAATAATAAAGATTTCGAAATCAATAAAAATGAGATATTTTTAACTTTTTGATAAAATGTAGATCTCTTGTCAGTTTCGCCCATGGGAAAGGAGGTAGCTTGTTCAAATCATCCCATTTCAGTATCGTTTACCCAAATTTCCGCTTTATCACCCGAACCCGTACAACAAGCAGGAATCCGAGATTTTATTGGGCTTTGAAAGTTAGGCCCAAACCATATTTTGGCGGGAAACACAAAGTGTAGCCTTCCTTTCTTAACAGGCGTGTCCAGTAAGCTTCTTTTAACTCCCCTTCTTAAACCCCGCATCGGCGGCACAACCCACAGAGCACAATGTACAAGTAATAATTCCAACCAAAACTCTGCACGCACTCTTCTACTTCCCGCATTTTTGTGGATCGCCTCTTTCTTCGACTATTACGATTCATTGTAAGTACCTTTTTATCTCACCATAGTTATATATTAGGGTTGTGTGAGTGTATATATGAATATTGATGTGTATGTATCTGTGTAATTATTTGGGTACATGTTAAACTTTTAAACTCTGTTTGCCTTGCAATGTGTTTAATCAGTCGCATTTATATGTTTGACTCAAATTGTATTTATCGACGGTTGAGTTTTCGGGGTTATTTCCTTACTGTTGTTTCTATTAATACACAGGCTGTAGTTTAATCATTAATGACGGTGTTGAGGTCCCGAGAAATAGTGTCGACAGTCAATTCCACAGGCTCGCTATCAAAAGCCTTGGAAAATGGGGTATCTGAACCGGTGACTCCAGTGAAAACCATTGAAATTTCGAACAAATCATTGATAAATACGACCCCGAGTTCTAGTCCTTCGGCTCCAAATCCAGGAGTAGAATCGAGGTCGTTGGCTGGTTCTAATATGGGTTCGGAAGCTGTATTAGTGCGGAGAAGTGCACGATTGGCCTCAAAGCTGGGTACAGGTGATCACCTGGAAAATATTGAGATTATGAGTGGGAAAAGGAAGAAAGTCGAGACAGAAGTTGAGAACAATAGTAGTCAGGGTGTATGTGAGATAGGGTATTTGGAGAAAGTGGTTTTGGATTCAGATTTGGAGGCTGAGAAGGAAGGTAGGTTTTTGGAACAGACAATGATGGGAACTTGGCTTTTGAGGAATTCAGGTAATGGAGGTGCCAGTGGATCAGTTCCTGATTTAGAGGAAGTCAAGTTTGACAGAGGTGTGGAGGACCCTGGATTTGGTTGTGATGGAGAAACTTTGGGGGTTGAGACTGCAAATAATGGGAAAGGGGAGAGGGCATATAGCACAGAGATGGGGTTATCTGTTTCAAAGTCAGATAAAAAGGATGGGGGAGAAAAAAGGTTCTTCAACTTGAGGTCAGGAAAGAAAGTAGCGAAGAGGACAATTGACAGCAATTTTAGAGGTCCTAGTATTGGGCTGGAAGGAGTTGAGAGTTCTGATAATGATGCTAAGTCGGATTGTGGTAAAGAAAGTGAGATTTTGTTGAATGGCGACAATGTTACGACTGACTCGGAGAGGAACATGGAAGAGGATGTGTATGGTAGTTGGAGGAAGAGGAGACTTAGTGGAGGAGAGAAAGGCAAAGGGAAAGTGGTTGGTAAAACTTTTCTGACAAGTAGTGCTGTTTCAGTGAAATTGGAAGTAGGCAAAGAAGTAGGGCTTATAATTGATGATTCAAGCTCCGATCTTTCCAGGTCACGGGGAATTGCAGATAGTAAAGTAGAAGTCACAGACCAAAGTGTGATTCGAATTGAAACTGGCGTGAAGACTAGAGGGAGACTGCGGAAAGAAGAAAAAGGGAAAGGGAAATTGGTAGACAAAGATTCTTCCTATAATGGTATGGATGCATTGGACCAGAGGTTTGAGCTTAGGGTAGAAGACAGAAATGAAAATGCTCTTGCAGGTACCATCCACTTGCCAGAAAATGCAGCGTTGGTAGATGTGAATATCATTGGAGAAACAGATACAAGAAGTTATAAGAAGCGGTTCAGAGATATAGCCAGACAAAATGCATCTCGGTTTGCACATTTTTCTGCCCAAGAGGAAGAGCAGAGCCTTTCTGCTGCTGGTATTGCTGGAAGAGAAATTGCGTCCTCTGAAGCAGTTAGTGAAACAGAAGACTGGCCTGGTCCCTTTTCAACTGCCATGAAAATCATTAAGGATCGTGAAATGAATGTGAAAGGGCTGCATGGTTCCTCAGTGGACAAAAGTAAAGTTGTGGAACTGAGATGGGTTCCCAGAAAAGATGAGCAATGTAACTGCCAAAAGCAGTTTCTTCCTTCATTGCAACAACTATGCTTGTCAGTTCTAGCGAAAAATGCCGATGCAATCACTTCACTTGACTGCATCCCTGATGTGTTGAGACACAAGCTCTGTCAGTTGCTTTGTGATTCCAGGAAGATGAATAATCATTTTCTTCAATTGCTTGTTAGTGGATTTCCAACAGAGATACGTCTGAGGGACTGCTCATGGTTATCTGAGGAACTATTCACTAGGACATTTGAAAGTACCGATACCAGCAACTTAACTGTAATGTTCTTTTTGCTCATGTTCCATTTTTACACATCTGATTATTCACTCTGTTTTAGAAAAAAGTTCATTTATTGTTTAGACTTCACAAATAGCATTTAGTCTTTGCTTCCCTCTGTTCTTAGTACATTTAATACAGTGAACACTTCATCTGGAGTGCTAACCCTAATTATTACTTTTGTCAAAACATATCCTTTTGATCAATGGCTTCTCTTTCCATTTGTCTTTGAAGGACCTGAAATATCATTTCGTGAAATTAGGTGCTACAATTGGATCAATGTGGATGCTGTATGCCAGACTATGCTCTTTCTGCTACCTTGGCTCGTTCACTTAACAGTCTTCCTGCTCTGAGTACAGTATCCTTGAAGGGTGCATACCGTCTTTCAGATGCTGGGCTAACTGCACTTGTTTCTTCTGCCCCATCTATCACATCTATTAATCTCACCCAGTGTTCCCTGCTTACATCTGATGGCATTTGCAGTTTGATAAAATCGCTGAGATCAGTTCTAAGGGAATTATATATAGATGATTGTCTAGAAATAGATGCTATGCTTATTCTACCAGCAATGCTAAAGCTAGAGCATTTGGAAGTTCTATCACTAGGTGGAATCCAGACTGTTTGTGATAATTTTATCAGTGAAATTGTATCTGTACATGGTTACAGGATCAAAGAGCTTGGTTTAGCAGGCTGCATGTAAGTGTCTGGTTGAGCAGATCTGTGTTTGAATTATGTTCAGAGAAGAGTTCAAAACAATAAACTAACTCAAAATTTATGTTCAAAACATGTTGCAGGCAGTTGTCTGATTTATCTTTGAAAGTCATTGCCGCGACTTGTTCTGAATTACGAGTGATGGACCTTATGAACTTATGCAAATTGACAGATACTGCAATGGCTCACCTTGCGAATGGTTGCCAAGCAATTCATACGCTGAAATTATGTCGCAATCCGTTCAGGTTTCTCATTCTTTGAATGAATTTAATAATATTATCTCCCACAATTCTACTAAAGATCATTCTGAGGGTTGGGTTATGGCATATGGACACTTATATGCTTATGTCTATGGTTGAAGATTAGGGAAATCTTTGCCGTTGGACTTGACCATGACCTGATTAGTTGCATTGTAGTTATTTATGTTTCCTTGATTTTCATGGATGAGAGAGCTATGTAAATTTGTTATTTATTTAAATCTCTTGAGGACTTGCTAAGATTTAGACTTCATTGTTCTATCGGTGGATTACTGAGTTTTTGTCAGGGGAATTAAAGGTGCTGCTCATCACTTAATTCTATTTACTTGTGTGTCTATGCGAGTTATGACAATGATGGACTCGAAATGGATGAGCCCTTAGTCATTGTTAAACCGCACAACAATGGTCCCTTCTAACACACAAGTTAATCCTACCATTGAGGAAACAAATACTGTGGTAAGTAAATAACAGGGATACGAATACAGTAAGAATTAATAAAGAGGCACAAGATGAAAACCTAGATTTCTCGTTAGTTTCATCTGTTCTAGCTTGGTTTGCTATTTGTCTCTTTTTTTGTTCCTAGGTCTCTTGATGTAGACATGTATCTCTTTGGGACATGGTTTGGTACCCTTGATTGGGAAATTGACTGTTGGAACTCTTGGTTTTCATGTTCTGGCAGTGATGAAGCTATTGCTGCATACCTTGAGATTTCTGGAGGATCTCTTATAGAACTGTCACTCAATAACATTAACAAGGTAACAAAGTAAATTTATTTTATAGCGTACTTCTATTTCTACTTACACTCTTATTTGTAGATAAGACCTATATGATCTTTATCTTGGGGCAATTAGTTCGGTTGTAGGTGGTCTGTTCCTTGTCTTTTGATAATGTGCTGCACTTGCAGTTAATTAACTTTGGTTCTTTGTTTGCTCTTTCCCTGGTCTCTCGATAACGTGTCAATGCAATTTGGTGCTCAAAGCTAGGACAATATGCTTAACCTCTGCTTAGATATATTAATTGTCTAGCTGAAAATTAGGCATTTTCTGAGTGCATTCATGCAAAGGTGTTGCTTGTATTTTCCTGCATTAACTTGTGTATTGTTAATAGTGGCTATCTGATTTTACAGGTTTCAAATAACACTGCTCTATCGCTTGCTGGACATTCCAGAAATCTAGTTACTTTAGATTTGTCTTGGTGCCGCAATTTGACCAATGAAGCTCTTGGATTGATCGTGGATAGTTGCTCATCACTGGAAGTGCTCAAATTGTTTGGGTGCACTCAGGTATTTGGTGAATGATTGACAAATTATATCAAGCAGCAACGTTTCTCTTCTACTTGACCAATTAATCTCTTTTTGGCCTGTCAAGTTCGATTTCATATTTGCCTATTCGTTGCACCACTGCTACTTGCATTTCAAATTACTTGCCAAATGTTACATGGGGTAGTGCTTGGTGGCTGGAGCATATCTGGTATCTATACGTAGTATCTCTGTACTTTAATTACTGTATGGTTTGTCATTGTGGTTTTCCCTTTCCACAATGTATAATGTTTGACCTGGCACTACTTGGAAGTTCTTTCGGGGGAAAGCAGATGGGTTAGTTAACTTCAATTGATGCTCTAGATATGGAATTCTCTTCCCTAAGAATTCATTGATAATTGATGATTAGGACAGATCTTGCATATTTTTCTGGTTTCAGCTCTCTATGATCTTTTCAAATGATGCATTGCTTACTGTATTTTGTTTAAGATTTAGTTTCTTATTCATTTATTTATGAACTCCCCAGAAAGTACTTTCATTGAAAATTTCCTCTATTCAGCATTCTTAATTTGGAATTTCCCCAACTTTTTCTTGGAGTGAGTTATGTTATGGTGAATTGCAGGTCACAGATATATTTCTTGATGGCCACTCGAACCCACAGGTAAAAGTCATTGGATTGAAGATGGGTCAAGTATTTGAACATATTAAGGAGCCTGATTTCCTGTAAGACTGCCCTGATACTCATCTGCTTTTGGGGCCAACTTTTCCACCTCTTGTCCGTTCACATCTAGGAATCTTGTAGTTTTTGTCTACATGATTTCATGATATGTATCTAAATGTTTTCACTGGACATGAGAAGTTTCTTGATGTATGAGAATATATAGCATGATACACAGCCTTTTTGTCTAGTTTCTGTGAATTTTCTGCACTGAAGTAAAAATGGTAGACATCACAATATGCGTGTGCTGTTATTTTGCTGTTGTGGCTCTTATTTTGCACGTCATTTCTAATGTTTGCCAAGTATTCTTATGTTATAATACGGGTCGAGCCTTGCAGTTGGAATTTGTTGGCAGAATGTTAATCGCGCTCTTCCATTCCAATGGTTTTCTATCATCTGAAGAGATCATAATATATCCAATTCGAGTTAAATATCGTTGTGCTGCATCACATAAATGTCTAGATTTTACCCTCTACCATTACTGCACTAATTGAGTATAATATATTTAGAGGCAATAGGAAATTTGAAGTCTTATGAATGTTATTGCTTTTCGTGATTGGGTTTGATAAGAATGCAACTTATTTGAAGGCCATAAATATCACAAAGAATAATAAGAGACGTTCGAGAAATATGCAAAGCTTGGAGACCACTTTAGAATACACTCATCACTGGGGAATACCAATTCCAACAATTTCGTGACATAACCCAGCCTTAGCGTATATTTGGTAATAAAAGTAGTAGATTATAGGTTTTTACAAAATTTGTGGATAGAAAGTAGATAAAAGTTGTGTTCTAAAAAATGTGTGAATAAAAATGATGTTTGATCAATTTATAAGTACTTGTAAACACTAATAAGTATACCCTTAATATTTAGTCCCTTGTTTGATGATGATTTTAAGCAGATTTTTTTTTGAAAATTTGATAGTTTGAAACCCAAAAATTCGGATCATAGGCCCACAATAATTTATAATCGAATTGCTGAAAAACTGCTTTTGGTGTGCTGCGCCAATTTTACACCTGCTGTGGCTGCTCAAATGACTACACTGCCCCTTAATATAATTTCTTCCACATTCATAATTATCTATGCGGCCCTAATAATACAACAAGGGGAATATGTACTAGTATATACCGTTTATCTGCGGTGGGATCCGACCGCAGAGTTATGATACAAATTCAATGACAGTTCAATATCACTAAACAATCAGGGCTGCCAAATAAAAAATAAAAATGATTAATAATTAGACAATTATATTATCAAATGAAATGAAATCAAGATCATCATATACCATAAATTTAAATTAAAATGTTAAAAGAGTTATTAATGAAGGATTACTTATAGACGTTATTTCAAACATGTAAAATGCAAAAAACCAAAAATTCATAATTTGCAAAAGTCAATAAATCTAAATTTTCACATGCATATAAATTTTTTTCTAAAAAGTTTAGGTGATTTGACATATCATAAGACTGTTAAAATAAGTATAGAGACGATATGGTCATCCAATTCCATGGTGGTAGTGTGTGACAATTAATATTGAAAGTTTGAATTTTTGAATAAACTGTTTTTTCAAGTTGATCAACTCTATTCATCAAGAGTGAACACAAGAAAGTGAAAAGTAATACAAAAAATACCCAATTCTTCATCATGATAATGAATCACACACATAAATAATAATGAAATTATCACATTTGGTATCTAATTCAAATCAAATGCACAAAACACCAATGGAAGAGTTCTTTATTCAACCTAACATGAAAAAGAAAGAAAGAAATATGACTTAAATTGGATAAAATAATTTAAGAGAATTCAAATAAATCATCATCAAACAAATTAGTTGAAGCCTACATTTGTTAGCATAAAATTAGGAATCAAATTCGGAATAAGTATATATATGAATGTTGAATCTAATTTCAGGAATTGTGTTGGCCAAACATAAATTGAGAAATATACTTAAAAGCAAATAATATGACATGAAGTTCTAATTTCAAAATTATTATTATTATTATTTTTGGAAATTTTGGTATGAACCTATTTGTTTGGACAATTAATAGGTGTTGATTACTGTCAAAAGAATTAAGTTTAATTATTTTAAAATTAGCCAAATATGCTGTCATATGAAAATTTGAAAGCAACACATGACGATTATTGTTGACAATAGTTCTGATGGGGACTTGTTACGAATTGATTTCAATATTAGGTAGTAGAGTGCATACTAATGAAAATTTCTTATTCCTGTTTCAATGTATATAATATAACTACTGCAAGGTCACTACTTTTTACCATTGATATATATTTCATGAAATTTGTGCCAATTTCTTTTTGCTGCTTCTCATATGAATAATGATTCACGTCTCTTATTTTACGTTTGATATTGCCAGATTCTATTCTCTTTTATTTTAACATTTTCTCATCAGCAACACAGCAATGCATATCATAATTGTTCAATGCTTACATATTAGAGACTTATGTGGAGGAATGTGCAGAAACTAGGGATGGCAAAAAAACCCGCCGATCCGAACCCGCCCCGCGCCGCCCCGCCAAGAGCCGCCCCGCCCCGCCCCGCCCCGCCCCGCCCCACAAAGCAATAGGGGATGGTTTGGGGCGGAAAAAACTGCCCCGGGCCGGGTCCGGGGCAACCCCGCCCCGCCCCGCCGCCCCGCGACCCGCCCCTAAAAAAAAAATTTTTTTTTTTTTTTTTTGAAAAATCATAAAATATAGTAGAAATTATGATTTTCACTAAAAATAGACTAAAGAAGAATCAAACCCGGGTTAAAACTTATAAACTACTAACATTAACCACTATACCACTACCCAAATCTTATAATTTTTTTGTTTTGCTTGGTATAAATATTTAAAAAAATTGCATATATATATTTTTAATTATTTTTCAGTTTAACAAAAAAAAAAAAAAAAAAAAAAAAAAAAAAGTTCGCGGGGCGGTTGGCGGGTCCAACGGCCGACCCGCCCCGCCCCGCGACCCGCCCCGCCCCGCCCCGCGAATTCGCGGGTCGCGGGGCGGGCCAAAAAGTTCCCGGGGCGGGGCGGGGACCCGCCCCATTGCCATCCCTAGCAGAAACTCACATGACCTAAATTCTATTTTATTTGTACATTTTCTAAGTAGCTGCAAATCAAAGTGAACAAAAGAAAAGGAAAAATACCTGGCACAAACCTCGACCGTTGCAGTGATGCCCCATAAATAATAGGACTAAAATTCAAACCGTTATAGTAGTAATTCAAAATCACAGCCTTAACAAACTTATATATAAAAAACAGAATTTGGATCAGTCCGTTTGTGTTGAAATAAAATTCCATAAACATAAAATCTAGAAAATGAAGAAATGGAATCCCGCAATAATATTCAAATCGCAAACCTATATACCCATTGAATAGAAAAAAAATAATGATCAAATTGAACAAATAAATGGAAAAAAAAATCAAAATCAAACCTGTTGGAAATTGAGCCTCCACTACCAAAAATATAACAGATATGAGACTGGAAAATAGATTATTATTGTCTAGAGAGAGAAGCATAGAGAAAAAAATTGAAGGGACAGACAAATTTTCGTAGCCCAGAGATCGTAGATCGTCGCGCACGGATGCTAATTTTGGATGAGAATTTTGGATTTCCAGAGCGTGGATATAGGATTTCGGATGTGGAATTTGAATTTGCTGTTTGTGATTTTTCGATTGTGATTGCCAACGATAAGTTGAGTTGAGGATTGGGTTGGAATTTGTCGTGAGGATGGAATTTTTCGATTGTGATTGCCAACGATAAGACCAACGTATATGACCAAATTGTAGGAGTGGGAGTAAAAAACCTCCCTACGATCGGTTGATCACTCAATAAAATGGTGTTTTTTTTTGGGGGGGGGGGGTGGGGTGGGGTGGGGTGCGTTCAATGTGCAAGTGACTTTTTTGTAGTAGCATTCGGGATCCGCTATGCTTAAAAAAATGGATTTTGACCACAATCAACATTAGACATATGCTTAGTGTGCAAGTTTGATATCAATCAAGCTTTATTAGATAATTATCTTCTTTAGATCAACATATTACATAAAATAAAATACCGTTGAAAGAGATTGAAAAAAATGATAAAAAGCAAGAAGCAATCCAAGCTCAAGGGAATGATGACTAAAGATCCATTGAGCATGACAATTAGCAGACAAACTACAATATATGTTTTTTTTTTTTTTAAGACACTACATGTGCCTATCGTAGAGATTTGACATTGACATCTACCTTGTCTATTGATTGAAACAATTAGTACAAAAAAGAGAGAGATGTACTAACCTTATCTCTAGAGGTACAAGAGGGTAAAAAAAAAAAAGAGAATTTGCGAAAAGCTAAATTCAAGAATACTATCGATGAGTCATTACAAAATTTAAATTTGAAGGCACTACTACTATTGTAAAAATGGCGACAAAAGAGAAATGTAGTTGCTCAATTAACTCAAGAAAACAGAGCAAAATTAAATGAAGACACAAGAAGGCACATATAGCACATAATAGGTATGGAGTCACATAAGCCTAAAGTAGTAAGGAAATAATCCAAAGCTTGATCCAACAGTATGCAATAGCCTATGGCCTAATATGCAGTAGTCATAAAACAATGATATGGGTCAAGCAAGCAACTACCTCTTTCATTGTCTACATGAAAGTCGAAACTCATCCTCAAAGCTAGAGTACCATGCTTGGTATGGATTCCTCATGAGATCTTGGGAGAGATTTAACCATTGTTTGGTTTAACTTAAAAGGTTGAGGTCAAAGTTAACAACTAATTTTAACTACATATTTTATAAGACTCATAAGTTTTATCAATTTTTCAACCACACATTTCATTAACTTTTATTAAAATATGCCAAAGCTTTCATCGAAAGTTTTGTTAAATAACTCCTCCTTGTCAGATTTTTGGTATGTATTGGAAAAAGCATGTTACATGATATTGAGGAAGCGATAATCTACTTTACATTAAAAAAAGACTGTTTAATGATTTATTCGAGGCTCATAAATAGGAGATTCTCACTGTTTTTGTGGGTCCGTTTGATTTGTGGATAAAACTGTTCATCTAGATAAAAATTATTAGATAATAGTTATTCGAATAACAAATTTATCATTATCTTATTTGGTTTAGCTAAGTATAAGAATAGAAAAAGCCACTGTCAAAAATTCAACTTTTTGTAAAAAAAAAAAAAAAAAAAATTTATATGCTTATTCTTAACTAAACGAACAAAGTAAATAAAAAAAATTAAAAGAGAAAAAATGGGACGGCGGGCGGTGGCAATTATCATAAGATATGGATGTAGAAAAATAAATTTGTTGTATATTATAAATGGTAGGTTTGTCTTTTTTTTTAAAAAATTGATTGAATATGTATCTGGATAAAAAAATTTGTCCTCATCTTTTTGAAAATAAAACTTCTCTTTATTTTTGGCATAAATTATTATCCGGACATCAATTTCGCTTAAACAAGATAAAACAAATATTGTGTGTTATCTTTAACTATTGACCATATATTAAATACAATGTTATATGTGCCAATAATCTTCCCCATTAAGTCCTAAGCATCTAATATTCTGCTCACTTTAGTTTTATAACCTTCATTTGTCATCCAAACACGTCTGCATTACCTTCTTCTGCAATAAGTAAATCACACCCCATGTCCCTTTGCATTTGTTCTTACCCACAAAGCTTGAATTTTATTTGGCTCTCAGATTTGCAAGCCTCTCAACTTCTTCCTCAAAATTATTACAATGACCATAAAAATCGTGAAATCTGGAAAAAAAGAATCATGGGTAAAAATAGCTTTTAAGCTATAAAGAAATGTCTTCGAGTTTGTACGTAATAGCTTGCAGCTGCCACACAGCTGGAGCTGGCCGAATCATCATCTGAAAACCCTTATAAGGTAAGAGCTTTGGCTGGTCGAAATCTCAAACCATAACCAATTGTACATTTTAGAAATCTTAAAACTCTTTTGCAAGCTTGACAATGCTCAACAGTGGGAACATGAAGAAATTGACTTGACTTGTTTGTAGCAAAAGAAATGTTTAGGCTCATAATTAAAGTATTGAAGTGCTCCAATGGTGCTCATTGTTAGAATATATATTAGAGAATTCTCATAAATATATTAAAAGATTGTTCCAATATATTAGTTGATTAGTTTACATATAGATTGGAGTTTACCTTATTAAATAAATCAATTGTATTAGTATTTTAATAATGTCGTTTGCTTAATAATATTGATTCTTCTTTCTTCTTTTTTGTTCTTCTCTTCTTAGTTTAATTTATATTATTGTTATAACTTTCACATGGTAGCAGAGCAAGTTTGATCCGACTTGGTTTAAACTTGAAATCGCTTCCGTTCTCCGGTGAGTGGCCTTGTGCCATTCGTCCGGCCAAGTCTTTTTTCTTTTTTTTTTAGATACTGTCATCTAGCTAAGTTTGGGATTTGAAATCTGGTCCAGTAACCTGGAATTTGGTTGTTTTTGTTTCTGGTTAATCTGGACAATCTGTCTCTCCCTTCCTATCCCATTCTTTTCTTCTCTGCAATTTGGTATTTACATCCATTAATTTGGATTTGAAATCTGGTTCAGTAACTTGGAATTTGGTTGGTTTTGTTTCTGGTTAATCTGGACAATTTGTCTCTCTCTTCCTATACCCTTCTTCTCTTCTCTGCAATTTAGTATTTGCATCCATTAATTTAGATTTGGAATCTGGTCCAGTAACTTTGAATTTGGTTGGTTATGTTTTTGGTTAATCTGGACAATTTGTCTCCCTCTTTTCTCTTCTCTGCAATTTAGTATTTGCATCTATTAATTTGGATTTAGAATCTGGTCCAGTAACTTAGAATTTGGTTGGTTATGTTTCTGGTTAATCTGGACAATCTATCTCCTCCTTCCTATCTCCTTCTTCTCTTCTCCATTTCCTTTCTCTTATTCTTCTTCTCTCATCTTTTCTCTTTTTTCTATAATACTGTTTTTTTGTCCAATTTTGGGTGATTTTCTTATCTCTTGGAAGAGTAAGAAGCAGACTGTTGTGTTCTCGTTCTTCTACTGAAGTAGAGTATCGTGCTATGACGTCTACTACTGAGATTGTGTGGTTGCCTTGGTTACTTGTCGATATGGAAAGCACATTGAGATTGACTGTTATGTTATCCCCAACTATCTTCAGCATAATACTATTTTCTTACATTTTGTTTCTTTATCGTTGCAACTTGCTGACTTTTTCACAAAGTCACACTTGGTCCACTGTTTTCGTTTTTTGCTTGACAAACTGTCGCTGTTTATTGTTGTAATATCGTAAGTTTGATGGGGGATGTTAGAATATATATTAGAGGATTCTCATATATATTAAAAGATTGTTCCAATATATTCACTACAAGAAAGGAGGTCAATAGCGGCGACATATGTCATCCCTGAATCATAAAAAGTCGTCTCTTTAAATGTATAGAGACAATAAAGTCGTCGCTAAATGTCGTCGCAATAGCTTAGTGTCTCTAGATATGTAGCGACGACATTATGTCGTCGTTACATATATTTGAATCTATAGCGACGACAACTTCATCGCAACATTGTCGTGGTCTAATCTCGAAAATAGATACAATGGGGCGATAATGTCGTCGCCAATGTCGTCGCTTTTATATGAAATAATAGCTACGTGAAATAAGTCGCTATTATCTCGTCGCCATACGCTAAAACTAATTGATTTGTTTTACTACAGCGATGACAATGTTGCTGATATAAACAATTTGAATTTTTAAATTTTTTTTTGTTCAAATAATAGAAATAATGTATAAAAAATTCTAAAAATCTACGGACCCTCCAAACCCTCACCCTCGTCCTCGTCCTCGTCCTCATCCTCATCCTGGTTCTCCTCCTCCGCAGGCACAACCACTGGTATTCTATTTTTCAGAATCTCAATTTCACGCTGCATTTGGCGTAGCTGAGCCTCGTACATCGCAAACTGAGGATAGTTATTCTGGGAGTCTCCAGAGAACTGATGGAAAGTTCCTTGTGGGGCAAACGATACAGCAGTCGAATCTAGTGAGGGAGAGGTGCCCTTCGGAACCCATCCAACCCCACGGACGTGACCTCGTCGTTCTCCGAGAACCTCCTTTGCAATAGCACGCTCGTCTAACGACGCGCCACTGGAGGCGACCTGTGTATGTTGAGTCTCTCTCAACTCAACAAATTTATCCTGTTTAGTGAAAAAAAATAATAAATAATAATATCATGTCAAATAAAATTATATTAACATAATTTAAAAGTCCTCACATAGTCACCAGCCGCCTGCTGGTTCATCTAATTGTCATCCCGGAAGGTGTGAAACGTCCGGAACAATTCAATAATCCCCGACCACTGCTGGGTCTCGGGGTCCCGCTACGACAATTTAAACGTGAAATGTAGTTAGTAGACATTTTTACGTAATGTAGTGAAGATTTGTATAATGGTATTGAAAATTTTAGTTGTACCTCATCGTAACACGTGGCAGAGAAGCTCTTCGATCCCTGCACGCTCGGGTATTTAGCCTTACCCCGATTGACCTTATTTTTGGAGGACCGTTCCTGAAGGTATAAAATAGAATTGATTAGCAGAAAACTTAAGAGTTAAAAAAGTATATAAAAAATCATAAAAAATAAATAAACAATACGTACCACGAAAGTAGGACTGGTGAAGAAGTCAATGCACTTCTGCCAGTCCTCGGCGGACATCTCGCCGTATGGTCGGCTGGGTCCATGAGCTTTTAAGTGATTATGCGCCTTGAGTTTGTAATCGCGATAACGATCGGCCGCCAGACGATCTATAGCGGCACATACTGCCTGGTACTCGTCGAGCGACCGATCGCCCTGCAGATCGAAGTAGCTCTGTAAGAGCGAAAAACATTACGTTAATGTAGAAGTCATGGAACAATTATTTATTGACTGCACTAATAACAAAACTAATTTAAGTTCATACCTCGATAATGCTACGTAATCGTGCCCGCTGCTCCTCTGGAACCTCTGTCCATGAAGAGTAGCACGGGGGCACGGTGAATCTCACTTGGTTCCCAACCAAGCGCGTGAAGTTCTTCGCGTTATTTTCGATCGGCTGCATTGTGCGTTCGACATTGTCGAACGCGATAGGAAGTGGCATCTTTCCGTTAACCTGTAAAACCATCTCATTGTTGATGCCTCGAGAGATACCCTGTCGCTTTAGCGGGGGCACTGAAAATGAAAAAATACGAACCATATTTATCATACGAAATTCAACGATATGTATAAAATACAAGATAAACTGATTTGAACGAAAATTATTACTAGACTCGCAGGACGAAGCGAGCCGGTGAGATGGCTGCTGTGGAGGATCTCCTGCACCATCACTTCCGTGTGACATCACGTCAGCTATACTAACACATAAAATAATTGCGAACATCAATTAGTGCGGAATAGGTCCCTACATTTAGTGAAATTAATCTTAATAAACTTTTTTCTATATTTCAAATAGGTCCCTAAACTTTGAAGGTTTTCAAAGTTTCTAATAAGTTTGAAGTTGATGATGAATAGGTCCTTCCACTTCTACTTTATTGTAAATAGGGCCATAAACTTTGACTCTATTTCAAATAGGTCCCTAAACTTTTATGTTATTTCAAATAGGTCCCTGAACTTTGAAGGTTTTCAGAGTTTTTAATAAGTTTGAAGTTGATGATGAATAGGTCCTTCTATTTCTACTTTATTGTAATTAGGACCATCAACTTTGACTCTATTTCAAATAGGTCCCTAAACTTTTATTTTATTTCTAATAGGTCACTGAACTTTGAAAATTTACGTAGTATATAATAAGTTTTAAGTTGTTGATGAATTGGTCCTTAAACTTTTAATTTATATCTAATATGTCCCTCAACTTTGAATTTTTTCTTCATTTCTAATAAGTTTCAATTTGTTGATTAATTGGTCCTTCAACTTATGAAATATCAAATATGTCCTTACAATTTGAATTTTATCGTAATTTCTAATACGTTTTAATTTTGTTATAAGTAGGTCTCTAATGAAATTATTCATATCAAATATGTCCCTATACTTTGACTTTATTGTAAATAGATCCATAAACATTTTATTTTATTTCAAATATGTCCCTGAACTTTGAATTTGGTCATAGTTTCAAATAAGTTTGAATTTGTTGATGAATTGGTCCTTAAACTTCTAATTTATTTTCAAAAGGTCCCAAAACTTTGACTTTAGTTCAAATAGGTCCCTACACTTAGAATTGTTAGGTAGTTTGTAATAAGTTTGAAGTTGTTGAAGAATTGATCCTTAAAATTTTAATTTATATCTAATAGGTCCATCAACTTTGAATTTTTCCGTTATTTCTAATAAATTTTAATTAGTTGATTAATTGGCTGCCTAATTAAACTTGTGAAATTTCAAATTGTTCCTTACATTTTAAATTTAACGTAATTTGTAATATTTATAATTTTTCTATTAATAGGTCCCTAATGAAATTTTTTATTTCACATAGGTCCCTCAACTTTGACATTTTTCATAATTTCTAATAAATTTCAATTTGTTGATTCATTGGTCCTTCCAAAATAATCCTAAAATTTACGACATTCCAAAAAAATCTTAAAATTTACAACATTCCAAATTAATCCTAAAACATTCCAAAATTTAACTTTAGTCCCTAAAATTTACAACATTCCAAATTAATCCTATAACATTCCAAAATTTAACTTTAGTCCCTAAAATTTACAACATTCCAAAATAATCTTAAAACATTCCAAAATTTAACTCTAGTCCCTAAAATTTCCAACATTCCAACTCCAGTTAACAAACCCCAACTTCTTTTCCTCAACTCAATAAATCAAAGTAATGAAATCAACAAAATCAAAAAAATCAAAAAATCAAAAAACCAAAACAAACTGAAAATGAAAAAAATGGAAGCCATTGTTACTTACTGCGGCAAATGGCGGAGAAGACGACGGCAGACGACGGCGGCGACGGTCTGGAGAAGGCGCTGGAAGAAGAAGAAGGAAGCACAGCCAAAATGAAAAAGGAGAAAGTCAAGCGTGAATTAAAAGGTCTGACTCTATAGCGACGATATATATCGTCGCTATTAATCACTAAAGCGACGACATTATTTTCGACCTTTAAGAACACGCGCTTAAAACTTGGCGCCCAATTTTCAGGAATATAGCGACGACATATGTCGTCGCTATTGACAATACAATACAGAAAATTACATTACATATCTCATTCTAAAGGAGTTTTTTTATTTGAAATGATTTTTAAAATTTTTAATTTCTAATATTTAATGTTATCAATAAATTTATTTTTAAAATTATCAAAAAAATTTATTTTTTAATTGTTAATAATTAAAATATTAAAGTATAAATTAACAAATTCAGTGATACAAAAAATATTGTACTATTGTGGGAGTCTAAAAAATATTCTAAAAATATTTCTCTTTTTAGTGCATTTTTCATATTTAATTTAATATATTATATGTTTTAAATATGTAATTGTATATTTAATAATTAGTTAAAATTGAATGTGCTATGATAATAATGAACAACTCATAGTTATCTAAATAATTTATAAATAAATTCAGCACTTAATGATAGTTAACTACACTCCGTGACGCGGTGAGAATATTCAATCTGATTCACTATCATGATACGATTGATCCTCATCATCGTCACTGTCGTCCTCATTGATTTCACTCGATGTTTCGTCATCATCGTATTCTGCATTTGTATCGTCTTCCACATCATCGTCGTTGATAAACGAAGTTTCTCCTGCAGTATTAGACGAGGCTCTCCTGATAACCGATGCTTCTATCTCATCAGCTTCATTATCATCTCGGTGCAAGGATACGTGCTCTATGTTGCCAAGATCAACGATCAGAGATAAACTGGAAGAGTAGTTATTGTGGAGCAGGTCAATCTCTGTGATGTTAGCTCCCACTGTGTCCCACGTGTTCCTGTGATGGACAATTTGTATTACTCACCAGTTTGGACCACGATATGGATCTTCAATGTAGAACACTTGTTGTGCTTGGCTCGCAAGTATGAACTGATCATCCTTAAACGCATCTGCACTGATGTCAATACTGGTAACGTTATTCTCAGTTACCATCCGTCTCCCATCATACCTAAACCACTTGCATTGGAACATATAAACTGAAAGTTTCGGTCCATACTGTAGCTCGCTCCAGTATCTTTTGAAGCTGCCCGTAGTAAACCTCACCCCCAGTCCTTGGGACGGACACACCACTGTTTTGAGTTTTTCTTCGAATATCACAATCATATGTCAGGAACCAAACTCCTTTCACGACACAAGCCGTGTATGATATAACCTGCTGGTAAAATCCACTGGCCAACGAAAATAACTCATGAGAAACTTGATGGATGTGGCTTTGGCGCATTGCATATAGCTGCATGACGAGGATTAATCTGAGTTATTGAAATAAATAATGTGGAAAACTTTGAAATTTTATTCGGTTGTTGTTCGTATACCTTTCTGTAGAACCAACCGTGAAAGTCTCTTTTGTGCACTAGTTCGATATTTGGACAGCCATTGTTCAGTAGCTCCTGCCTATGTTCCCTGTAAGTAGTATAGAAGATCAAAGTTCATTAGTTCGTTTCAAATGACAAACTTTATTCGAGATAAATGAATAATAATCCATAAACGTTATCTTACTGCAAGAATGGCTCAACTTCATAACAGTTGTTCAGGACATAAAAAATTGCTTGATTTCGAACATGAGTAGGAAACGTCTTCGAGGACTTCTTTCCAAGTGGGCGACACTGCGACTGAAAAATAGAAAGTTGTGTCTCTGGAACACTAGCATCCTCGTTTCTGTCTTGTCGGTTGAACCTTGTTCCTATGTCCTCGAAGTACATCGAACAAAAAATCAATGCCTCGTCCACAACATACCATTCAGCTATTGATCCCTCGGGCCTAGCTCGATTTCTGACGTAGTCCTTCAATTTTTTCAGGTATCGCTCGAATGGATACATCCATATCATGTGCACCGGACCTCCAAGGATTGCCTCTTCTGGTAAATGCATTACGAGGTGAATCATGATGTCGAAGAAGGTTGGCAGAAAGATCCATTCCAACTTATAGAGAATGAGTACCAGGTGATTGTGGAGAGCCATCATGTTGTTAACCTTTAGTGTTCTTGTACAAAGCTTTCTGAAGAACGTGCAAAGTTCAATAATTGCCATAGAAATAGTATTATTCAAGAACGCCAGACATCCGACTGGCAATAACCGTTGCATGATAATATGACAATCATGTGACTTCAATCCGATAATACGGCTGTCATTAGGAGCAATATTATTCTGAAGATTAGAAGCAAAGCCATCTGGAAACTCAACCGATCGGATAAATTTACAAAACTTCTTAAGATTTGAAGACGACATGGTATAACATGCGGCATGCTTCATCCACCTATTCCCGTTCTGATACAAGTGCAACTCTCTTTTGATCCCTAATTGCATCAGATCGCGCCTCGCATTGACTGTATCCTTTGATTTGAATGGATCGTCCATAATTGTGCCGAGCAAGCTATCATAAACATTCTTCTCTACGTGCATGACATCGATGTTATGTTTGAGCTCTGTAGAAGTCCAATACGGCAACTCATAGAAAATGCTCTTTTTTCTCCAATTTAGCTCGTCATCACTTCTCCGAATTGTAGCGCCACCGTAATTAGGGTGCTTTCCTGGACTTCTATATCTGACACGGCTTAACTGTGCTAAAATTTCTGTAGGCGTTAATCAATGCGGAGGTGGTTGCCTCTCTATCCTTCCATCGAAGTCTAAATTACTCCGAAAATGATGCCTGGATGGCAGGAACTGACGGTGACCCACAAAAGTTGTCTTACCTATCATACGGACTGAAGGAGTATCCTCGTTGCACGTAGGACATGCCTTGTACTCCTAACCACTCCAACCCGACAAACTACTTCTCGCTGAAAAATCATGAACAATCCACAACAACACTACACGCAGTCTGAATACCGACTTGTTGTTGGTTCCAGTCACCCGTGTCAATCCCATTGGCCTATAACTCCTTCAACTCGTCCACTAATGGTCGTAAAAATACATCAATGTCCTTATCCGGTGCTTTAGGACCAGGTATCAACAGAGTAAGCATGAGGTATTCGAACTTCAGGCATAACCATGGTGGCAAGTTGTAAACTGTTACAACTATTGGCCACATGCTGTACGCCAGACTCATGTCACCGAATGGATTGAATCCATCTGCGGCCAAACCTAACCTGATATTCCTGATCTCACTTGCGAACAGTGGATATTTCATGTCAAAATCCTGCCATGCCTTTCCATCAACGGTATGCTGCATTTCATCATCGTCCCTAGACCTTCCGATACTGTGCCACCTCATGAGTTTTGCAGTATCCTTCGTCGCGAACATACGTTTTAGTCTAGGGGCCAAGGAAAAATATCGCAATACCTTATGCGGAACATTCTTCCTATTCACTTTCCCAGACGACTTTCCTAGCAAATCGGGCAAGTTTGTCTATCAGCATGTCCATCCCAAAATAGTGCACAGTCGTTCTTCCAGGCATGAATGGATTTGTAACCCAAATCAAGCTTCGTCATCAGCTTCTTAGCTTCGTAGTGGGGGTCAACCAGGTTCATGTTTGGGAATGCTAACTTCAGCAATTTCAAAAGATCATCAACAAACTTATTTGTCCATTTGTTCATAACCTTAATATGCATCAACTTGACTAAAAAATTTAAGAATGAAAATGATGAAACTCTCGGGTACAGTTCTGAATGGAGAGCCTGAAACAATTCGTCATTGTAACCATCGGTGCTTGTACCTACATGCTCATCACCAGCTAAGTCGTCCATGACATCCATCATCTCATCCTGCACACCAGCTCGCTCATTCTGTCTATACACATTCGCAGTATGAACATCGGTCTCACCATGATATATCCATGTGACATAACTCTCTGTAAAACCATTACGAAATATGTGAGCCTCGATAATTTCCAATGGATGTGTGAGACTATTTAAACATTTTTTACACGGACATTTAATTCTTCATCTGTCATTAACGCATGGCCTCGCCATGTTTATAAATGCTTGCAAATAGTTCCGAAAATCTGTAGATTTTGTGCGATTTCTAATTGTTGTCCAAGTTTTATCAATATCCACACTTGAAAAATACTATATTTTCACATATACAGTAAGAATAATAAATAGAGATGAAGAAATAAAATGTAAAGAAGATGATTATGAAAGAAAACAATAGAATTGCAAGTGATCGGGGAGATGCGGAGATGGAGAAGATAAATTTTTTCGTTTAGCTTGCAATATAGAAATGCAAAGATGGGGAGAAGAAAAAGAAAACTCTATAGCGGCGACATTTGTCGTCGCTATATGTAAAAGACATTGCTACATGATCCTTCCCATTTTATGAGGAAATTAATAACTCACGTGCCTACCAAAATGATCAATACGTATATTGCGACGACATGTGTCGTCGCTACAGATAACAAATGGGCGCCATTTTTCTCGCCTAAAATGATATAGGTGTATAGCGACGACATATGTCGTCGCTATATATCTCATCGCTTTTTACGAGAAAAATCATGATTCACGTGACTGACAACATCATCTGCAAATCATTTGCGACGACATATGTCGTCTCTATGTATGCATCAAAATACTGTCATTTGTTATCGTCGTTTCCGATACTAATTAGCGACGACATTGAAAGACGTCGTTATAAATTCTATGTATATAGCGACGGCGTATAATCTATGGCGACGATATATGTCGTCGCAATAAGTTTTGCATATGTGGCGATGAAATTTCTTTGTCGTCTCTACTGTATATAATCAAAAGAGACGACTAGGTATCGTTGCAATTGGTGTCGCCGCTATAGACGCTATTTGTTATAGTGATTAGAATATATTAGTTGATTGGTTTATTTAATATAGATTAGAGTTTACCTTATTATATAAATCAGTTGTACCAGTATTTTAATAATGTCGTTTGCTTAATAATATTGGTTCTTCTTTCTTCTTTTTTGTTATTCTCTTCTTAGTTTAATTATATTATTGTTAAAACTTTAACACTCTTATACAATGATAATTGATCAAACAACTTGCTGTAACCTATAAGTAAGAAAGAGTTTGTGTTGTTCATAGTAGAGCACCCACAAACTTCTTATATTTCTTCCTCACTTTTTCTCTCCTATTTTCTTCTCTTCTCAATAGTGCAAAATTTTGACCCTAAACTGTATAGCCAAAAATCCTCCGACATGAATTGGTAAGTTTCTTTTTTATTGACCAAAAGTATACAATGCACGTGGGCCCCACCCCCTCTTTTATTTTAATTTTTCTTGCTGTTTGCAGTCCCTGATCATCCAATTCATAATGTAATACTATTTGAGCCCTTTTACTTATAATTTGTTTAGATGGGGCGAATACCCAACACTTCTCTTCAAACGCATATAAACTTTACATTCAGCATGTATTTTCCAATATTGTATATATCTCTTTTATCATTTGCCTAATCATTTAATAATTATGAAGTTGTTAAAAAAGAGTATATTGTAATTACAATCACTAATTAAACAATAGTAAAATACGTTGCCGTATGTTGGCGCAATTGTAAGTTATTTTTATATATTTGATTACATTTAGTCACAATCAAATGACACAACAAATACTCTCACAATAACAAAAATAATTTAAGCAAGTTTGACAATTAGAATTATTCAATTAAATTTAATTATTTGATAACATGGAGCCGAGTAGTGTTGAGCAAGCTCTCCTTGATCCTGATTGGAAAAATGTTATGATGGATGAATAGAAACTCCTATGACTAATAAGACTTGAAGTTTATCAGTTTAAAGAAGGGATGCATCTAGTTGACAACAAATGAGTTTTTAAGGTCAAATACAATCCAAACGGTTCTATTCAGTGCTACAAAGCAAAGCTGATAACAAAGAGATTTCAACAAACGGCTGGACTTGACTATTTTGAGATTTCAAAAATTTCCAATCTATTTTTTTTGTTATTCAGCATGCAAGATGTTGCTTTTATTATTGTATGCTGGTGACGTTTTAATAACTGGGGATGATGTCCAGCAGATCATAAGATCATGACAGAATTGAATGCCAAATTTGCCATAAAAACTCTAGGCTCTCTTAATTATTTCTTGGGGTTTGAAGCATAGGGATAATTCTAGTATTCCGTTGACTCAAAACAAATATACTACTTTGGATTTACTTGAGAAAATTGGGATGAGGTCAAATTCTAGGCCTATTCCCATGCCAGGGAAATGATCTCCTCCCCACCATGGGGAGGCCTTATAAAGACCACAGGACACGTGTCCTGTGACCATTGGGTAAGATAAAAGTGATTGACATAAATGTCAATCACTTGTCCAATGGCCACAGGACACGTGTTCTATGGCCTTTATAATACCTCCCCACCATGGGAAGGAGATCATTTCTCTCCCATGCCTATTGGTGTCAGTAGATTGTTGACTGCGTAAGTCTATTGAGTTGGTTTGTCCTTTTCTCTCTCTCTCTCTCTCTCTCTCTCTCTCTCTCTCTCTCTCTTTTTAATCCTAGTGAGGTAGAAACCTGTTTAAGTTTGAAGTTATTGTTGTTAACTACCTGGTCGGTGATGAATTTCGTTGGTTGGAAGATTTAGTTGAAGTTTGAGCTCATAAGTAAATTACTGAAAGTTATTAAATTTGGTGTTCTTATTTCTTGTTTGGATTGTGGTTTTTTCTGCGTAATTCCTGCCAGCTAAATATTGATAATTCTGTTATGCCTATTAATTACACAAAGACGAGAAAAAGAAGATTATTTATTCTGCTGCGATAATTTTATATTTTGGATTATTAGTCTTTTTCTCAACTAGTATCAAAACGTTAAGTCATTGAAGATATTTTTGTGTTAAGTAAATGGAGGATTCGAGGAACAACATGACGGCCATGACAAAACTCACAGCTACAAATTATTCAATTTAGAAGTCGCGAATGTAGGTCATTGTAGTCTAGACTACGAGGATACTCTTTTGGGTAATAGTGGCGAACCAAAAGATATGTCCAACAAAGAATGGGCAAAGTTGAACAAAAAGACAGTTGGAAAAATTAAGCAATGGGTTGACCGTCGACAATGGCGTCTACTAGCATGTTGCATATGAACCAAAAGTTAACGTTGTGTGGAAAACTCTACACGAGTTATACGAAAAGAAAAAAAATGCACAGAATAAAGCTTTTCTTTTCAAGAAACTTATGTACTTGAGGTACATAGATACAACTGTCGTTTATGAACAATTGAATATATTTCAAGGTATCTTCAACCAGATGGTTGCAATGGATATGAAGTTTGATGATAAGGTATACGCTCTGTGTTTGATTAGCCCTTTCCCAGATAGTTGGGAGACACTTGTTGTGTTTCTTAGTAATTCTGCTCCTCATGGTGTTTTCTCTTCAAAGATGGTGAAAGAAAGCATGTTAAATGAAAAAAATAGAATAGGGCGAGGTCTAATAGTACATGATTATGTACTAGATAATGAGTAATGCGAAAAGAACATGAGCAAAACTCTTGCTCGAAGAGCCGTAACAGTCATGACAAGTCGCAAGAAACATCCAAGCCAAAGAAAACTATTAAATGGTTACTTCTGCAATAAATCAAGACACAAGAAATATCAATGTAGGTTATTCATAAAGGAGTAGATAGGGGAAAAATGGTGAACACGAGAACGAAGGAATGAATACAGATGATATGCACATGAGTATGATATTAGTGTTATTTAGGTGTTGATACTATCAACTTCACATGTCAAAATTCTCACTAGGTGAATGATTCTAATGCTACATATCAAGTTACTTCTTGTAGAGATTTCTTCCCATCTTACACTATCAGCCATTTTAACTTTGTAAAAATTGAGAATGATGTTCAGTGTCAAATTGTTGGATTGGGAGATGTTTGCTTTAGTACCGAAACTGCAAGTAAGATGGTCCTCAAGATTGTAAGGCATGTTCCAAGAGTTCACCCTAACCTTATCTTTACGGGTATCCTTAATTATGAGATCTATTACAAGCATTCTTCTGGCGAAGGAAAGTGGAAAATCAATAAAGGTCTCGAATAGTACCTGAAGGCAAGAAAGTCAATTCTATGTATATGTTTGCTAAAGCTTGCATATTATTAATCGGGAGAAAGCCAAGGACGTGTCAGGAAGATTTGTCAGATGAAAAGAAGGTTGGACAGTTAGAAGACGTGTAAGAAGGATAGAGATACTGTAATTTGAAGAGGAAAACCATAATATTATTGACTATGATGGTTCGGATGTAATGAAAATAGTGGATATTACACTCACTACTTATGAATATTAAAATAATCCTAAATCTAACAACTTAGCTTATTAATTTCAAAAATACTACATTCTTAAAAATAATTTAATTATTTTTATATTCAATTAATAATGGATAAAAAACTATTTTAAAACCGTAAATTACATATTACCACTTTAACCCTCCTATATTTACGCACCCTCTACAGTGAAAAAGCCCCAACCGTGAAGAAACCTCTCATTATCAAATTGGTGCAAGTTTTTTTTTTTTTTTCAAAAATCTCTGCAAATCTTCGTCTGAAACCCTAAATTGTTGTGCATTTTTCAACATTTTTCATCTCCTTTGAATAATGGAGACTCCAAGCCGCAAATCGACAAGGTCGATGGGAGCGTCGCCTGGTGGAGAAAATAAATCGGAGTCCAATGCTTCCGATCGCCGGTGAACAGCCTTATCTACATCCACTAAAGATGCCAAAACGAAAGAGATAACGAAGATGAAGGCATGCAAAACTGATTCTACCAAGAAATCGAAGAAAAATCGCAAAAGAAAAACATACATTCCACAGGTATTTTCAACCGTACGAAATTAATTTTTTTGCTAATAGAAATTATTTATGTAGTTTAGTTCAGATGAGTATGTTTTGTAAAATTTTGCATATTATGTTCCTGATTAATAATTTAAAAAGTAATACAAATTATATTACGTAGAAATTTGTTATTATGTTACATTTGTTACATATTAGTTATTCTGTAACAAATGATACAAAGATGATCATTATGCAACAAATGTTACAGAGATGGTTATTCTGTAACATTTGTTACAGAATTGGTTATTATGTAACAAATATTACACATGTGGTTATTATGTTATTGTTACATTGGTTGATACAGATGTTACACAGGTGGTTATGATGTTATGATATAACAAATGTTACACCGGTGGTTATTATGTTATTGTTACATTGGTTGATACATATGTTACAATCTAGTATATTATGCTTTAGTATACTGTTGAATGTAATTTTCACTTATAATTTTCAGGATGGAGATTTCTGTATCAATCCTGATGACAGGATTGGAGCCAGAGTAATGGTATTAGCTCCTCATGACGTTATTATCTCACTTAATTAGAAGATGAACAATTCTCAAAAAGAGTTGTTTTGTTCAACTTGTTTTGGGCACTTTTTGAATGTAAATGAGATTCATCTTCAGCATCAACTTATACATAAGATGTTGTTAATGGAGGTGAGACAGTCAAACAAGGAACAAATGTGGTTCAGTATCTCAGACAGAATACTGAAATTTTTAGTTGAGGAGTTTTGTATAATTACTGGTTTGAAGTGTACTGGTCCTGATGCCGTACCTAAGTCTCGCAACGTGAAATCAATGTTGAGGCAGATACATTTTGATGATTCAAAGAGTGTTTATAACAAAGATGTCGAGCAAGTTTTTAAGAACATGCCATCGGATTCGAAAGATGAAGATGTTGTCAAAATTGGGATTTTGTATCTGATTACGTCATACCTGTTCACTACGCCGTATAAAAACAGGTATGAGATGCAACATTTTGTTTGGTTGATTCGGTTATGACCAATACGTACGCATGGGGCAATGAGCTATTTCAAAATACATTCAGTTATTTGAAGATTGCATTGACGAAGCGTACGTATGATGATGGGCTTAAGAAGGATATATTCATGTACAGATTATATGGATTCCCTCTTGCCTTTCAAATCTGGATTTATGAAGTTGTGCCTTCGATAGAAGGAAAAATATGCTCCAGATTACATCGGACATGGCCTCAACTTTTGAACTGGACTAATACTTCGACGCGAGTAACTGCGTCTCAACTGGAGAAGATTAACTTTGACCTACCAGACGTAAGTTATTATGTATCATAAAATTTCTATGTTGTTACGTGTGTATCATAATATGTTACAAACACGCAAATGTAACATTTTGGTTTGTTCATTATGTATACTATAGATGGAAGTTAATGGCATCCAACTGGATGAAGATGAACGAGAGGCATCATACCTAGCTGGTTTGTTTGGTAATGATAGACAATCTACAACACATGACGATGACAGTAATTTCGTAGAAACTCCTGTTACGAAATCAAAGAAATTTTGTTGGAAAAATATCATATTTTTCACTTATTATATCTTGGCTAACTTAATGAATATAACTGATTTTTAATGATAAAAGAGCAGGTCAACGTTTGTGTTTTTGACTGGTCTGATTAATGCCAGTTCTGACTGACTGGCTTGATAAGCAGATTATTATTTTAGATCAATAAAGCTACGATTTTATTCTGTTTCTATACTTGTTCTATACTTGATATATTCTGTCCTCATGAATATTATTGACAGCTCCTTTTGTAGGTTAAAGAATCTTTTCTTATTCTCTTAGATTTGTTTAGGAAGGAAATATTCAGTCTCCTAAATTATTTCCTTCTACAAATCTAAGAATATTTTTCTATATTCTTTCATACTAATTTTCTTACTATTCTTGTTGCAAATTTTTAGGTAAGAAATAATTCTTAAATTGATTTCTACTTTAACTATAAGTAAGAGTGGAAAGCAATAAAGAATTAAGGCTTTGAAAATATTTTTGTGTTCTTGTTCCATAAGCTTCAAACTAGCCGAATCCATTCAAGGTGAACAAGACATGGCGCTTCATTGATTCAACTTTCAAAGCAAAAAGGTTTTCTTCAAACTCATTGAAGAATCAAGAACTTATTGGTACTCAACGAACAATTCCATATCTTGTTCAAGCTACTTGGCGTGAAGTTAAGAACGGGAGTTCTTAATCCAAGTGGTGGTTGCGGTCAAGTACAATAGGGAAGTGGCGTCAAGACCGGTGGGTTTGATTCCACTTCATCAACAAGTCAGAAGAAGAAGTATCACATGGAGTTGATCTATTTTCTTTTGATTGTTATTTTGTTAATTTTGCGAAATTACAAAAACCGATACTATTGTATTTTTGAACAAGATTATTAGTGGATTATTTTTACCCATGGTATGGGGGCCCGTGGATGTTTCCCTTAGGGGTTTACCACGTTACATCTTGTGTTCGTATTTAATCTTTTAATTTCCGCACTAGACAAGATTAGGTAAACTAACACGGTTGTGCGAGTCAGAACTGTTATCTTTATATCTTACCAGTTCTGACTACGTTCTGTCCACTGCTTGTTTAATTAAGATTAAAATTTGTTTTTAATTTAATTAATCTAGGTTTTAATACTTTCAATTGGTATCAGAGTAACTTCATCAAAGAAACAAAGGTTGCTATTTTCAGACAAAACTGCTCCCATCACCGTCAGAACTAAGGCTGACCTGCCTATGCAGGTTCTGACCAATGCCAAGACTCAAAAACAGTCACGACCATTAGGTATACAACCAATACAGAGAGGTAAATCAAAGTACTTTGTAAAATGTTGCATCTGTGGTAATTTAGGACACGACTCCTTTCATTGTTTGTTTAGTAAAAACTTGGCTAATAGACAAATGAGACACCTTAGCAACACTAAAGTAAGACAAATTTGGGTCAAAAAGGGTGATTTAAATTGTTATATGGTTGATGTTGCCTATAGATCCTTTATTCCTAACTCTTGGTATTTTGACAGTGGTTGTTCTAGACATATGACTGGTAATCGATCTTATCTAACTAACTACAAAAGTCATGAAGGTGGTTTGGTTACTTTTGGTGATGGAGCACACGGTAAAATTGAAGGTGTAGGCACTATTCTAATTGATGGTTTGTCTCCGTTAAAAGAAGTTCTCTTTGTTGTAGGTTTAAAAGCTAACCTGATTAGTATATGCCAACTCTGTGATGATAAACACTTGGTTATGTTCTCAAAAAATTCCTGTAAAGTCTTTAAGTATGATGGTAGTTGTATTCTACATGGTACTAGATCCAATGATAAATGTTATCTTCTTGACACCAAAATTACTTGTCATATTTCAAAGACTGACTCAACCGAGTTGTGGCACAAATGATTGAGACATTTAAACTATAGTGATCTGTTGAGACTGACAAAGTTGAATGCAGTACGAGGTGTTTCTAAGCTTACTGAAAAATCTGAAGGATTGTGTAGTTCGTGCCTAAAAGGTAAGCAAACCAAAAGCACTCACAAGCATGGTAAGTTTCTTACTACAACTCATGTATTAGAATTACTTCACATAGATTTGATGGGACCTATTCAAACTGAAAGTATTGAGGGCAAGAAATATATTTTTGTTTGCGTGGATGATTTTCCTAGATATACTTGGGTAGATTTCTTTAGAGAAAAATCTGATATTTTTGAAAGATTCAAATTTTTGCACCTAAAATTAACAACAGAAAAATATTTTGAGGGAATAAAAATATTAAGGATTAGAAGTGATCATGGGAGAGAGTTTGAAAATGCTACTTTCTCTACTTTCTGTGATCAAAATGGTATTTTTCATGAATTCTCTGCACCCAAAACTCTTGAACAAAACGGTGTTGTGGAAAGGAAAAATAGGTCTCTACAAGAGATGGCTAGAGTTATGCTAAATAGTAAGAAGCTCCCTGTTAAATTATGGGCTGAAGCTATTAATACTGCTTGTTATATTTTGAATCGTGTGTCTTTGAGAACAGGAACCACTCAAACTCCTTATGAAATCTGGAAAGGAAGAAAATCGAATCTCAAATATTTCCATACCTTTGGTAGCAAATGCTATGTGTTAAATGATCGGGAATACTTGGGTAAATACGATTCAAAAAGTGATAAGGGAATGTTTATTGGTTATTCTGATAACAGTCGTGCTTACAGAATTTATAACATGCGTACTCAGACTATCATTGAATCAATCAATGTAAAAATTGATGATACTGATGATTTTTCATCTTATTCACAGGAGCCTAATATTCAGACTTTGGAAGAATAGGTTGCTGGACGTCAACCTACTCAAGACCATCATGTACTTGCACCAGACAGTGATATACAGAAGGAACATCCAGCATCAAGTTCTGATGTCTCTGCCCCTGCTCCTAGAAGTTCTGACGTACCATATACAAATAACGAACAGGACATGAGAAGGCAACCTCCTTCTTGGATTCAGAAAGCACACCCATTGGACAATGTTCTCTTAGATTCCAGAGGCGGCATGATGACTCGGAGGAGGCTTGCTAATGAACATGGAAATGTTTGCTACACTTTACAAATTGAACCCAAAAATATAAATGAAGACATTATTGATGAAAATTGGGTTCTAGCCATGCATGAAGAGCTAGTTCAATTTGATAGAAATGAAGTGTGGGAACTTGTACCTCGGCCAAAGGACACAAATGTGATCGGGATAAAGTGGGTATTCAAAAATAAATCAGATGAACATGGCAACATAGTCAGAAACTAGACACGCTTGGTTGCACAGGGATACACTCAACTAGAAGGAGTGGATTTTGATGAAACATTTGCACATGTGGCTCGACTTGAATCCATTAGACTCTTACTATCAGTGGCATGTCAAATGAGGTTCAAGCCGTACCAAATGGATGTCAAAAGTGCCTTTCTGAATGAAATTCTTAATGAAGAAGTCTATGTTGAGCAGCCTAAGGAATTTGGTGATCCTTATTCTCCTGACCATGTGTTCAGATTCAAAAAGGCTCTGTACGGACTAAAACAAGCCCCACGAGCTTGGTATGAACGATTAACCATGTTCTTGTTAGAACATGGATATAAGAGAGGAGGAGCTGACAAAACGTTATTCATCAAACATTTTAAAATTGGATTAATTGTTGCACAAATCTACGTCGATGACATTGTGTTTGGTTCTTCACTAGAAACAAAATCCAAGGAATTTGCTATACTTATGCAAAATGAATTCAAAATGAGTATGGGTGGTGAACTAAATTTCTTTTTATGTTTGTAGATCAAACAGGTTGGATCAGAGATTTTTATCTCCCAGGCCAAGTATGCTAAAAATTTTGTGAAGAAGTTCGGTCTTGAACAGACCAAGTCAGTTAGAACTCCCATGGCCACGTCCTTGAAAATTTCCAGAGATGACCAGGAAAATGAGGTTGACTCCAGCTTGTACAGAAGCATGATAGGCAGTTTACTGTACCTGACTGCAAGCCGTCCTGACATATCATTCAGTGTTGGAGTTTGTGCGCGTTATCAAGCTAAACCAAAAAAATCACATCTTGCAGCAGTGAATCGAATTATTCGTTATATTAACTGTACTTCTGATTATGGTTTATGGTATACTAATGATACTAACTCTCATTTTACAGGATACACTGATGCTGACTGGGCTGGAAACATGGATGATAAGAAAAGTACGAGTGGATGATGTTTCTACATTGGTAACAATCTCATTGCATGGTTAAGTAAGAAACAAAACTCTATTTCATTATCTCCTGCAGAAGCTGAATATATTGCAGCGGGTAGTTGTTGCACTCAGTTACTTTGAATGAAACAAATGCTATGTGATTATGATATTGATCAGGTCTCTGTTACTATATTCTGTGATAACACTAGTCCTATCAATATTTCTAAAAATCCTGTTCAGCACTCTAGGACCAAACATATTGATATTAGACATTATTTTATTAGAAATTTGGTCGAAGAAAAAGTTATTACTTTGGAACATATTCAGACTGAGTATCAGTTGGCGGATTTGTTCACCAAAGCCTTAGATTCTGCTAGATTTGAGACTCTACGGAAGGCCGTAGGCATTTGCTTGATGTATTAGTTTTTATTTAAAAAAAATAATTTAGAAGTAGTGTTTTTCTTTTTGTTTGATTTTATCATGTGTGTTTGTTTGCATTTGCTTATTTTTTTTATTTAAAAAAAAAAACAAAAAGAAGAGGGAGAAGAATGGGTTTTCTTGCAAATAATATATGATATAAATGTATGATTGGTCTATGAATTTTGAGATTTACTTGAATTAACCAATCAGTATGGTATGCTCATTATACTTATGGTAAAATATGCTCAGATAAGCACACTTTGAGGACATATTGACTTGTTTGATTGTACCTTACTACTAACTAGATTGTTATCTTTAAAGTAGTTTCGTACTTTGTTGTAACCTATGGTCAGTATCTATATCTCTTGGCACCATAGTATGTTTTTGTGTTAAATAGACAATTTCATGGAGGAGAGGGCTACCACCATAAATGTGTGCAGCCGTCCTTGATAATGAACATAAATCATGTAGAAAAGGGCTACCTTTATGGCTGTGAAAAAGTCAACTCCATGATTTTATAAATTCAGTACTTTGACAAAACAAAATATATATATACAAATAAATTCAACACTCTGAGTACTCAAAAAAAATTGCTATGGTAGTCCTGTCTGGCATGCTCATATTTTTTATTCAAAGAGATATGTTTAGATGATGACTGGTTTGAAATACATCTCAGTACTGATCTTTTTGACTAGGTTCAATTTGGCTTAGTGGGACAGGTTATGATTGATTAATCCAGTATGTCCTATCACACACTCACGTTATAAATCTGACCAATTAATTGAATTTAATTACTCGCATATATCTGATTGGAAGATTCTGGTTGATTTTGATATTTTTGGACTGATTGTATAATTTGTAGAACTATGAAATTTGCCCATAAATAAACAATTCAATTTTATCTCATAAAATATTCTCATTATTTTGTGTGGGCCTTTTAGTAGAAATTTCAATCAACAATCTAATTTTGGCAGCACAATCAGCTTTAAATGAGAAAGATCTGGATGATTTTTAGTTTATGGAATCCAATTGTATTTTGTTCTGATTTAAAAATTCTGTTTTTCCATAAATTAGCGTCTTAGGTGGTTTAAAATTAAATTTGACATAACTGATTAAGGAAGGTTTCTATGCCTATAACTGTCCATCATCTATTTTTGTTAACTGCTTTACACACGTCCAAAATTAACTCCTCACCTCTTGTGCAATTCTGAAAAATTTTCCCTATTAAACCGTGATTTAGGGCTTTCTCATTCATCCTTCACACTTGATTCTCAATTGCTTAACATCAATTTCTTTCTTACATTTGATTCTAGGGTTGTGTTAAGTTCTTTGTTTCAGATTCAGACAATGGCGAAAACCAAGATGCCAAAATCAAAGAAAAATGTTTGTGGTTCCTCCAAGAACACTGTTCATCCCCCGGTTGCTGCTGAAACTGCGATGGGGCCTCAACTTTCGCCGGTAAGAACTCTCTGACGAAGTGTACGAAGACTGGAACCCTCAAGTTCAGACCCGGACACTTCTCCAGCGGCAGTTGTTTCTCTGGCTGACCAATCGACGGACATTGTTGCATATCAACCACCGGTCAACCATTCTAAGACAAAGCCCCGTCCAACATCTAACGACCCAATCACCTTTCTGAGCAAGAAAGTTACCTTAAGTGCTCAAGACCCAAATGAAGAAGGAGATGGAGATGATGAATCTGCGGGTGACAGTGGGTCTGACAATTCTGAAATTGAAGAAAAAGTTCGTGAGGATGAAGGGGCTGGTGATGAGGAGTCTGAACAGCCTCCCCCATTCGTAGAAGGTTCAAGTAAGCCCCCCTCTCAAAAATCTGATTCTGATTTTGATGTTGCTCTTGATGAATCTTCAGAATCTACTCCGACACCTCCTCCAACAAAAAGGGCCACAAGGGCTGAGAAAGAAAAAGGTAAAATCGCTGATGTTGCTGAGAAGCCCACACCTGCTGGTCTGAACAGACCTATCGCTGATGATACTAACTCTCATTTTGCAGGATACACTGATGCTGACTGGGCTGGAAACATGGATGATAAGAAAAGTACGAGTGGATGATGTTTCTACATTGGTAACAATCTCATTGCATGGTTAAGTAAGAAACAAAACTCTATTTTCTTATCTCCTGCAGAAGCTGAATATATTGCAGCGGGTAGTTGTTGCACTCAGCTACTTTGGATGAAACAAATGCTATGTGATTATGATATTGATCAGGTCTCCATTACTATATTCTGTGATAACACTAGTCCTATCAATATTTTTAAAAATCCTGTTCAGCACTCTAGGACCAAACATATTGATATTAGACATCACTTTATTAGAAATTTGGTCGAAGAAAAATTTATTACTTTGGAACATATTCAGACTGAGTATCAGTTGGCGGATTTGTTCACCAAAGCCTTAGATTCTGCTAGATTTGAGACTCTACGGAAGGCCGTAGGCATTTGCTTGATGCATTAGTTTTTATTTAAAAAAAAAAAATTTAGAAATAGTGTTTTTCTTTTTGTTTGATTTTATCATGTGTGTTTGTTTGCATTTGCTTATTTTTTTTATTTAAAAAAAAAAAACAAAAAGAAGGGGGAGAAGAATGGGTTTTCTTGCAAATAGCATATGATATAAATGTATGATTGGTCTATGAATTTTGAGATTTACTTGGATTAACCAATCAGTATGGTATGCTCATTATACTTATGGTAAAATATGCTCAGATAAGCACACTTTGAGGACATAATGACTTGTTTGATTGTACCTGACTACTAACTAGATTGTTATCTTTAAAGTAGTTTCGTACTTTGTTGTAATCTATGGTCAGTATCTATATCTCTCGGCACCATAGTATGTTGTTGTGTTAAACAGACAATTTCATAGAGAGGAGGGCTACCACCATAAATGTGTGCAGCCGTCCTTGATAATGAACATAAATCGTGTAGAAAAGGGCTACCTTTATGGCTGTGAAAAAGTCAACTCCATGATTTTATAAATTCAGTGCTTTAACAAAACAAAATATATATATACAAATAAATTCAACACTCTGAGTACTCAAAAAAAAAATTCTATGGTACTCCTGTCTGGCATGCTCATATTTTTTATTCAAAGAGATGTGTTCAAATAATGACTGGTTTGAAATACATCTCAGTATTTATCTTCTTAACTAGGTTCAATTTGGCTTAGTGGGACAGGTTATGATTGATTAATCCAGTATGTCCTATCACACACTCACGTTAGAAATCTGACCAATTAATTGAATCTAATTACGCGCATATATCTGATTGGAAGATTCTGGTTGATTTTGATATTTTTGGACTGATTGTATAATTTGTAGAACTATGAAATTTGCCCATAAATAAACAATTCAATTTTATCTCATAAAATATTCTCATTATTTTGTGTGGGCCTTTTAGTAGAAATTTCAATCAACAATCTAATTTTGGCAGCACAATCAGCTTTAACTGAGAAAGATCTGGATGATTTTTAGTTTATGGAATCCAATTGTATTTTGTTCTGATTTAAAAATTCTGTTTTTCCATAAATTAGCGTCTTAGGCGGTTTAAAATTAAATTTGACATAACTGATTAAGGAAGGTTTCTATGCCTATAACTGTCCATCATCTATTTTTGTTAACTGCTTTACACACGTCCAAAATTAACTCCTCACCTCTTGTGCAATTCTGAAAAATTTCCCCTATTAAACCGTGATTTAGGGCTTTCTCATTCATCCTTCACACTTGATTCTCAATTGCTTAACATCAATTTCTTTCTTACATTTGATTCTAGGGTTGTGTTAAGTTCTTTGTTTCAGATTCAGACAATGGCGAAAACCAAGATGCCAAAATCAAAGAAAAATGTTTGTGGTTCTTCCAAAAGAACACTGTTCATCAGCCAGTTGCTGCTGAAACTGCGATGGGGCCTCAACTTTCACCGGTAAGAACTCTCCGACGAAGTGTACGAAGACTGGAACCCTCAAGTTCAGACCTGGACACTTCTCCAGCGGCAGTTGCATCTCTGGCTGACCAATCGACGGACATTGTTGCATATCAACCACCGGTCAAACATTCTAAGACACAGCCCCGTCCAACATCTAACGACCTAATCACCTTTCTGAGCAAGAAAGTTACCTTAAGTGCTCAAGACCCAAATGAAGAAGAAGATGGAGATGATGAATCTGCGGGTGACAGTGGGTCTGACAATGCTGAAATTGAAGAAGAAGTTCATGAGGATGAAGGGGTTGGTGATGAGGAGTCTGAACAGCCTCTCCCATTCGTAGAAGGTTCAAGTAAGCCCCCCTCTAAAAAATCTGATTCTGATTTTGATGTTGCTCTTGATGAATCTTCAGAATCTACTCTGACACCTCCTTCAACAAAAAGGGCCACAAGGGCTGAGAAAGAAAAAGGTAAAATCGCTGATGTTGCTGAGAAGCCTACGCCTGCTGGTCAGAACAGACCTATCACTGCCTCAGGGGGTGCCTACAGAGTACTGGAGGTAGACACTCTGTTAACCCCCTCAATTACTGTTTTCTATCGGAGAGTGCTGAGAGTCTGCTTATGTCATTTACCATCTACCGTAAGTTCATCATTGAGTGCAAGGTTGCAATTGCCGAATTTAGTTCATTTGGTTTGGTTGAAATTGTTGATTTCACAACTTACATAATCTGTTAAGTTTTTCTGGGCTGTTCAATGAAACTCTGGTCAAAGAATTTATGGCCAATGTTTCAAAGAATCTGGGGAAGGCTGGAAATGAATTCAGGTGGAAGGTTTATGTCCGAGGAAGATATGTTACCTTCAGTCCTAACTCTCTTAGGGACTGGCTTGGGGTGACCACTGTGGCTGTCACAAGTGACGAAGAATTGACCAAGGACAGCATTGCGCAAGAAATGACTGGTTCTACCTGGTTGGAATCAGGAGAACTGAATGCTTCTCGGCTACTGCCCAAATACAAAATTCTTCATCGAATTCTTATCAACAATATCGATCCATTAACTCATCGATCTAACATTTCGGGGGATAGGGCTGTTATGCTATACAAGTTAGGGAAGAGGATGCCAGTTGATTGAGTTAAAATAGTTTTTGATAGAATTGTTTATGAAGGGCCAAGGAGGGCAAAGCAGTACAGGCTACCGCTTCCAGCTCTGATCTATCACTTTCTTGTTCATCAAGAAGTGCCTGCAATCGATTCAGACCGCTTCTCTGAGGACATTCCAGTGCTACGTGTTCATGAGTTTCAAATTTGGGTAGCGCACCGCATCCCACTCCCAGAGTTCCCAGGCACTTTCTATCCTCATTGGACCATACTGGACGTCTGGATGCACTGGAAACTCAGTTGGGGCTGGTTCGAACACAGGTAGATCAAATTTTTGCCCTAACCAAAGGTTTTTCTGATGATGTTACTTTCATGCTCGCAATAGGGTTGCAAATGCATCTGCATCTGGTACAAAGAAGCCCAGATCCTCCCGACACTAACTGTTCTCAGTTTTAACCCTTAACCCTCTAACTATTTGGCTATGGATGACTGTTTTAACTCTTAAATTCTACTTTATTTCCCTTCAAACACTATTTTACTTTTGTTGTTTTCTCTTTCTTTGACGTTCCTCTTACAAAAGGAGGAGTAGTAGGTAATTTTTGTTTTTGTGGTTGTTAGGTTTTTCTTGCTATGGACACTTTGTTGATTAACCTTTAATAGTAGTATTTTTAGGTTTATGGTAGTTTGATCATTATACTTAGATGATATCTTGCTAAGGGAGAGCAATTTTAAAGTTATGGCTAATGTGTGTGGTTTTTGCATATGGTGTTAACTTCTTTGCAGGAGTTCTTGGTTTACACACTAAGGGGGAGCCATAACCTTTGTATGTTGATGTTCATGGGTTCTTTACTTATTCACACACATCACACTTACATTAAAAATCCGATAGTTATGTGTTTGTAATTAAGCAACGCCAAAGGGGGAGATTGTTGGAAAAATATGTGTCATATTTTTCACTTTTTATATCTTGGCTAACTTAATGAATATAACTGATTTTTAATGATAAAAGAGCAGGTCAACATTTGTAGTTTTGACTGGTCTGATTAACGCCAGTTCTGACTGACTGGCTTGATAAGCGGATTATTATTCCAGATCAATAAAGCTGCGATTTTATTCTATTTCTATACTTGATATATTCTGTCCTCATGAATATTATTGACAGCTCCTTTTGTAGGTTAAAGAATCTTTTCTTATTCTCTTAGATTTGTTTAGGAAGAAAATATTTAGTTTCTTAAATTCTTTCCTTCTACAAATCTAAGAATATCTTTCTATATTCTTTCCTACTAATTTTCTTACCATTCTTGTTGCATATTTTTAGGTAAGAAATAATTCCTAAATTGATTTCTACTTTTACTATAAGTAAGAGTAGAAATCAATAAGGAATTAAGGCTTTGAAAATATTTTTGTGTTCTTGTTCCATAAGCTTCAAACTAGCCGAATCCATTCAAGGTGAACAAGACATGGCGCTTCATTGATTCAACTTTCAAAGCAAAAAGGTTTTCTTCAAACTCATTGAAGAATCAAGAACTTATTGGTACTCAACGAACAATTCTATATCTTGTTCAAGCTACATGGCGTGAAGTTAAGAACGGGGGTTCTTAATCCAATTGGTAGTTGTGATCAAGTACAATAGAGAAGTGATGATAAAGTCAAGACCGGTGGGTTTGATTCCACTTCATCAACAAGTCAGAAGAAGAAGTATAACATGGAGTTGATCTATTTTCTTTTGATTGTTATTTTGTTAATTTTGCGAAATTACAAAAACCGATACTATTGTATTTTTGAACAAGATTATTAGTGGATTGCTTTTACCCAGGGCATGGGGGCCCGTAGATGTTTTCCTTAGGAGTTTACCACTTTACATCTTGTGTTCGTATTTAATCCTTTAATTTCTGCACTAGACAAGATTAGGTAAACGAACGCGGTTGTGCGAGTCAGAACTGTTATCTCTATATCTTGCTAGTTCTGACTACGTTCTGTCCACTGTTTGTTTAATTAAGATTAAAATTTGTTTTTAATTTAATTAATCTAGGTTTTAGAACTTTCAAATTTAATGCTCATAGTTCTTCAATTCCAGAAGTTGCTCAGAATATCAACGTTTCGAAAAAGACTAAAGCAGTCCCCAAAGAGGTTAATAAATTCTGAAATAAGTTTGTCGTTCTTTTTCATATGTTTATCATTACAGTCATTCATATTTTTTTAATTTCTTCCAAATACCATGTAGCTAATGTGGATTTATTGGCAGGATGATCGCAAAGTTCGGTTGACGGAGTTAAGAAAACTCTTGGTTGATATACGATCCCGACAGGATCGAATAATCTCCCAACAATCTGATTTGAAGTCTGATATTCGGACACTTCGTCATGATATTGATGCTAATCTTGATAAATTTATGGATGAGTTAAGGACAAAAGTTCTTTCAAAATCAGATTCTCCTCCAACGGGAGTCCTTGACAGGCAAATGGTTGTTTCAATGACCGTGAAGAATTTTTAAGAAAGGTAACTGTTTTGCAATATACTAATTATTTAAGATCTCTTCCACCTTTGTCATAGTAATAGAATCGTTTCACTTCCGATATATCACATCCTACATTTCATTTTTCAGGCTTCCAGTGGTCCGACTGATTCAATGGGAGGAATCTCCGATGTTGTTGATGCTGCTGATTCACATAGTGAAGGTAGGAACACATATCAAAATGAGAATGTCAATATGTGCGACCCTCTGGAAGATTCATTCTACACTGAAGTGGTGATGAAACAAGTTGAAGAGATAATAAATAGTGTAGAAAAGCAGGATAAATCCGAAATGATTCAGGTATACCCAAACAACAAACTAAATCAGTTTGAGATTACTAAAATTCATGATATTTGACTTTTCAATTTGTGGACACAAATTGAATGCGAAGATATTGGTGATTTGCAAGATGAGACGATGTCTGGAATACCGGTTAAACGTCAACGAAGGCTAGGTGTTTTAATCAAATCACCATATGTTCCAAGACAACAAAACACAGTGGCTTCAACATCAAGATTTGAGGCAAGTGCATTCAAGTATGGGTTGGTTCCGTCGCGTATCGAGGACGTTAGAGCATTTGACCTATGGTTTCATAATGGTTATCGTCCTAACGATGTGTAAGATATAATTATATTTATATATCATCATATCCACTTAATAATTACATTCTAATGTGTGTTTCTGTTATTATAGTAAAAGAAAGTTTTTGTTGACAAAAATGAAAATTGATCCCCCATTTGATTTTGGTCCTGTTGAGGTTAGCGAGAAGACGTGGTGGTATGAGTTTCGAGACATTGACGAATCTCTAAGAGACACGGTATTGTATTTTCCAAACATATATTCTTTTTACATGATCTTACAGATTGCCAAACATGTTTATACTTTCAATGATGTTACAACATTTTTATTTAGTATATGAGTTTTGTAATGATGTTACAAATGGATTTTGATGTTACAGATGTAACAAATCTGATTGATGTCAAATTTTTTCTAATGTTGCATATCATTACACACCTGATTCCACAACACTTAGATGTATGTTTTTACTACTTGAGGAAGATGGCCACCTATAGCCCCGAAATGACATTCAACGCAACCACTACAGACACGTTTTTTGGCAGTATGGTTAGGGGCATATTTCCATCTTTTAAGGATGATGTCAATGCTATTGCCCGGAATGTGTCGATGCTTGAATATCCAATTGGAGAATATTTGCATTGTAACAGACCATGGGCGGATGTCGATCATGTGTTGATACCTATTATGATGGGTGAACATGCCCATTAGATACTTGGAGACTTGGACATGAAAGCAAGATCTTTAAATGTATTCAACTCATGTTGGTCAACTATTAGAGACGTTGAAGTTATGGCTGACGTTCAACCATTTGCGTGTATCATCCCTCATTTGTTGGTAAGGATTGACGTATGGCATCCATCGATTGTCAACAGAGTGGAACAAATCGAACCTCTACAGGTTAATCTTGTACACAATATACCTCAACAAGAAAATGGGTTAGTATATACATTATCATTTATTATCTTTTTATATCATAACCTCCATTGGTAGTTAACATCGTATCTGATGCTGAACATATTGTTTTTACTAGGACCGATTGTGGTGTTTTTGTCATCAAGTATGCAGAACACATACTGAACGGGAATGTACAAGGAATGCCAAATCCTTTTGAAGCTTCAATTGAAAGAACCCATTTGGCAGCAATGTTGTTCAAACATGGGATAGACAAGCGTAATGAGGGATATGAAACAAATCCTGATTTTGTGTCAAGGAGAGAAAGAAAAGCAAGGAAGGTTGCTAGGAAAAAGAATGCAAAGTAGGAGTTAATATCTATAGGTCTGTTACAGTAAATTGTATATATTAATAAGAACTTGTTGAAGTGTAGGTTTGGTTTGGATATTGTAACAGTTGTAATAGATTCTGTTTAATATCAATGTCTACTGCTATTGTTACAAATGGTATTGTGTATGAATGTTTAATACATATGTTACATGTTGTTTGATACAGATACATATGTTACAATTGATATTTTATAGCAATGAATATGTTACTGAATATGTTACAGATTTGGTTATGTTATTGTACCAACACATGTTACATATGTTACATTGTTACAAATAATTTAATCATGAGTTATATTTGATTTCATTGTTACATATCAATCTCATTCAGGTGTTACATTGTATCAATTTGTTTTAGGGTCCAATATGTATGTAAATACGAACTTGTTGAAGTTTAGAGTTCGTTTTGCAATTGTAACATTTGTAACAGATTCTTTTCAATATTGTGGTATGATACATATGTTACAAATTATATTGTGTATCACAATAAATATGTTACAGATGATATCATGTTATTTTATTCAGCACATGTTACATGTATTGGTATTCTCTACCACTGACGTTACATATATTACAACTGATATCATCATAAGTTTTAATATGTATTACTGATGTTATATATCATTCTGATCTTGCACCATTTTAAAATAACTGTATCAAACATCAAATATGTAAATGTATCAAAACAATAACACTTTATTAATGCTTTGAATTCTTTATAGCACATGACTGCGTTAGAAATACGACAATGTATTCGATTCCATGAAGAAAAAAATTACGTAACACATTAAGAGTATATCAATTCTCATTATGCGTGGTGATCAATCCCAATGGATGTTTACACGTTCTCCTGTTGTGCCCATATCGTCCACATCTTCTACACTTTATAACACTGTTTCGTTCACAAATTGATCTGAACCTTCTCTCCTTAGGCTTCCCTACTTTCCTTGATGGATTTGGAGCCAATACAATCATCGAATTAGTACTCCTAGCCATCGCCCAATCAGCACTTTCACCAAGGGGTATAACGCTACCTTCGTAGGCTGATATGTAAGCCTCCCGAGTGTGGTACAAAGAACAATATTTGTATGTTTCCATACAATTCCTACCAATAACGGATAATGCATGTTGACAAGGGATACCGTCAACTTGAAATCTGTTGCAAGTGCATGTGGATTTTCCAATGTCAACCATATTTTGTGTATTCTCGTCTGTAACTTGAAATATGACATCGCTTAAACCCGAAACCTGTGTTAGAAATACAAAATATATAAATCTGTAACACATATGTAATTAATTTCACCACACCATTATAACCATTTTACTTCATGTAGTTACCTTCAATTTTAGGGCGTTTCTTGCATTTTTCTGCAACAAATTCTCATTCTTTGTTGAAAGCCGTGTATATGTGGAATGTGCCTTATTCCTATTCTTGTAAAACCATTCTTGCAATATGTTCCTCAAACTTTCTAGCATAGTCACAATTCGATAATTCTTTATCGATTTTGTCACGGCATTTACGGACTCCACAATATTCGATAGCATCGTAGTGTACCTGTTAGTTAGCATATAAGCTCTCAACCACCTATAATAGCCGACCTTATCCTTCTGTAAAATATATTGTAACATACACATCAATTCATGATAAAATAGACAAATGAGATTGATCGAATGAACAATAGAAGATTTCATACCAGATAGGGTCGGATGCCCTCATGTATGTTGTCTAATACATTCATATGGTATTCAAATTCAGTATGTGTATAAGACCCAACGGCTGCGTTAAATGGCTTTGTAATATGTTTCGCAACCTTCCCAAACCTCCTCTTTAAATTTTGTAACAAATGATACACACAAAAACCTTGTGTTATGTTTGGATATACTCGTTCGACTGCCTTTTGTATGCTTTCATGCCTGTCAGAGATGATATACATCTCATCACTCTCTCCGTAAGCCTCCTTGAACCTTGATAAGAACCATTCCCACGAATTGTCATTCTCGCCATCACCAATACCAAAAGCGAGAACAAATATGTTGTAGTCCGCATCCTGTGTGCAATCAGTAAACAATGTACCACCGTAACGTCCTGTCAAGAATGTTCCGTCTATTACAACCACATGTTTGCAATGTCTCTATCCTTGTAACGAAGCTCCCATCGCTATGAACAAGTGTTTGAAAGTATGTTGGTACTTGTCTCAACACGTGTAAATGTACATGTATTCTTCTCCATCAACATGTTCAAATAAGATGGAAAGTGATTGTACGATTCTTCTGGATCTCCTAATATCTTTCCCAAGGCATACTCGCGTGCCCTTCAGGTCTTTCCATAACTCAATGTTACGCCATATGTTTTCGACGCGTCATTTATTATGTCTCTTGGAGTATATATAGTTTTGGCATCTATGTACTTGTGTTTTATGCAATCTCCAAATAGTGAACTCGTTGCTTGTTTATGATCCTCCATAATTATATCCACCGAACAAGTATGACCGTATCGGATGTACCTTATCTTAAATATCTCTGTTTCACCCATTTTAGAAGCTCTAAATTGCCACATACAGTTCTGATCTTTGCACTTGAGAACATATTCCTTTTTGTTGGATCTATACACAATGTACTGATAATTGTTTTGAATGGCATATAACGAAACCTTTTACTTTAGAATCTTTTTATCCCTAAAAATCATACCAGTATCAATTCCATCTAAGCCTCCGTGTTCAGTTACATAGTTGTCAAACACATCTAGAATTGTTTGGTAAACACTACAAGCAAATTTATCAGTACCGATGATACTAGTATTAGAAATATGGTCCAAATCAATTCTATCTCCAGTAACATCGCACGAATTATTCACATTTCCAACTGAGATAATACTATCCAATGGATTTGTAATGGTAATTCGAAGCACGTAAGTAGTTAACAACTGTTCCTTACTTTTTAATCTCAAATAGAACAGCACCACATTATCATTCGTTATTCTTATTGGACCCAATCCATCACCCACATCATAATGTAACTCTATTACGATTTTATTTTGATCATAATTGAATACAGACTTTACCATATCAATCAGCTGGACGTAGCTATAGTCATGTGGTACCAAAATCCCGACTGTTTCGCCATTGTTGTCAATGAGAATATTTATAGTAAACATTCCTGCAAATAAACAACAAATGCAAATGTAACATACTTTGAAACCATTAATGGGCAACATCAATCCGTTACAGTATTGATATATAACATTTAACAATATTACCGAAAAAGCTATTGAAATGTTACATATTTTGCAACAAACATAAATCCACATTCTCAAACACAAATACAAAGAGTACATGTTACAAAATCCAATGTAACATAACGTGAAATGTTACTTAAGGTACAGATTGTGATAAAAAAATAAAAATAAAAAATTGAGTTACGTTAACATAAAATAATATGTTACAAACACGCAAATATAACATACGAAAAACGTAACATACACAAATGTTACATAGGCGTTTGTAACACACGCAAATTATCTATCTGTAATAAATATTTGCGCAAACCAGATATTTCTAAATGTTACAAAATCATATTAGAAATATAATGTAACATATAGAAATGTTCTCAATGTATCATAAACATTTATGTAACATGTGTAAATATAACATGTGTAAATTTAACATACAATAGTGTAACATACACAAATGTATCTTACGGATTGATCAACTCAGAAAATATTTTCACATATAATTTCATAAAATTGTTACAATAACTAACCTTATGTTATTATTCTGATCACATACGTTATTTTTTTCACGGACTGAAACTTTTCACGTATTGATGTTTTTCGCGGTCTGATTTTGTTCGCCGCTTGATGTTATTTACAGAATGGTGTTCTTCGCTTTCGTATCGCCAATTGATGTTATTCACAGAATGGTGTTCTTCGCTTTTGTACTCATCTTCGTCGCAGATTTTTTTGAAATTCTATTTTCTATTTTGACTGCGAATCAATTACATTTCTAATTGAATGGAATAACTGAAATTTCTCTTTTTTGGCGTTTCTTTTACAGCTATTAATTACAGCATCTAATTAATATATTAATATTTGTAATTATAATAAATATATTATCAAAACAGTATTTTTGGAATTTAAGTAACATAAATGGTTTTTTGGAATTATTTCTAAAAAGTGGTTCATTCTTGAAAAAATTCCATGAAAATATGCTGATTAAGGAGAAGTTTGAAGCTACTAGTCATAGAGTAGGCTTGGTAGAGCCCACAACTTTGACGCTGATGGGAGATTTGTTGGATATCCACACCATTTATTAGGGTAGATTAGTGGGTCAAAGCCCAAAAATTTTTATGTAAAAGGGCTCAAATACTAAATATGATCAAATTGGTATACTAAATAGCAATTTGATGGAAACTACAATTGACATTATGAATTGGAAAAAATAAAAAAAAGAGGGGTTGACCCACGTGCATAAGGGAAAAATATTTCATTTGGTCAATAAAAGGAAACTTACCATTTCATGTTAGAGGGAGTATTTTTCTATAAAATCGTGGGATAATGCTATTTAGCCAGTTTAGATGGTAGTAGAGCTATTGTATCATAGGGCACTTTTTTTTTTCTAGCACATAAATGGGCATTGTGCGGTAGTAGTTTACTCTACTTGACTATCTTCCGCCTGTTCTCGATCGATTCAACAATGAACACAATTTAAAGAAAGCTTTGTAATATAAGATTTGAATGCAATGAAAATAGCTTATTTATTGATTAAAGAAAGCAGAAAATTACAATAGCTGGTACAGAGGGTGAACACCAGTGAGCTTGACAAGACTTCGAATATCAACTATCCCCTATAATTGCTTAAGTAATAAAAACCTAAGTTTCACGAGTAGACATTTAAAAGCTGAAGAATCATAACAGAAAATAAACTATTACAAACGGAAAGAACTAACAACTGAAACTAATATTTACAAGATGTGGGTGAAGTTGGGCAATTGCGGTTACAAGTGGCGTTAGGGGGTAAGTATAGTTACGGGACCTGACATTCTCCTCCATTTGATTTGGCGACGTCCTCGGCGCCATCATTGTATGATATTATTCATGTAGAGGTTTGAAGGCTCCAAGGTCTTTAACTCTTTCCCAAGTATTCTCCTCGCTGTTGTATCCGTTCCATTTAACTAAGTACTCATGATGATCTTTCTTAGAAGCCCGGGTAACTTGGTGATCAATAATAGCTTCAACAATTCTCTTACCTATTTTCTTCAATTCAAATTCAGGTCGTTTTGGCTTATTCTAGATGTATCATCCTTATTTGCAAAATATGGCTTGAGTGCACTAACATGAAGGACATTGTGGATTTTGCACCATGAAGGAAGTTTTATTCTATAGACAACTTTTTCAATCCACTTCATGATGGATAATGGCCTGATATATTTCGGCATCAATCGAGAATCTTTCCCTATTATTGCCATATAATGGTGTTTGTCGGGGAGTTTCACCATCACCAGATCTCCAACGTTGAATTCTAGAAAACGACGTTTCTGATCAGCAGTTTTTTTATACTATTTCTGTGCTTTCTTAAGATAACTCCAAATAATTTCAATATTTCGTTTTTATCCTTGAGAGAAGCTCTTATCTTGAGGAGACTTGGTACTTTGATCAATGTCTACAATATGAGGGAGTAACGGTTGCTGGCCAGTAACAATCTCAAAAGCCCTCTTATTGATGAAAGAGCTCTTTTGGGCATTGAAGCAAATCTGAGCCACATCTAAGCGTTTCACCCAAATTTTATGCGAAGTAGAGATAAAGTGCCGAAGATATTTTTCCAATATAGAATTGAACCACTCCGTCTGTCTGTTAGAATGTTGGTGAAAACAAGAACTTATGTTTAAAGTTGAACCAAGAAGTTTGAAAATCTCGGTCCAAAATGTGCCGGTGAATCGATGTCTCGATCACTGGCTATATCTTTAGGCAGCTCTCCAGTATTTGATATTGTGCTTGAAGAAGAAGTGAGCGGTCTCTTCAACAGATACATGCCTAGGTGCTGCGATAAATGTTACAAGTTTTGATAAACGGTCCACCACGACGATGATAATGCCAAGATATCAAACGTTCAGCAAGCTAACAATGTAGTCCATCGGACACTCTTAAATGGTCTAGTTGATAAACAATCTGCCTTTTCTGATGATTTGGCTTATCCTATTGACAAACCAAACAAGTTTTCACATAAGTCGCAATGTCATCCCTCATTTGCAGTCAATAGTATACACACTGCAACAACGCAGAAGTACGTTTCTCTCTCTAATGTCTCGCCCAAAGCATGTCGTGACATTTCGCGATTAAGGATTTCCTCATATCTCCACCATTTGGTACATAGATGCAGTTTCATTTTGTCTTCAATAGACTCTTATCCATCCAAAACTGTCGAGTTTTTTCCCTGCTTGATGAGGTCGACCAAATAATGTGTTGTAAGGTCCTTCTCTAGAAGTGCCTGTATTCGGTCCTTTGTGGTTGTAGTAACACCGCTCCTTGAAAAAGCAACCATTGAGCAGATAGCGGCCAAGTCATCCTGCCGATTGAATGCATCTGCTACATGATTACTAGATCCAGCACGATACTCCAATACAAAGTTGAACTCAGAAAGAAGTTCCTACCAACGAGTCTGCTTGCTCGAAAGTTTCAATTGTGACATGAAGTGACTCACATCAGTATTGTCTATCTTCACAATGAAAGGAGACCCAAACAGATAGTGACGCCATATTCTGAGGCAATGGACCACTGCCAACAACTTCTTTTCATGCACCGAGTAACAATGCTATGCATTATTCAATTTTCGGCTTTCATATGCCACCGGATGCCCTTCTTGCATTAGGACTTTCCTAAGAGCAAAATCTGATGCATCTGTCTGCAATTCAAAAGCTTTAGCCATATCTGGTAAGGCCAAAACTAGATTTGTCCACATAGACTCCTCCAGTTTCTCAAAAGCAGCTTGACATTGTGCCGACCACTCCCAAGATTTTTCTTTATTTCTTAATTCGGTTAGCGGCAGTACAATTTCTGAATATCTTTTCACAAATCTCCGATAGTAGTGGGCCAACCCGAGGAACGAGTGTACATCATGTATGTGACTTGGCGGTTGCCAATCTTTGATACCTTTAACTTTCTTAGTATCTACGTAGACTATTTCTTGCTCAATAATGTGACCTAAAAAGCTGATTGATGTCTGGGCGAATGAGCATTTTGATGGTTTTTTATAAAGTTCATTCTCTCGTAGCCGAATAAGAACTTTTCTCCCATGCTGAACATGCTACTCCGGCGTCTCACTGTAAATTACGATGTCGTCCAAGTATACCACAACGAAATCATCTAGAAACCCACAAAGTACCTGATTCATCATCGTGCAGAACATTGTTGGAGCATTTGTCAATCCAAAAGAAAACTTTGAATTTGAATGCTCCATATCTAGTTACCACTATAGTCTTTGCTTCATCCACTTCCTTGATCTGAATTTGCCAGTAACCGGACCTTAGATCAATTTTTGTGTAGTACTTCACCCTGCTCAAACGGTCGAAGCAATCTACCACTAGCGGAATCAAATAACTGTTTTTCATTGTGATTTTGTTCAAGGCTCAATAGTCACAGCACATCCGAAGAGAACCATCAGTCTTTTTCTGAAATAGCATTGGAGCTCCAGCTCCATATGGTGATTTCATAGGCACGATAATCCCACTGTCCAGCATTTCAGTTAATTGCTTCCTAAGCTCCTATAGCTCAGGTTGAGCCATGCGATAGGACACCTTAGCATGAGGCTTGTCACTTGGTATAAGCTCAATTTCATGATCAATAGCCCTTATTGGCAGCAATCTCCTTGGCAATTCCTCTGACATAATATCTTCAAATTCCTATAGAAGTCTTCTAACAGGTTTAGGATAGGGCCAGTTGCTTCTTCAATCTCTTCCAGTCGAAGAGTACACAAAAATGAGGGTTTATTCTACTTGAAGACCTTACTGAACTGCGTGGTTGAGATGCTCTTCTCACCCATTTTCCCAACTAATGTGTGGATGACACAAGGCTTGCTTTCCACCATCATCAAGAAATCAGAAAACGGTAACAAGGCTGTCTTCGTATCTCGAAGAAACTCCAATCCTAAAATCAGCTCGAAGTCATCTATCTGAACTGCAGACAAATTAGTCCTCATTTCAAAAAGACCAACTTTAATAAGCACAAACTTGGCTACTCCAGCAATCGGTTGAGCAACTGAGTTGATTGTCTTGACCTTTCCACTACTTTTCTCCAGTACAATCTCAAGGCGCTCAATTTCAGGACTTGCAAGGTAGTTGTGAGTAGCACCGGTATTTACCATGGCCTTGATTTGTTTTCCATTGATCTTCATATCAATGTGCATCAAACTTTTAGCCTTACAAACACGAGGTTTTAGCTCATTTTTTCCTACTTTTTTTTTCTAGGATACATCATCTTTCAATCATCCGATGCGATATTATGCTGCATCGGTGCAAAAATGCCCCCAACAACATCCTCATTCTCCTCAAAATTAGCCTTGCAATAACTGCTGGCCTACTAAACATGTTTCTTCAAACTCGATGCTCTACTTGTCAGTTGGCTCTATGCATTCACAAGCTGTTTCTGCGGGCAATCCTTCACCCGGTGAAGCCCACCGTATAAGAAGCATCCATTCCTTCTAGGAGTAGTACTTGATTTGCTTTCTGGTGCCTTTCTTTTGTTTAAGTGGCCGCCCTGATGGTTACTCTGATAGTTGCCCTGATGGCCTCCCTTATGGCTAGAGTAGCGTTCTTTTCTATTTGAGTTTGATGTAAGTTTGAAAGATCTATTTTCTCTCTCTCAAGATTGGTTATTTACTTGCAGCCGCTCATTTCTAGTCTCTGATTAATAGTCCATCAAGCATTCGGCAGCTCCCATTGCCGTGCTTACATTAACCACATTCTATCTTTGAAGTTCAGTTCTTGCCCATGGTTTCAGCCCTTCCATGAAAGTGAAGAGCTTGTCGTTTTCAAACATGTCTCGGATGTCCATCATATACCCTGAAAAGGTTTTCACATAGTCTTGGATGGAACCAGTATGTTTCAGTTCTCATAGTGCTCGTCGGGCTTGATATTCCAAATTTTCTAGGAAAAACTATGTTCGGATCGCTTCCTTAAGGAGATCCCATGTGTCTATCTAGTCCTGTTGGCATGAATATCAGCATATTTTGTCTGCTACCATAGTTTTGCATCTCTACCTATAAACATGGTAGCTGTCATCACCCTTCTTGCCCCGTCTTCAATATTGGTGGCAAGAAAGTATTATTCCATGTCAAACAAGAAGTTCTCAACTTCTTTCGAGTTGCGCACCCCACCATATGTCACAGTTCTGGAATTCTGACCTAGGTGCATACTCTTGTGCAGGGCTTGCCCATTGCCAACTACACGTTGAATTATTTAGAACTCAAGTCTCATGGCTTCTATTTCTTTCCGTAGATCGAGAAGGATTGCAATAGCATCAGTCATCATTGCACAAATCATTCGACTCTCATCCAGCTGGATATTTAATTCACGTATGCCTGCTTCCGCTGTCTAGACCTTTTCCTCAAGGATCTCGACAGTGTCGTATAACCTAGTACTTTGCCAATCGATGGCATCCAAGCGCTATTTAGTACTCTTTTTGTAAGCCACCACCTCAGTGGTGTGTGATGCATTCAAATCCATTGTTTTCTCGAGGGTCGTGAGTTGCAGCTTTGATACCAATTATTACGGGGCGCCTTTCTTTCTAGCACAAAAAGGGACACCGTGCGGCAGTAATCTACTCTGCTTGACTACCTTTTGTTTGTTCTCGATCGATTTAGTAATGAAGACAATTTAAAGAAAGCTTTGCAACAGAAGATTTGAATACAACGAAAATAGCTTGTTCATTGATTAACGAAAGCAGAAAATTACAATAGCTGATACAGGGGATAAACAACAGTGAGCTTTACAAGATTTCGAATACCACCACAAAAAAATACACATTTTGCGACCAAAAAATGTTATTGCTTAAAT
>CM059042.1:20183797-20326297 GCA_030279155.1 Forsythia viridissima
TTTGTTGTAGTATACCGACTACCCCTATAATAGTTTAAGTAACAAAAACCTAAGTTACATGAATAGACGTTTAAAAACTGAATAATCATAACGAAAAATAAACTATTACAAACGGAAAGAACTAACAACTGAAACTAATATTTACAAGATGCGGCCCAAGTTAGGCAACTACTGCTGCAAGTGGCATTAGGGGGCTAAGTATAGCTGCGGGCTGTGACACATTGTCACATTGTCCAATGAAATTGAGATGCATTTTTTTATTGGACAATGTTACAGTGACTCCACCACCACTTACATTGGTACTAATCACCACACGTGCTAGATAGTATTGCTCAAATATTGGTGAATGTGGGGTCCACGAAACAGTGCAAAATCACGCAGCCATAAGAGAGAATAAGAGAGAGAGAGAAAGAGAGAGAGAGAGAGAGATAGAAAACGCTTGTGGATGCTCTACTTTGAACAACACATGCTTAATAGTGGTTTTCCCGATCCTCCCTGTCTTTCAATGGATTGTTGACGAGTGTTTAAGACTTTTAAGTCTATTGGGTATGTTCATTGTTTTCTCTCTTCTTTTGTTATTCTGGTGAGATCCAAACTTGTTTATATCTAACGTTATTGGTGTTAGTCACCTAGTCGATGATGAATATTGTTGGTTGGATCCTCTAGTAGTACTAGAGAAGAACATTGCATCCCATTATTAAGATGGTGGAAAATTTAATTTTACCACTTCCAGATCCAAGTGGAGCCAAAAACCGGGGCAATTTCGAGCCTGAGATTAACTATATGACAAGAATTTTATTACCTTCTTCAACTATGGTCCATAAATCTACTAGCACAAGAACAGTACCAATCTTCCAAAGTCCAATAATTATAATCTTCTCAACCCAAAATTGAAATGGGGGATGTTGAGAAGTTGAGACTTGCTAGAGTTGCCATTCTCAAATGTTAGCAGCACTTGATGTGTATATTTCTACAGGAGAAACAGAAGTAAAGACCTCTGTGGATGATGAAACGGTAGTAAACAATGAAGGAAGTTGACTCGTATGCTTTCTGTTTCGTGAAGAATTATGTTTGTATTTTGGCAATTTAGATTAAACACATGTTGCCTGTTTCTTCATATTTAGGTTGGAGGCATCCAAAAAAAATATTGCCAGTGGCGCTTCTGGTGGCAACGTGTTCCCTCTGGGAAACACGGCTGCTGCATTCTCCTTTGCCGTTTTAGGATATTTAACAGAGAAAGGTGAATCTACTTATGTGGCTACTGCAGAGTTGTAGAGAAGATGAATATTGAGAAATGTTTTTAGTTCATTGATATCAAATTGTATACAATAGTCACTTCATACAATGCTGAAGAAAGAAAAAATACAGAAATATTAATTGAGTCAATCAACCTCCAAACTGACTCATCAAACGATACACATAATTTAAGTGCATTAGAGTCCAAGAGATATTGCGAGTAAAATATCTACTTAGCAAGAAGGCCTGGACCATAGGTGGATTTGATCATATCAAGGAGGGGAGGAAGCTGTATGAAGGTATACGAGATCACTGGTACACAAGTGAGTGCGACTATTGGTATGAGAATCAGGGGATTTTTCTTAGCAAATACAAGAAATAAGGTTGAACTAAAGGCAATCATTAGAGATATTACAGAGAGGATCAAGCAAATTAGTCCACAGATCACTCTGTTGGGCAAGGTATATAGAAAATCCTTAACTCCATAGCGGCTGGTGAAAATGGATAAGAAGTATAGAACACAAGTAATAGATGTGAAAAGTGCAAGAGCATCTGAAACGGCAAATACTAAGAAGGAACTCACACTGGAGAAAATGGGGAGGCCATTGGAATTGTTCCCTCCAGGTACTGTAATTGCGGCAGCAAATGCCACTGTGGCAATGAGTGATGCTGCAACTGAACATGCACTTGCCATTCCTGTCACCCATTGTATTTCCTTTGAAGCCAAGTCATTGTGCTCTTCATTGAAGATCGTCAGCGGTGTCTTCCCTTTTTTATTTGGCGATAGACTTTCTTCACGCGATACAAGTTTCTCAATTTCCTGCATCATATAAGAAATGTGAACACAGATCAGTGAGTGTGCACAAATGATTTATAACCTCAGGTGGCTCTCATTGAGAAGACAGAAATATTTTCTACTGTTTTTGCAAAACCAGAGACTCATGATTATATGAAGGTAAGAAAAGGATAGAATTAGAAAATCCAAGTGGTGCTAAAAACAGGTAATTTTTTTCCAGCGTGAGTTTAAATTTATGACGAGTCAGAATATTATTACCATAAACCACTGGAGTTCCCGCTGCATTTGAAGAATAGGTCCAGGACCAAGATCAAGTCGGTCTTGACGCGCTCTATATCCTGCCAAATGCAATATATTGTTGTAGTTGTCATCTACCGAATGATCAATATTGTTCTTCTGATGCACTATCTTGAAAATCTTTTCATGACGGTACATTACAGCGTAATGAAATACTGAATATTCCTTTCTATCTTTCATCTCTATTACAGCAGGAAAATAATGTATAATTTCAGTGAAAATCTCTTCTATTCCATTCCGTGCCCCTTCAAGAAATGGCTCCACAAGTGTTGAGGAATCCATAATTGGGCACAATTGTTTGACTAGTTGAATTGCTTGATAATGCCTCAATTTTACGTTAGAAATGCGCTTCATAGGTGGCACTGTAATTGCAACAAATCCCACTAATCACTTCACGGCTAAATAATATGTTAAGTGACTGCCTGAGAATATTCTTAATTACCTACAACTTGAAGCACTTTCCAAAGTATTATGAGTATCTCTTGGTACGCTGCAAATGAAAATAAAACCAATCTTGTGAGGACTTGAAGTAAACCCTTGCTAAACATGGGAGTTTTATTGAAGATTCTTACACTGAATAAGAAATAATTCGTGTGCAAAAATCAAATATTTAGTACTTGCCTTGATCTTTGTGCGGTCTAGGAAAAGTAGAATTTTGTGATTTCGTCATCATTTCCTCATGCGAACGCCGAATCAACACCGTGGGAACACCTACAATTCAGAAAGGATAAATGGTTGATTAAAATTTATTGCCATGATGATGGAAATAAAAGCACAACTATTTCCATAAATTAAGCATGCTCAAAAAATTTATTGGTCATCAGAAATAACTTTTAAATGGCAGCACAGGAATAAAAGCATAATTTATGGCAATAAAAGCATTATTTCTTTTATTTCCATCATCATGGGTTATTGTTTTAAATTTTTTGAGCCCCCATGATGATGGAAATAAAAGCAGAAGCCCAAAGTGCATCCCCAGCCCCAACCCAAGTTCACAACTGTTGGGCCAACTATTTGTGTCCGGTTATGAATAATGCGACTTATAAATGCTGGAAATGGAAAATGCGATCTTCATCTGATTTAATAGCCATTGGATCAACAAGATTAATCTCATCTGTTGGATTGAAGTATAAATAATCCCTTATATTTAGATGAGGTTAGTGTTTTCATTTTAGATCCGCAACTTTTCCTCTTCCTCCGATTCTTCATCTTCTTCCCAATTTTCTCTCCGATTCTCTGTGTTTCTTTGAGTGTGTTTCTGGATTTGGCTTCCAAAAACATGTTGCTACACTAACTTGGACCTATAGTTATTAGTTGAGTTGTGATATTTGGGATTAGGGTTCTTTTGAGGATCATTGTATATTTCATGTATTGATATCTGATTGAGTGTCTGAAAAACGTTTCGATCTGTAACTTTGGTGGTTTTTTGTCACAGTGCAAGAAGTCTATCTGATTAATGGTAGAACTTCAAAGGCAGATGTAGTCGAAGGAAACGGACTTCCTATTCCGAAAAGAACGAAACATATCTTGTGTTATTTGTTATTTTTTACTTCGTGTTATAAAAATATATTTAATTTAGTTTAAATATATTAGTGTAATATCAAAAAGTTCAATTTTATAGTCATCAATTTTTCTTTGTAAATCATTAGAATCATAATAACGTAAATAAAATCAAATTAATAAATGGCGGATTAATTCAAAGTAGTTTTTTAGGAGTTTTTGATAAAAATTGATAAAATGTGTAGTTAAAATTTGTGAATTTTATTAAATATATGGTTGAAAATAAGTTTGAAAAAAAAAAAATTAACCAATCTTATAAAATATATGGTTGAAAATCGTTATATAATATTTGATGTACAACAAATATTACCCTTAATAAAATACGAGTAGTGGAGTATATAGTATGCAAACAATGGACAAATATTTGATGATGAAAAATAGAGAATATAGGAAACTAACAGGTATAGAAAAAGGACTCCCAAATACTATAGTGTGTTCCACTTGGGAAAACAGATGGGTCCTCAGCCAACACCTCCAATAGACTTTTTAAATCTAAATCGAATGCCACCTCCCGGTTGTGGTAAAACAATTGGAGAGCCAAATCTACAATGTCAGCAGGAAAAAGCACATCAATCGAATCAATTTTTATCTCAGAAAAATTTCAAGATTGTTGTTGGAATGAATTTCATCTTTGAGTAAAATTTTCCATACTCACCGTAAAATCTAGCAGTTACTAAATGCAACATAAGCCACTCGCCATCTTCATTTTTGAGTAGGTTGGATTGAATTTCATCTTTTATGCCAACAGAAAACAAGTATGAAGTCATCTCTCTATGACCACTGAATGCAGCTAATTGGATTGGCAAACGTCCATTCTTGTTGGAAAAATTCAGCAATTCGTGATTTTTGTTCACAAGCAGTTGGGCTGCTTTGACATTATCAAGTTGTGCCGCCACGTGAAGTGCTGTATTGTCGGAGTTGTCCTTCAAAGCCAGTAACTCTTGCGGCGTCAAACTAACCAGCTTGTTGATAATGTGCCCATGTCCCCCCTTGATGGCCACCATGAGCGCTGTCTGTCCAAATGCATTTAGCCTCTCTGTGAATGCTGATGTTTTATACTGACGGAGGAATCTATGGACAACTCTCTCTTTGCCATGAATTAATGCATCATACACTTGTTCTAACCAGTTTGGTGCATCCTCAACTGTTTTCATATCAACAAGTTAATCTCTGTAAATGTTACAATAAAATATTCAAATCATCACTCACCATCATGCACATTATCATCACTATCCTCTGATCGCGACGATTGCAGCTTCATCTTCTTCATCAGGTATGTAGGTATCTCAAATAAGCACTTCATCCTCAAAACTATATATTGGTAGATGCGTTAATCTCTCACATACAATTTTAGCACAACATTCTCTCCAGATGCGTAAATATATATCCAGAATTCCAGATGAACTCCTTATGTTCTTGAATTTCACTTCAACTTTAACCCAAACCTCAGATTCGATATGCAACATTTTTTTTGAAAAAGGTGCTTATTGACTTGATGGGAGACTAAAATAACAATATCCCACACAGCTGTGCGGTGTTGATGGAGTCTAAAATAACAATTTATCGAGCGGAGATCTGCTATTGTGTTTCCTTCATTCTTCCACTAATAGAAAATATACAATTATTAAATAAATATGATTATTTTATATATTCATACTTATTGTTAAAATTAACTTGTATTTTTCAATTAGTAGAACAGTTAAAAAGACACATATTTAAGACAGCAAATCTGAATTCCAATTTATCACACTTGTCACTTTGTTCTCTTGTCCATGCCATGTCATCCCAAAAACTCCTCCCTTTTTAACTTTAAAATTATTTCTTATGAACAATACTTTAATATAATACTGAAAAGAGAGCAAATTCAAGTTTTATATAATTAAAATAAATTCAAAAACAACTAATTCTAATTTTAACTTTTAAAAATAAATAAAAATTATAACTCTAATTCTTCCAAACAAAGACAAAGTCTCTAAGAAATCTAATCTAAAATAGATCTATTACTAATCGAAGCATGAAATTAAATTATCTTGACAATATATAATAAAAATTACTAATAAAAATTACTTTTACCAAAATATATAACTACTTAAACGTTATAATTTTGCCCAAACACCATTGAGCTCAAGTGGTTTAACACACGAGTTTTGCTCATATGCTCGTTTCTACACGTTAAGTAATAATTTTCATCTAACTCAAACACGATTTGATTACATCATATATAATGCATTTCGTACACTCTGTTGTAAGCAAATGCATCATTTGAAAAGATCATAGGGAGTTGAACCAGAACAACCAGAAAAATATGCATGATCTGTCCTAATCATCAATCATCATTGAATTCTTAGGAAAGAGAATTCCATATCTAGAGCATAAATTGAAGTTAACTAACCCATCTGCTTTCCCCCCGAAAGAACTTCCAAGTAGTGCCAGGTCAAACATTATACATTGTGGAAAGGAAAAACCACAATGACAAATCATACAGTAATTAAAGTACAGAGATACAACTTATAGATACCAGATATGCTCTATGTTGAGATATTTTCTTAAAACTTGTCAAAATTAGAAGATACATCAATTGTTGAAAGAGAAGATTTCTAGGTCCACTAAAATTACAAGTTTTCTAATCTTGGACACTTTGGTAGTCGAAATTTGGAAGACATCTAGGTCAACTAAAATTGAACAAGTTTCCAAATCTTGGACTCATTAGCAGTTTAAACTTGTAAGAAAATTAGATCATTCGTTAACTATAAATTGAAATAGTTTATTCTCTTTTGTAGTTGTGACTTGAGGATTTTTTTGAGAAAAAAATTATAAGTCTAGCATCTTAATTATTTTTCTTGTTCTTTTTGTGGGTTGTATAAAGAGTAGAAATTGGTGAGTTTGGTAAAGCTTATGATATTATTTTTCTTGAGATGCTTAGGGATTTGGGTGGATGAAATCTATATGATTGTAACAATTTTTCATATAGTGAAGGCTTTGACAGTCCGTAGTCCGTAAATCTTTCTCTATCTTTTTATATTTTTCTGTTTTGTTATTTTCTCTGAATAAGGATCTTGTGGGCAATAAAAGAATTGGTCTCAATTCCCAACGGTGGTATCAGAGCATCAGGTCGTTCAGAGTGTTGGCGCACAGAGAAGATATGTCTATCAAATATAACGTAGAGAAATTTGACGTAAGAACCAATTTTGGCTTGTAGCAAGTACAAGTTAAGGATGTATTGATTCAATCTGGACTGCACAAGGCTTTGAAAGGAAAACCAACTCCTATTTTTGACAAAAGTACTGAAAAACCTGGTCATGTGAGGAAAAATTGTTCAAAATGTGGAGCAGTCTGAGCTAACTGCTCGACATCAGATACAGACAATATGTCTCTCTTTATAGGAGACGATGATGTTGCTTGAGTAAGTATTTACATCCTCGTGGCATGCGCTAGTTGCTATGATAGATGATGTGTTACTACTAGCGAGTCCATATGTTTGCACACGAGCATTGACTTGATATTAATGCAATGTGTGTGGTGGAATTGATGTCGATAGCTGATGAACTTCCAAGTAAGTCAAGTAAGGAAGTTGCACAATAATATTCCAACAAATTTATTCGAGATGAGTTGATGAAATTATTAGATATACTTATATGGTGAAGTATGTTAATTCTCTGTTTTGAGATCTATGGGATTGTCAAAGTGTACCATTTTTTTAAGTATCGAGATGAAGAGCTGCAGAAAAGATGATTGATTTTTGACTTGTTTTTCGTCAAGGTAGAGATGTAATCCAACACACCAAATCAATAACACTTTATTGGCTAACTACAATAACTATCATCTAACACAATAGATGGAACCCCAAAAATATTAAGCCAATAAAGAAAGAGAAATACATCACCAAACAATTGATGGTGGAATACAAAAATTGAAGAAGAAATCCCAAACAATCTTTTCTCCTTCCTCCTTTTAATTTTCTGCGTGTGTGTATAAACAACGTATGTCCTCTGCCTGTTTTTCAGCCTCTGCGCATGTGTCTCTCTTTTCCAGATGGCAGCCATATATATATTCAATTCCACGAAACAGTGCCAGAAACAAATTCTAATCAAATTAGAATTCTTGGGATCAATAATTTAACCTTAGTCCTAAGACTTTTAATTAAAATTTCACTTGGATCCAAAACTATTTAATTTTCATGGACTGGACCTATTTAATTAAAATAAACAATTGGGTCGAATAATTAAAAACCAACATGATTTCCTATAAGACTGCCCTAATACTTATCTGCTTTTGGGGCCAACTTTTCCACCTCTCTTGTCCGTTCACATCTGGGAAACTTGTATTTTTTGTCTACATGATTTCTTGATACGTATCTAAATGTCTTCACTGCACAAGAGAAGTTTCTTGATGTACGAGAATATATAGCATGACACATAGCCTTTTTGTGTAGTTTCTGTGAATTTTTTGCACTGAAGTCAAAGTGGTAGACATCACAATAGGCGTGTGCTGTTATTTTGCTGTTGTGCCTCTTATTTTGCACATCGTTTCTAATGTTTGCCAAATATTCTGATGTTATAATATCGGCTGAGCCTTAATTACTGTCAGAATTTGTTGGCAGAATGTTAATCGTGCTCTTCCATTCCAATGGTTTTCTATCTTCTGAAGAGATCATATCCAATTCGAGTTAAATATCGCTGTGCTGCATCACATAAATGTCTAGATTTTACCCTCTACCTACCATTACTGCACTAATTGAGTATTAAATATTTAGAGGCAATGGGAAATTTGAAGTCTTATGAATGTTATTGCCTTTCGCGATTGGGTTTGGTAAGAATGTAACTTATTTGAAGGCAATAAATATCACAAAGAATAATGAGAGACGTTTGAGAAATATGGAAAGCTTGGAGACCACTTTAGAATACACTCATCACTAAGGAATACCAATTCCAACAATCTGGTGGCATAACCCAGCCTTAGCGTATATTTGGTAAAAAAAATTGTAGATAATAAGCTATAGGTCTTACAAAATGTGTATATAAAAAATAGATAAAAGTTGTGTTATATGAAATGTGTGGATAAAAATGATGTTCGACTAGTTTATAAATACTCGTAAACAATAATAAGCATACCTTTAATATTTAGTCCTCGTTTGATGTTGATTTTTGGGATAATAGCATATTTAGTCTCTAATCTTTCAAAAACGTTAGGATATATCCCTAACTTTTAAAAATAGCACCAGACATTCAAACGTTTGAAAAAATAGGCATGGTAGGTATTTTATGACGAAATTGCCATTCTCTTTAAATAAACATAAAAAGAAAAAAATAATTGAAAAATAACTAAATGTATCCCAAATAAATAAAAAGTAAGAAATGTATTCCGAAAAAATAAAAATTAACAAAGATGTCATCCTCAAAATCCAAAATTCAAAAACCCAAAATTCACCATACCAACACCTCCTAAAAGACTTCACTTCCACTAAATCATTCATTGACAACCTTAATTTTTGTTTCTTAGATGGTTATAATGATAAACACATTTTAAGCGCAAGAAATATAGAATCCCCTACATCCGGGTTGGGCTCGCATTATTACCTTTTGGACTCAAATCAACCCGATTAACCAACTTCTAGCTATTTCAATTTCGAGTTGCCGGACATTTCCGAAATTGAAATTAAGCCTGATATTTTCAAGGTTTTCTCAATACCTTTTCAAAATAGAAATTAAGCCTGAAATCGGGTCGTGTTCTAGAAGATTGGGAATGAGTTATAAAGGGGTTAGGCGGCATCCATGGAAAAGTATGTGGTGGAGATTTGAGATCTAGCTTGGAATGGGTGTCGGGTCTCCTTGGATTTTTCGGCATCACCTTTGTCCAGTACTTGATTATTTTCGGTGTTGCCGATGACATTTTGGACGACGAGGACCATGAATTGGAGGAGGTTCATTAGTTTATGCGCAACGAACCCAGTGCTACCGCCCTATCTGATTGCCAAATTGCTTCTCCAAAACCTAAGTCCAAACTAGACAAGATTGATGCCATTGATCAACTGCCAGCACTTCCCTTCTCCTCGGAGGTGGACAAGTGGATCATAAAGTCGGTGGTCGAGGACAAGACCCCTTCTTATTCCCTCAAATCCAAGCTCGGCGATACCCGCCATGCCGCTGCCATTCACCCTGAGGCATTACAAAATTTTTCTTATTTTACACATTCTCATTCTTACTAAAATTCTTATGGAGTTTAAACCTAAAATATCAAGAGACGGGATTAGAGTCTTCTAGGAGGTGTTGGGGATAGTGGATTTTGGGTTTTTGGATTTTTGGAATATGGTGGATTTTGGATTTTGAAGTTTGATAAAGAAGATGACATTTTTGTTACTTTTTATTTTTTTGAGGTACATTTCTTACTTTTTATTTTTTGGGGAACATTTGGTTATTTTTCAATCATTTTTTTTTCTTTTTTCTTGTTGTGTTTATTTAAAGGGAAGGACAATTTCATCGTAAAGGACCTACCATGCCTATTGTTTCAAACGTTGGAGATGTTTGGTGCTATTTTTAAAAATTAGGAGTATATCACAACTTTTTAAAAAGGTTGGAGATCGAATATGTATTGTAACTAAATTTACATTGATACATTAGATCCAGTTGGATCAAACCTTTGTAATTAAATAAGCTAAAGAGATTTTTCTCTCTTAAGCCTTGTGATAATAAAACTTCGTTTTAGATTCACACACTCTTCTATATTCTGGACGAAACTCGTTTCCTAAAAGCTATTACACCATTAAGGCAGGAGGTCGCCTTTTAATCTCTTTTTTAAATTAGAGATTTTTTTCTTAATTACCTGTATTTCTATTTCTTTGATTTCCAGTTGTTCTTCAAGGTCCTCCAATTGTTTCTCAATGTCTGACATTTTAACTGCACAAATGCAATTCACGTGTTAATGAATCAGCAAGATAATTATCTTTACTTTTAATGATTTCAATGTCAAAATCATAATGGCTAAACCATATTTGCCATCTGATTAATCTACCTTGTTTATAATCAAGGTGAATTTTGCAATTTAGGAAAGATTTACAAACTGAAGAGTCTGTTCTTACTAGAAATTTGTTGGAAATAATGTAGAGTCTGAACTTTGAGATTGCCTTTTTCATAGCAAGGATTTCCTTTTCGTTAATGTGATAGTTCTTTTCTGAATCTGTAAAAGTTCCAGAAGAGGTTTAACTACATAATTTTTTCTTCTTCTTCTTCACTCAAGAGAATTTTTCTTTAAAAAATTTTAGCCTACACAATGTATTGTAACTAAATTTACATTGATACATTAGATCCAGTTGGATCAAACTTTTGTAATTAAATAAGCTAAAGAGATTTTTCTCTCTTAAGCCTTGTGATAATAAAACTTCGTTTTAGATTCACACACTCTTCTATATTCTGGACGAAACTCGTTTCCTAAAAGCTATTACACCATTAATAGCTTTTAGGAGTATATTTAGGAGTATATCACAACTTTTTAAAAAGGTTGGAGATCGAATATGCAATTATCCCTTGACTTTAAGTAGACTTTTTTGAAAATTTGATAATTTGCAACCCACCTTTACCATTAAAAAATTCGGATCATAGGCCCAATATAATTCATAATCGAATTGCAAAAAAAACTGGGGAAAATTGCCTAAAAGTCACATGCAAGTGACTTGTTTTAAATTAGGTCAAGACAATTTTTAAAATTGTCAATAAGTCATACTCTTCATCAACTTTTCATATTAATTTCAAAATTATCCCTCTAATTCATATTTGCCACAAACATTGCCCTAATTACTTCCACCATCACCGCCACCGCCACCGCCACCGCCACCGCCACCGCCGCGGCCACCAGCAGCTCCTTTAATCCCTAAACTTAGCTCATAGTGACTTATTCAAGGCATAATCTCTTGCTCGCATCAGAAACTCGTTGTAGACGCACCAATACTGGATCTGCTTCTTTCTTTTTCTTTAAATCTTTTTCCTGGTGTTCAAGACGGTAAAAAGGATCTACCAGCTTGCTTCTATCTGCAAACAAACAAACAAACAAATTTAGATTAGAGCAATCATTTACAGAGAATTGTACAGAGGATTGTAGTGTAAATTCAAGGCCGGTATTAGATTTATGTGTATGGAGGGTTTGGAAAAAGAGTTTCCACTTAAACTTCTTCTGGCTCCAGTATTAGATTCTGAATTTCTAATACTTGGACTAACGGGTCATGTGGAAAGTGTGGAAGGGGATCTGTTCGAATAAGCTGCCATTGATGAACATAAATTTTACACTAGACAATAAAGACTGGAGATAACAAAATATTCTTGTGAGATGAAAGAAATTCTTGAAGAATTGTGAGTAATTTTGCGTAGATCTTGAAACTGATTTGATGAAGATAATGAATGTGGATTTGAGAGAATGGTAACGACTAGGTTTGTAATCAAGAATGAGAATAGTATTATAAACACGTTGTATCATGATAGTGTATTATAGAGAATTTGTTTGATTATTATAGAAAACAATAGGGAAGATTTGTTTGATGAATTATTTTAGAGTAGCCATGATTTGTTGCTGTAAATAACAGCTTAAATTTCTGTAGGAATGAAAAAGTTTGATGTGGGAGAAATCATGATACTGTTTTATTTGATGTGGGCCATTAGATATTGTTAGTCATGTGTGTGGAGTGATACTGTGTTATAATAAAACAGTATAATAAAAAAATAACAGTATCATAATAGAAATGTACATAGAATTCACATACGTGCTCAGAATTTCTATTATAATATATTTTCGGAATGGTCTCGACGATTCGGTCAAGACCAGTCGCTTTGCTGCATACGATGAATTTTAGCTGTTTAAAGTCGTCTTTTTAGTTTAAAATGACAATCTTTAATTTTTTTTTGTTAAAATAGTATCATACATACTAAAACAATATCACAAATAAATGTATCTTATTAGTATCATACATGAAAATATCTTAATAAAACAGTATCACATACACAAACTTCAGTCCAATAAAATAACAGTATCATAGGTTGAAACATTATCATAATAAAACAGTATCAAAGATAAAAATATGGTATAAGTATACTATATCACTTTATCTAAATAAAACAGTATCATAGATCTGTTTTACTGGTTGAAGTAATTATATTGTTCTTAAAATATTTTATTAATAGTACAAGATTATTGATACTATTTGTATTAAATAACATTATCATATATTAAAACAGTATCATAAATTAAAATATTATTATAATAAAATAATATCAAAGATAAAAGCATGGTGTAAGGGTACCCTAACACATTATCTATATAAAACTGTATCATAGACAAAAAAATATCATAGACAAAATAGTATCATAGATAAAACAGTATCATACAAAATAGTATCACAATTAGTGTTTTTTAACAATTAAGGGTATGTTGGTGTTTTAGCTCTAAAATGTGACTTTAATTAAATTAAGTTTTGACCATATGACTTTAGAGTTCATAAGTATACAAACAGTGACCGGCATTGAATTTACCCAGAAAACTGCTTTTGGTGAGCTGCACCAATTTTACCCCTGATGTGGCTGCTCAAATGACAACACTGCCCCTTAATATAATTTCTTCTACATACATAATTATCTCTGTGGCCTTAATAATATATATATCATTCAACAAAATGATTTTTTTTTTTTTTTTTTTTGGGGGTGGGGGGGGGGGGGGGTGGGGGTTATTCATTGTGCAAGTGACTTTTTTGTAGTAACATTCGGGATCCACTATGCTTAAAAGAATTGATTTTGACCATAATGAACATTAGATATACGCTTAATGTGCAAGTTTGATATCAATCAAGCTTTTATTAGATAATTATTCTCTTTGGACAGTCTTAGTTCGTCCTCCTGTCAAAAGCGTGGGATTAGATCAACATATTACATAAAATAAAGTACCTTGAAAGAGATTGAAAAAAATGATGAAAAGCAAGAAGCAATCCAAGGCTTTTGATGTCTTGGCTCAAGGGATGATGAATAAAGATCCATTGAGCACGACAATTAGCAAACAAACTACAATATATGTGCGCCTACGTAGAGATTTGACATTGACATCTACCTTGTCTATTGATTGAAACAATTAGTAAGAGAGAGAGAGAGAGAGAGAGACTAACCTTATCTCTAGAGGTACAAGAGAAAAAAAGAAGAATTTGCAAAAAGATAGACTCGAAAATACTACCGATGAGCTATTACAAAATTTATATTTGAAAGTACTACTTTTATTGTAAAAATGGTGACAAAGAGATGTAGTTGCTCAATTAACTCAAGAAAATAGAGCAAAATAAAATAAAGACACAAAAAGGCACACATAGCGCACAATAGGTATGGAGTCACATAAGCCTAAGGTAGTACGGAAATAATGCAAAGCTTGATCCAACAGTATGCAATAGCCCATGGCCTAATAGGCAGTAGTCATAAAACAAGGATTTAGGTCAAGCAATCAACTACCTCTTTCATTGTCTACATGAAAGTTGAAACTCATCCTCAAAGCTAGATTACCAGGCTTGGTATGGATTCCTCATCAGATCCACAAGAACTTTGTTTGGAGAAAAATAACGAAACATAAAAATATAAAAGATAGAGAAAGATTTATGGACCAATTTTTTTATTATCCACAAGATCCTTGGTCAGACAAAAATAACGAAACAGAAAAATATAAAAGATAGAAAAAGATTTATAGACTGTCAAAGTTTTCACTATATGAAAAATCGTTATAATCATATAGATTTCACTCACCCAAATTTCTCAGTATCTCAAAAAAAAATAATATTCTAAACTTTACCGCACCCACCAATTTCTACTCTGTGTATAAAGAGAAAAAGAAAAGCAATTAGGATACTAGGCTTACAATTTTTCCCTCAAAAAACCTTCAAGCCACATCTACAAAAGAAAATAAACCATGTCCATTTATAGTTAATATATGACCTAATTTTCTTCCAAGTTCCAATTGCAGTCCCTGATCATCCAATTCATAGTGTAATACTATTTGAGCCCTTTTACTTATAATTTGTTTAGATGGGGGCGGATACCCAACACTTCTCTCCGAACGCATGTAAACTTTACATTCAACCTATATTTTTCCAATATTGTATCTCTTCCATCATTTGCCTAATCATTTAATAATTATGAAGTTCTTAAAAGAGAGTATATTGTAATTACAATCACTAATTAAACGGCTTATAACAAACAACGGTAAAATACGTTGCCATATGTTGGTGCAATTGTAAGTTATTTTTATATATTTGATTACATTTAGTCACAATCAAATGACACAACGAATACTCTCACAATAACAAAAATAATTTAAGCAAGTTTGACAATTAGAATTATTCAATTAAATTTAATTATTTGATAACATGGAGCCGATTAGTGTTGAGCAAGCTCTCCATGATCCTGATTGGAAAAATGTTATGATGGATGAATAGTAACTCTTATGACTAATAAGACTTGAAGTTTAGTGCAGTTTAAAGAAGGGATGCATCTAGTTGACAACAAATGAGTTTTTAAGGTCAAATACAATCCAAACGGTTCTATTCAGTGCTACAAAGCAAAGCTGATAACAAAGAGATTTCAACGAACGGCCGGACTTGACTATTTTGAGTTGTTCTAACTCTTGCAGTAACTTGAGGTTAGGGGATTCAACAGATTGACATCAATAATGCGTTTGAATGGACAGCTTCAAGAAGTTGTTTAAATGACACAAACTGTGTTGGATTTGGAACACAAAAGGAACTTGTTTTATTATATATAAACTCTTGTACAATATTTTTGGAACACAACACTCACTCTTAGTTTTTATCTCACTCACCACTCATTGCTATATTTCCTACTCACCAACATCCTATTTATACTTGGTTACAAAATTTCTGGAATATTCTATAATGGAGGTTAGAAAATTCTAGTCCTAATGAAAACACTTCATTATTCTAGATCCTTCTTGATCTATATAGAACATCCTAGATCCTTCCTAATTTATATGGCACAAGGGAGAGTTCTAGATAAAGCAAAACAAAGAGAGAAATCTAAAACATTCAAATAGGTTGGTGATAACCTTCAATTCTCCCCTTTAGCACCAACTATTTGATTTAACTCTTTTCTTCTCATTATTCCCAGCTGTGTCCGAAACTCTTCAAATTTTGAAGCGCTAAGTCCTTTTGTCAACACATCTGCCACTTGTTCTTCAGTATTGATATGCTTCAAGTCGATCTCCCCTTTAAGCACCTTTTCTCTGACGAAGTGATAGTGGACTTCCACGTGCTTAGTTCTTGCGTGACACACTGGGTTCTCCGCTATGCGAATAGCTGATTGGTTATCACAATATAGTTGTGTTGCATAGCTTATCGGTTGATATAGATCCGCCATCAACTGTTTTAGCCATGTACTTTCCTGAGCTGCCATTGCTGCTGCTCTATATTCAGCCTCTGCTGTTGACAAGGACACTGTTGGTTGTCTCTTACTGCACCATGATACTGCAGCTGACCCAAGACTGAACACGTACCCAGTTGTTGATCTTCGTGTATCCCGACATCCAGCATAGTCCGCATCACAATATCCAACGACCTTGCAATCTTTATTTTTCTTATAAAAAAGTCCATAGTCAATTGTTCCCTTTACGTACCTTAGTATCCGTCGAACTACTTCAAGGTGTGGCTTCTTTGGCTTTTCCATAAAGCGGCTTGCTATTCCGACTGCATATGCAATGTCAGGTCGTGTCAGTGTCAAGTAGATTAAACTACCTACTAGCTGTCGATACATGGTTGCATTTTCTAAGTCCTTGCCTTCATCACATAGCTTGGAGTTAATCTCGACCGGGGTCGATATTGGCTTGCAGTCAATCATCCCGAACTTGTGTAGGAGATCTCTGGCATATTTTTGTTGGCACAAGAATATTCCCTCTTTTGTTCTATCCATCTCAAGCCCCAAAAAATGATTTAGCTCTCCAAGCTCTTTCATTTGAAATCTGACCGACAAGTTCGTCCTCGTTCTTTGGATTTCGTTTTCGTCATCTCCAGTGACGATAAGATCATCCACGTACACTAGCACTATTGCTAGTCTTCCGTGTTGTGCTTTGACAAAGAGACTTGAATCTGCTGGTGCCACTGAATATCCGCATTGAACTAAAAATTCTGCTATCTTACCGTACCATGCTCGAGGCGCTTGCTTTAATCCATAGAGAGCCTTTTTTAACTTGCATACATGGCCTGGATTTTCTTTATTTTCGAATCCTTTGGGTTGCTCCATGTAAATGTCTCTGTCAAGTTCGCCATGGAGAAACGCATTTTTCACATCCATTTGCCATAGCTTCCAAGACTTGCTTGCTGCCAGTGCTATTAACACTCGTACTGTAGTAATCTTGGCAACTGGACTAAACGTCTCATCATAGTCTAGTCCATATTGTTGTGAAAATCCACGAGCCACTAGTCGAGCCTTATACCTTTCTATTGATCCATCGGGTTGTCTCTTTACCTTGTATACCCATTTGCAGGATATAGGCTTTACTCCATCAGGTATTGGCGTCAAGTCCCAAGTTTCATTTTGCTTTAGAGCCACGATCTCTTCTTCCATTGCCTTTTTCCACTCTTTGTGTTGGACTGCCTCTTCAAAGGTCACTGGCTCTTTGGTACTTTCATCTTCTTCTACCACTGCATTAGCATACTTGGGATTTGGCTTTCGTTGTCTAGTTGATTTTCTTAGTTGTGGTTGAGGACTCGTTGGTACCTCAACCTCTTCTTGTTGAATTGTCCTATTCTCTTCTGGTGTTGGTTGATGCACACCAGTTTGCCATGGGCCTTGCGTTGTCCTCATAGGCTCTTCTCCATCGCTTGACTCCTGTGAATTTTCAATTTCCTCAGGGCTCTTTTGTACTTCTACGATTTCTTCTTGCAACTTATCTCCAATTTCTTTTGAATCTGGTAGTTCCACCCTTTGCGGTGTCCACCAAGAAGATGTTTCGTCAAACACCACATTGCGCGATGTGTAGCAACGGTCGTTTGTAGGATCGCAACACCTCCATCCTTTCCTTTGGCTATCATATCCCACAAATATACATCTAATAGCCTTTTTGTCAAACTTGCTCCTCAAGTGACTAGGCACGAACACGTAACAGACGCAGCCAAAGACACGAAAGTGGCTAACTGTGGGCTTAATTTTCCACAGTTTCTCAAATGGTGACACGAACCCTAGCTTCGGTTGCGGAAGCCTATTTATCACATGTGCTGCTGTCCTCATACACTCTGTCCAAAACCTTCCTGGCACATTCTTTGCGTGTAGCATACTTCGACATGTTTCAGCAAGATGTCGATTCTTTCTTTCCGCTACACCATTCTGCTGCGGAGTGTTTGGACATGTCAACTGATGGTGTATCTTATGTTCTTGTAGATATTGGGAGAATTCTCCAGATGTGTACTCTCCTCCATTATCCGTGCGTAAACACTTAATCTTATCTCCGACTTCTCTTTCTACTTTTTCTTTAAACTCTTTAAATTTTGTAAACGTCTCAGATTTTTCTTTCAAGAAGAAAACCCAAACGTACCTTGAGAAGTCGTCGATGAATGTCACCATGTAGCGCATGCCTCGAATTGATGGTTGCTTGACAGGTCCAAACAAATCAGAGTGTATCAACTCCAATGGTTGCTTTGCTCTATAGTTTGACTCCTGATATGGTAGCTGATGTGCTTTACCATATTGACAGCCAGCACACACCATGTCGTCTCTGATCTCAAGCTGAGGAAGGCCTTTGAGCATTGTCTTCTTCATCATCACCTTCAGCTTGTGATAGCTTACGTGTCCTAGTCTCGCATGCCATAAATCTGTCGTCTCGTTTTTTCGAGTCTTATCTACGTATGCAGATTCTGCTGACATTACATAGATGGACTCTAGTCTTCGTCCTTCCATTACTGGTGTACCTGAAATTTTGACATTTTGATACACCTTAACATCTTTCGGTCCAAACAAAACATAATTACCTGAAGATGTCAGCTGTGCAACTGATAGAAGATTTTTCTTCATTCCTGGCACATGGTAGACGTCTTGTAGATGCACCTGACTAGGACTAAAACGGGGCGTGATAACTGTCTTACCAATATGTGTTATTGGCAATCTCGAGTTGTTGGCAGTTACCACCATCCGACCTCCCTTATACTCTGCTGTGTTTTGCAGCTTCTCCTTGTCGCCTGTCATGTGATTGGAACATCCTGAGTCGACAATCCAATCATTTTCATAATCTATCCGTCCAGGGACGACCGCCATCAGTGCCGATTCTTCCTGAAGTCTTGAACTGCTCACCTCCTCATAAATTTGTTCAGTTAGTACAAGCGACGCTTCAGCATCCCACTCTTCTTCACTATTATATTTTTCTTGTTCGTTGGAGGTTGCCATATATCCTTCTGCTGGCTTTTTCTTAAATCGGCAATCTCTGGCGTAGTGACCTCGTTTGCCACATACGAAGCACGAGCCATTAGGTCGCATGTATCTCTTAGACAACTGACCTCTCTTGTCGCGATTTTCTTGAGCTCCCCTTGTTTGAGAACCCTCTATACGTTTTTCTTCTTTATTATTTTGTCGAGGGGATTGGCATTTTCTTTTATAACTAAACAATGCATCATCTTCTTTCTTCAGTGAGACCCTTAGCATTTGCTTAGTCAACGCCTCTTGGTCGGCTAGAAAATTTTCTAGGTTGACCAGTGAAGGTTGCTCTGGCCAACCTTGTATTGCGGCAATAAAGCCTCTGAATTCAGGTCTCAATCCATGTATGATTATTCTTCTTATCCTAGACTCTGAAATTTTACTTGAAGAATCTAATTCAGAGATTTCGCGACAGAGAGATTTTACCTTGTTGAAATATTGTTTTATCGTCATCTCCCCCTGAGTGATGGACAGTAGCTCGTTCTCCAGAAGCTGCAACCTTAGATCATTTTTCTTTGAAAACAGAGCTGCAAATGTGTCCCATGCTTCCTTTGGCGTAGACTTGTCCCTTATGTACTCCAATAATTCCTCATCAATTGTTGTCTTTATCGCAAACATGGCCTTACCTGCTTTAATCTTCCATTTCTTCAGAGCTCCGGCGTCCTCCGGCGGTGTCACTTCACTGCCACCAACTACGTCCCACAAGTCTTGGCCTTGGAGATAAGACTCCATGCATGTTTGCCATGTGGTGTAGTTTTGATTGTTGAGCTTCTTCATTCCGCCTATCACTTGTAGGTCGCCCATCGTGACTTGAATAACCTCCTCGTTACCAAGCAAGCTTTATTGAAGCTTCACAATCTCAATTTGTGCACGATCTACAGAAGCTCGAAAATAATCTCTACTCGACTGCCTTGCTCTGGAAACACGTGGCCCTCAATCGACTCGCTCTGATACCACTTGTTGGATTTGGAACACAAAAGGAACTTGTTTTATTATATATAAACTCTTGTACAATATTTTTGGAACACAACACTCACTCTTAGTTTTTATCTCACTCACCACTCATTGCTATATTTCCTACTCACCAACATCCTATTTATACTTGGTTACAAAATTTCTGGAATATTCTATAATGGAGGTTAGAAAATTCTAGTCCTAATGAAAACACTTCATTATTCTAGATCCTTCTTGATCTATATAGAACATCCTAGATCCTTCCTAATTTATATGGCACAAGGGAGAGTTCTAGATAAAGCAAAACAAAGAGAGAAATCTAAAACATTCAAATAGGTTGGTGATAACCTTCAAACTGGAGGGTTTAATGATTTCATTAGACCTCATCATGTTTGTAAGATTCACAAAACTCTTTATAACAAGCACCTAGAACTTGGTTATAATAGAAAAATGGACAATGTTCGTGAAAAGGAAAAGATGGTTTGTAGATTACATAAATCTATATATGGCCTCAAGCAAGCTTCAAGACAATGGTATTCAAAATTCTCTCATGCTCTTATTCAATTTGGATTTTCTCAATCCAAATCTGATTACTCTCTGTTTAGCAAAGGCTCCGGATCTTCCTTTGTTGCTCTATTGGTTTATGTTGATGATATTATCATCACTAGTCCTAATCTACATGCTATTCAGTCTTTAAAGCTCTTCCTTCATAGCCAATTCAAGCTGAAATATTTGGGAAATTTGAAATATTTTTTTGGACTTGAAATTGCTCATTCAACCAAAGGCCTGGTTCTATCTCAAAGACATTACACTCTCCAACTTCTTGAAGACACAGGATACTTAGCCTGCAAACCCACTTCAGTTCCTATGGATCCTAAGGTGCATCTTAGTGCCTCTGACGGTGATCTCCTACCTGATGCTTCTCCTTATAGACTATTAATTGGTCGTCTTCTTTATCTCACTCTATCTCGCCCTGATATCTCTTTTGCTGTCCATAAACTAAGTCAGTTTTTGTCTCAGCCTCGGATACCTCACTTAACAGCTGTTCATCATCTTCTCAGATATCTAAAATCCAATCCTGGTCAAGGACTTTTCTTTTCATCTTCATCCTCACTCCAGCTGAAGGCTTGTGCAGATGCTGATTGGGGATCTTGTTTGGACACCAGAAAATCTGTCACTGGTTTTTGCATTTTTATTGGTGATTCTTTAGTTTCTTGGAAAGCTAAAAAGCAAAATACTATCTCTCGTTCTTTAGCTAAAGCAGAATATAGAGCCTTAGCTTCAATAGCCAGTGAGTTGGTCTAGATACATCAGTTGTTGAAGAATTTCCAAATCCATGTGTCATCTCCTGCTCTTTTATTTTGTGACAACGAGGCTGCTGTTCACATTGCATCTAACCCAACCTTCAATGAAAGGACCAAACATATCGAGATCGATTGTCACTTCATTCGTGATAAAATTACAAAAGGCTTCATCAGACTTATGCCCATTCGATCACAACATCAGCTCGCGGACGTATTCACCAAAGCTCTACCTTCTTCTACTTTGTTTCCTCTCTTATCCAAGATGACTCCATCTTGAGGGGGAGTATTGGAACTTGTATATAGAGTTGTTATTAGTTAGTTAGTTAGATAGTTAGTTAGTTTGGATTGTTATAACTGAATTGTTCTTGCAATGTAACAAACTCATTATTCATTGTATTTATATTTCATCTCAGCTGTATTACAGAAGAAGAAAACCAGATGAATATGAATCAATTCTTTTTCTCCATTTCATTCTAGTTTAGTATGTCAGTTTCAGCTATAAGTCAATATGTAATCTTTCTTATATTCAGTAGCACTAATATTGCTCCAAGAGTTTAAGAAAATTTCTATTATATATTTGCAGGATTTCTTGCAATTTCCCTAATTTATTTTGACATTACTTGCCAATTCACCATTTTTCTGCATAACACAATTGCCAACAAAATGCCTGGATTATTGTGTTATAATCATTATGTAGGTTCAGAGTATTGATTTGATTTCTCAACAATTTGATGCTTGTGCAAGTTGGTGGACTCAGGGTCTTGATGCTAACTTGCAGGTCAGACTCCAATAGCTACATGTGTACAGCTGTTATAAATAGGTATCATGCAATGTCATACTTTCTTTCTGATTCAATGAAGTTAAACAAGTAAATTTTATGCATAGTCTAGTTTATGTTCGAGCATCACAACATTTAGGATCTTTCTGGCTTTACTCTTTCCTTGCCCAGTACATAGATGGTTGTGAATTTTATTTTTCTGTGGGAGTTGGGGTGGGTGGAGGGGGAATAATGATCTTGTTTTGAGGGGTGGAGATTGAAAAATTGAGTTGAACACAACGTTGAATTGTAAACAAATTTTGTAAGTCAGAAAGTATTCTTACAAACTCGATGTTGATAAATTACGCGAGTTTCTCTGGAAAATAATTTTCAGAATAAAGTCTAGGTCTGTTAATTTGTTGAACAAATACCTGTCATTGATATTATTCAAAGGCATTTCTGCAAGTTACAATGCCATGCTTTTTTTTAGGCGGATTCAGATTGAACTTGCTAGAGATATGGGTTATACTGCTGCTAGATATGGGCACATAATGTTTCCAGAGAATGTCTATGAGCCAGGTTTAGAATTGGCTGATCTTTTGCTTGAAGGCGTGGGAATATGTTTGTTCAAATTTTTATGTTCTTTCACTTCTCTTTTTTGGAATAATAATACTGGAAAGATAAATTTCATGAGTATTATTTTATTTATTTTCTACCGCACTGCAATCTTACCGATCTTTTTGCAAATTTTTGTTTATCAATTTTGTTTACAGTGAATTTCGTCAATTATCAGGGTGGTATTTGGGAATAGGAAAACTGAAAACATGAAATATATTTTTTATGAAGAGAGAGGATCTTGCAAGAGATTGGACCACGAAACCTTTCTAAATTAGACGAATTAACGGTGGAGAGACATGCCAATTTTCTCTCATGATAGATATCTAGATAAAAAAAAAAAAAAAGAAGACAATTCTGTGTTTCTGACTTTAAGTAGTATATGGTGGATCCCCTGTTTATATTGCAGATGTAGGACCAGTCATATCATAAGGTATCCCAATATTGATAATCTGGTGCTTTGTATCATCTAATATCCCAAACATAAAATCCATTATGAACATGTTCGGTTAAGCCCTAAAATATAAGTAAAAGTAACTTTTAAGGTTAGCCACACGTATTTCGAGCCGTAGAAGTTACTTTTAAGTAATTTCTTTTTCCAAACATGTTTGGCTTCTCTTCCGAAGTTGTTTCTCTTTTAAAATTTTAGTACCAAATTTCCTTCTTAAAAGCATGCTCTTGTTTATTTTTTTAAAAAGGAAGTTTGCTTATATCTTAGGCTTGGCCAAACATGCTCTATCTTTGTTGGGATATATTAGATCTTCTATATCAATTCTGTTCCTCTATTGTGATTTGTGCACAACTAAATTGGCAATATTGTACGTATTTACATGTGTGATCATTTCATTATATACTTGTGTATGTATGTAATTCCCGTGTGTTCATTATTTATATATTTTATTTATAATCTTCGATTTCAACTACATTATAGAAACTGATGTCTTGCAGTCCGTACTTTTACATGAAACTGCTCTTCATAGTTACAATAACAGAATGGTTAAGGGTCATTTTCAAAGGAAGATGGTAGCATATAAAAAGGGAAAATGCAGATGGAAAGGAGATGCAAAGTTTGAGAAATTAGAGAGGAGAGACTGCCTGTCTAATGCCAGACTATCTTTTATTTCAACATGTGGTTCAATGGAGCCCAACAACCAAGAGACAATGCGTGCATCATTTGCCTTCTATGTACCGAGTTCTTTGTTGTCTTAGGGCACAAGAAATGTCCTGTACAACCCCAAAATTTTTGAGATGTTAAAAGACTTAAGTGAAAATAAGTTTTAGAATCGATTAAGGGAGGTTAGGCAGCACGGGATATCCAGCTTTATGTGATGGTTGAATGAAAGCACCATTAATATGTCTCGAGCTCTTTGATTTGTGAGATTTCAAGGGTACCTGTGACATCAATTAAACAAGACAAAAGATATAACTTTTTCATCATACATGACAAAGTATACAATCACACCATTTCATATTATGGAGGTAAACATACCTTAGCTTTCTTCGAAAACCTAGATGTTACACATTGCTTTTGTAAAATTCAAAAACTTCGTTCTCGTCCTTTAACTTCATCCCAAGTCACAATTGCACTATCATCTCCAAACATTTCATTATCCAACATGTTCACATTCTCCCTAACTATCTCATTATCAAATTCTCCCAAAATTTTATCATCCACAACTCCAGCAATTGTTATTTATTGTTTCATCATCGAAATATAAATTTTGATTTCCTGTATAAAAATACAAACTTTGAATAAACATACTACAATTACACATATAAGACAATGAAAATTATAGAACCTAAAAGGAAGCCCGTGCAGATCCAATCTTGAAAATTACTGTCACAATATATTTTTTTCAATAAATACCTGGGCCTCTATTCTAATTCTAGCTATATCATTTTTGTAAGAAATAGATTTTTTTGGGTAGCAACTATCTTAAATAGTCATTCAATAGTCTGGATAAAAGAAAATATATATATATATATATATATATATATATATATATATATATATATATATATAGAAAATATAAAAAAAAAAAATCTCAATAACCGAAATACCTCCCTCCCTCTCACCTTCCAGTTTTCTTTAATAGCTATTACAATATTTTACAAAGATTGCTTCTCTTGTGTTGTGTTTCATTTTAGTTGAGAGGCAAAAATAAATTTCGATTTTTTAGCATTTTCTTAACAAAAAACGAGAACCAAGCATTTACTTGTTTCCATCATTTCGTCTATGTGGCCGGAGATGGAAGCTGAGCCGTCGAGATGAAAATGTGGCCAGTTGAACGGTGGTTTCAAAGTTTGGTGGAGTTAGGTTTAGGCTCAGTTCTCATGTTACCGCTTTTGGCTGAAAACATTCTGGGAAAAGTGGCCCTGTTCTCTTTGGTGTTTTCAACCCGTTTTCTATTTTATGTTTTTGAAAATAATCAAAACGTGTTCTTTTTGCCATTTTCAAAAATGCATATTTAAAAACACTTAAAAATTTACAAAGGAAATACAAAATGATAAAAAAAGCCGTTTTGCATTTTGTTAACAAAATCCGGGTGTTTTCCAAAATGGCCAAAACGCGCGTTTTGGCCGTGGAGGTCCCGGGTTCAAATCTTGCATTCGCCTTCTTTTTTTTTTTTCATTTTGGCTGGTCAAAATAATCATGATTTAACCATTGTCTGCGTTTTTTTTAACAATATGCGTTTGCTGTCCAAAGTGGTGAGGAGCGGCATTTTGTACGCATGAGGTCCTGGGTTTGATTTCCTTCTCCTTTTCAAATTTTTAAAATGTTTTTAATTCTTTTTAATGGTTTTAAAATGTTTTTAATTCTTTTTAATGGTTTTTAAATATTTTAAATTCTATAATTGAATGTTTTTAATTGTTTTTAAATATTTTTAATTCCATAATTAAATGTTTTCCATTGTTTTTAAATGGTTTTAATTCTTTTCAAATGTTTTTAATGGTTTTTAAATATTTTTAATTGTGTTTAAATGTTTTTAATTGTTTTTAAATGTTTTAATTCCATAATTAAATATTTTTAATTATTTTTAAATGTTTTAAATGTTTTTAATTCCATAAATTAATATTTTTAATTGTGTTTAAATATTTTTAATTCTATGTTTAAATTGTTTTTAATTCCAAATCCAAATTTCTAAAAAATTTCAAGTAAACGCGTTTTCGAGTTTTCTGTTTTCAGAAACAATTTTCAAAAATTCTAAAAAGAACTCATTTTCAAAAATCTCAAAACAAACACTCAAAACACAAAACACAAAATGAATTCAAAACTCAAAACACAAAACTCAAACGCAAAGAGAACACCCAATTTCATTTTAAATCAATATCTTGTGAGTAATTGATTTTAAATGAAGAGGATATTTTGACTTGCCACGTAAGCTCTGTACAAGTAGCATGATTATTTATTTACATTTCATGGAAATTCTGTTTGATTCCATTAGACGGACTTTATTTTTTTGAGATTTTTTACTTGGAAATAAAGTTCTGTTTTAGATAGAAATCTGCTTTCAGTGGAGCAGTTTTATTTTGTCATGGCTTCCAAGTGGTGGTTTCCTAAACTGTTTTTTTTTTTAAAAAAAAAATTTGGTTCTAGAAATATTTTATTGACTGTGTTCGTTGTAAAACTTGATATATCATCGGGTAAAATCAATTAGTGGACATCGAACTTTAACCGAGTTTCTACTTAACCATCCAATTTTAAAAGATATCTCAACGCCCACCCAACTTTCAACTAAGTTTCTCATCCATCACCCGTTACCCATTCGCTTGCAATACTTGACGGAATATCCTATATGGCAAAAGCTCTTTCAATATAGTATAGTAATAGTGTTAAATCTCTCTCAATCAACAAAAGTGCACTACCCAAACGCACCATTTTAAAAAAAAAAAAATAAAAAGACTTACAATTTTTTCCAACTAAATTGATGTCAATTAGAATTGTTTGAGTAGTGCGTTTTGTTGATTGTGAGAGATATAATATCATTACTACGTTCCATCAGAAGATCGTTTTCAACGTAAGATATATCGTTAGGTATTGCAAGCGAATGATTAACGGATGATGGATGAGTAACTTAGTTGAAAGTTGAGTGAGCGTTGGAATACCTTTTGAAGTTCGATAACTAAATAGAAATCAAGTTAAAGTTCGATGACCACTAGTTGATTTTACCCATATATCATCACATCAAATACTAGTCTGTGTAGTGTTGATAAAGCACGTGACTCAAGCAACGATTGAGCTATCGAGCTCATTCCTCATCAAGATTCAAATGAGTTTAGACTGAGTCAAGATTTTCCTCATCAAGATTCAAATGAGTTTAGACTGAGTCAAGATTTGCTATCTCAAATACGTGTCTTCTTAATTGTCCCTCATTAAAATTTTTACACATTATTAAATAAATAGATGAAGGGATTATTATGGACAACATTTAATTTATTCACATTTACTGTTATTGATGATGCGTAAAGTTTTTATTGAGAGACGACTAAGAAAACATGTATTTGGGACAGCATATCTGGACTCACTTAAACCATTGTGAGTCAGACCTCATGACAGAAGTTTCAAGGCTGAAGCCAAGGACTTGCCACCCAAACTAGGTGAAAAGTTCTTCGGCAACTTTCCTTTTCCCTATATGAATGGTTATCTGCACTTGGGCCATACGTTCTCTCTCGAAACTTGAATTAGCTGCAGCATATCATAGATTGAGGGGTGCAAATGTGCTCTTGCCTTTTGCTTTTCATTGTACTGGGATGCCTATTAGGCTATTAAGGCCTCAGCCGATAAGCTTGAAAGGGAGATTGAGATGTTTGGATACCCACCCGTGTTTCCTCTTGTAAAAGTGGAGGAAGGTTCCTTTTAGATCTTGTACAATTGAATTAAATATATGACAGACTTATTGCAAATTCTTGATCCAATGATAAAAGACAATTGCATAATTAGTTAGTACTTTAACTTGTTTGGTTCCCTTAATTATCCTTTTAAGAAAGTAAAAATAAATAAATTTTCATTCAATATTCACGATGTCTAGTTACTTATTTAGAGGTGCTTAATTTCATTTTTTTTTTTTTTTTGTCTTTTGAAAAATAGATTTTAGTAGACTAAGAATTACGAACATATTAGTTGATTCATTCAATTTTTATAATACCACCTTTCAAGGACGTTTTCTTGGAGAAGACTGCATTGAGCATCCAAATTACTGCCTATTAATCAAAGTGGCATGTATTTTTTTTTTCTTTAATTAGAAGTATCCATGGTATGTTTTATTAATATAAAAAATAAATAAAGTACAATTTAGAAGGGGTTGGACTTAACCTCTACAACAATAAGTTCACTAAAAATCGGAGAATCACAAACGGTAGATTTTTATATTTGCCTCGTTTGTATTAAATTGTTATATCTTGAAGTAGAGACATGGTTTTGCGACCTCTTTCAAAGTATACTTGTATATTGTACATCAAGAATTGTGCTCACTTTTAAACAAAAAAAATTGAAAAATCTGAAAGCAAGGAGAGTTATACCATCTAGGAAGAAACATAATTGCTGCTGATAGAGGTGTCCAGAAACATATCAAAAGCAAATTGACACATTCTACATAATTTCTGATGCTGAGAATAAAGTAAACACCGCTGAGCTATCAACCAGAAATCATGAAGAACGGAATGAAAGTTAGCCGTGGTTCACAGGATCCGAACCCAGTAACCCGTTAATGTCCATCGTTGGAATTTCAGGGAACTCTGTCTCATGTCTGGCAATAAGAGAACCCAGTAACTCATCAATGTCTTCAGGTAGTTCCTCATGTACGGCAGTAACCCAAACCAGTAACTCGTCCATCGTTGGAATTTCAGGAGCTCATCATAACCTTTCACTAAATAATTTGGTGGCACCATTAAAATCGAAACTTGATTACTGTATGTGCCAGCTGCATTCTGATTGACGACGGGAATGGATTCATCAACCATTGAAATTGGAACTTGATTACTGTATAAGCTTGCATTCTGATTGATGAAGGGAATGGATTGATCAACGTCTATGTCATCAGGGTTATAGGAATTCTGATAATTAAGAAAATCACAAGGACTATAATTGGCCTCACCCGTTGCCTAGGAAGGAATCGGGCATTGACATCATCTCAGAGTTTATTAAAATTCCAAAAGTCTCCTTGTTCAATATTCGTAGAGCTTCCTCCTGCTATAGGTTCAATTTCTTGCCAAGAATCGGACATTAACATCGCCTCGAGTTTAATAAAGTCCAAAAAGTCTTTTTGTTCAACATGTAAGGAATTGACGGATACATGCACAGCGGAAATTAAATCTACAATTCCTATAAGCCATATCAATCTTGTACTTATATAAAATTCATAATAGAAGTTTACTTTGGATGAACACCGTGAAATCTGTTTATCTGATTGGCTGAAAGTGCGATCTTCAATACCGCAGCTGTCCAATTGTCTAGCTTCCAATGATGATCCACACAGCAAGAACAGATTTGGACTTCCACGATCAAGAACAGATGAAAGCAGAACCTTTTAGGAGCAATTGTATTAAGTTGTTTTTTGCTTGTGCTAGCAAGTAATCAAGATCAACTCTTTTTCCCTAATTTGTTGTACTTCTATATTTATTGGCGGGGCTAACCCAGCCATAGTTCTAGTCCAACTAGAACTCATGGCCCAATTAATTAATCTAATTAATTAATTTGGTCCAACAATTAATTAAGTCCGATCTAACTAATTAGACCTTGGACATTAATTCTTACAATCTCCCACTTGGACAAGGTCCAATTCTAGATTCTCAATTTTCGCCTTATGTGTGTGACCCATTAGGTTCCCATTCATTATGGAAAACACAGTGATATTCTCATCGATTCACCTAGATCGATCAATTCAGGTCGTCGTCCATGATTGACATCTAGCAATGTGTCAAGACAATCTATGTGAAGGAAAATATCATGTGGTATGACATAACCAATATATGTGCGGTTACTGATAAGTGCGTTTTGTACACTTATTCAGGCATTTAAACTAAGCTTTTATTCTGTCATTTTATCGATTTTTCTACTTAATCTAGTTTGTTATTGCTTTTATTTCAGTTTTGGACCCGTTTGTAAGAAATTAGAAAAGAATGGGTGAACAGGCAATAAATTGGAAGATGTATCGGAAGTATGGAGACTCAATTGCATTAAATTGGAAGTTGAAGGACCAAATTGCAGGTTATAGAAAGTTGGAGGACTAAAGAAAATAAAATCTAAAGCTGAAGGGCCAAACCGTGAGATTTCAAAAGATCAAGCTGGGCGATCGCCCAACTTACTGCTGGACGAGCGCCCAACACTGTGTACTAAAAACAGAGAAGAAATAGCTTCCCTGGGCGATCGCCTGGGATTTGCCTCGCCCGGGCGATCACCCAGGCTATTTCTGTCCGCAGAGAATTTTTTTTTCCTTTTTTAGTTCGACTCCGATTAAGTAACTTTTGGACCACGATTTTTAGGTCTTTGTGGTATCTTTTGGGGCACCATTAGGGAGATATAAATATGAGTTATTAACTCATAACAGGTTGTTGAGTTTTTGGGAGAAAAACATAGACGAAAATATCAAATGGAGATCAATATTACTCTTTTGAAGAATTCAATGACGATCATGATCAAGTAATTATTCTTTCAAGTTTTCTTCTTCTCCAGGTGATGAATTCCATATTTTCTTCTTCTTCTTATTTTCTTATTATTAGTATGCTAGGCTAGTTTAATTAGTGCTAAGATTACGATAAAGCTTGTCGTTTAAATTCTTTCATCTTGAGACTTGATTTTTGACAATTTATTTCAATATAGTTTTGAATAATTAATTTTGATTTATTTGCATCTACAATTATATACGTAGTAATTGTATGATTGTTGTTGTGTGTTTTACTATCGAAAGATTGAAAGTATGTTAGACGCTATTTTAATTATCTTAAAGTTCGATAGGGAATAGAAATATAGCGCTATGCTTTAGGTGGTCTTTAATTATCTATAGAGACTTAATGCATTTGTTTGTATTCACATTCGTCATAGAAATATAGTCGAGTTATACATATGAATATGTTTAACTTTATTCGAGAGAAACTGTTGAACAATCTAGGTATATTGATTTTCATAACTGATGTAATTTGTTAAAATCAAGAATCAAGATAGAAGAATTAACAACTACAAGTGGATTCGAAATTCTAGCACTTTTCCTTTTTAAAGTTAAGTCAATTTTTCACCAATTTAATTTTTCAATTATTTGAGCCATAATTATTTAATTGTTCTTAGTTTATGTTCTAATTAGTTTCTAATTACAAAATCTCCAATTTTCTAAAGTTCATTAGATTCGGTTAAGGTTAATATAATTGCAATTGAATTATCTAACTTTATTACTTGAAAGATCTGTGCACTTGCAGAATTATTAAAGATACAAAATCGCTAATAGTTACCGTGGAAATATAATCCCTTCATATATACTACCCAATTGGTTAAGAGATATGGATCAGCTTCAATCTCATTTCAACCAATTATATTATTCATTCCAACTTTTCGTTGATCTAATCTAGTTATGATTGAAACATTTTCAACTCATAACTCCTCTCCGACCGAGGAAATTTATATCAACTTAAGTGGGCAAAAATCAGGTTATAATCTCCTACTTTCCAGGAGTGAGGATTCCTCATATTGGACATTCACAAGATTCTTACTATACACGTATGACGTCTTCCTGGTGACTAAAAACTTAGAGTACCATCAAACGCTCGCCAAAATATAACAGTCCTCACATAAGATTCTATGATGTCCCCAAGTCAAAGGACCAATTCAACAACCGCGCATTAGAAATTTACTCCTGACGCTTGGATAGTTATCCATGTGGAATCTCTAGGCGGATCATCCAATGTCATGTTCTCATAACAATGCATTCATGTGTTCATTTAGATGTCCCTCTACATCTTAGCTCGTAAGACCAGCTACTTTCTTCAAAAGAAGTGCAACACATGCTAGTTTATCTACAATAATGATATATGTATTTCATTATTACTATGACTATGGATATTTCAAAAATAAGTAATTTATAACTTGTATCTCACAATCACCACACCTTGTGATTAACAAGTTATTATGAACTTTTCTTCAGACTCTATTATTTTAAATAATAAAATTTAAAAAATAATAGATCTGCATTAAAATGTAGACAATTATTTAATTAATCAATTTGTTCATATACTTCAATGTTTAACAAAGAGTATATCACAAATGTCCTATACAAATTAGATCTAATCACTCAGGTATGTTAATACTATCAAATTTAGCATGACCATCATACTTGTCCTGGGACAACAACTTTGTCAAAGGATTTGCTACATTATCGTACGTTAGGACCCGTTCTATCTTTATGTCATTTCTTAAGATTGTCTCCCTAATGAGATGATATTGCCTCAATATATGTCTGGATCATTAATGAGACATGTGTTCATTAGCTTGTGCGATGGCTCCATTGTTATCACAATACAAGTTATTAGATTAACAATGATATGAACTATTCCAAGTTCAGTAATGAACTTCTTGATCTAGAATGCTTCTTTTGCTGCTTTTGAAGCAGCTATACATTCAAATTTTGTAGTTGAATCAGCGGTCGTTTCTTGTTTGGAACTTTTTCAACTGACCGCACCACCATTTAGAGTAAATACATATCAGGATTGAGATTTGCAATTGTCTTTATCAGACAGAAAGCTAGCATCGGCATAACCTTGAACTCTAAGTTCATTTTCTCTATACACCAAGAACATGTCTTTAGTCCTTCTTAAGTACTTAAGAATATTCTTGACTGCGATCCAATGTTTCTCGCCAGGGTTCGCTTGGAACCTGCTTGTGACACTCAAAGCATATGAAACATTCGGTTGAGTACATAGCATGGCATACATGATAGATCATATTGCTGATGCATAAAGAATTCTATCCATGCGATATCTTTCAATTTGTGTCTTCAGACACATCTCTTTTGAGAGATAGATCCTATCTCCGATGGGACAGAGTCCTCTCTTGGACTCTTTTATGTTAAATCTTCTCAAGATTTTATCTATATACATAGATTGAGATAGACCAAGCATTCTATTAGATTTATCTCTATAGATCTTTATACTGAGAATGTACGCTGCCTCTCCCATATCCTTCATGGGGAAAGTTTGGATAATCACAATTTTACTGATTTTTTGCATCGAGGACATTGTTTCCTAATAATAGTATGTCACATACATACAAAATTAGAAACAAGACTTTGCTCCCACTAACCTTTTATACACACATAGTTCATCTTCATTCTTGATAAAATTAAACATTTTGATTGTCTTATCAAAATGAAGATTCCAGCTCTGAAAGGCTTACTTTTAATCCATGTATAGATTTCTGTAGTTAGCATACCTTGTTTGGCTCTGTGGATTCAAAAACTTTAGATTATGTCATGTACACATCCTCGCTAAGATTCCAGTTAAGAAATGTGATATTGACATCAATTTTCCAGATCTCATAGTTATGGTATGCTACTATCGCAAGCGGAATCCGAATTAACTTAGACATGGCTACTGGTGAGAAGGTTTCGTCAAAGTCAATCTCTTGTCTTTACTTGTAATCCTTCGCAACCAATCTTGTCTTGTAAGTATGAACATTACCGTCCATGTCGACCTTTTTCTTGTAAACCAATTTACAGCTTATAGCTTTTACCCTTTTAGGCAGGTAAACTAAGGTCCAAACATTGTTTTCGTACATGGAGTTCATCTCGAATTCTATGGCTTCCTGCCATATCTTTGAGTCAACACTTGACTTCGATTCTGTGTAAGTAATAGATTCATCTTCCTCGATCAGTAATATATTACTAGTAATCAGGAGATCGTATCCTAGAAAAAAAAGAATGACTCTGCTCGACTTACGGGGAGCTGGTGTGTCCTTGGGAACTGGTGGTTCCCACTTTACTAATTTGTACTTCATCAGATGCAAGTTCAGCCATTGGAACATCTAATTGTTCAATTTTATTTGTGATTTCTTGAACTTCTTCAAGATCTACTTTGCTCCCACTATCTTTTCTAAGAATACAGCAAGTCTCGATACGATGACCTTTATCTCGATGAGATTGTAGAAATAGTATCATGTGGTTTACTCTGGATACTCTACAAATAAATATTTATCAGATTTAGCTAATGGCTTATCCGATTCAACGCGCTTCACATAAGCGTCGCATTCCCAAAGCTTCGTGTATGAAAGATTGGGTCTTTTTTCCTTTCCATAACTCGTATGGAATTTTATTGACTGATTTAGATAGGACACAGTTTAGTGTATAATATGCAGTGTTAAATGCATGTCTCTAAAATAATTTTGGAAGAACTGCGCGACTCAGCATTGATCGCACCATATCAAATAAGGTGCAATTTTTCCTTTCAGATACACCATTTGTGGTGTATATAGTGGAGTCCACTGCGAGAGAATCTCAATCTTCTTAGATAGTCTAAAAACTCACCCTTCAAATATTCTCCACCTCGATCAGATCTAAATATTAGAATATTTTTTCTCATTTTGCATTTCTACTTCTTACTTGAATTTCTTAAACTTTTCAAGGACTTCACTCTTGAATTCTATCAAGTAGATAAAACCATATCTAGATTGGTTATTTATAAATATGATAAAGTAAGAAAATCCACATCTAGCATCTTCAGATGTTTATCCATGTACATCAGTATGTATAAGACCCAAAATATCTGCAACTCCGACTCCCTTTCCAAAAAAGGGTATATTGGTCATTTTGTCCAACTAGCATGATTCACACATATCAAATAATTCATAATCATTTGAATCCAAGTATCCATCTTTATATAACTTAGTGATGCGTTTTCATTTATATGACCGATTCTGCAATGCCAAAGATTTGAGTTGTTAGTTTTATTTCTTTTATGCCTTGCAATTCTCTTCTAATGCCCTTTTACTTTCGCAGTGAAAACAAGGATCATCAGACTTGGATTTGTCTTTGTTTAACTGTTTTCCAACTTATTTGGCCTTTTTGGATCCTTTTTAAAAGGTCCTTTTAGATTTTCTCTTAGTGCTCTTAGAGGTATCAATGGCCAAAGTTTACCCATTCCCTTGGGTTTAACAGTTTTCAGCATGTTTAGCAGCTCGAGTAGGGTACACTAAATCTTATTTGTAATATCCCAAATTTTTTTATGCTAGATTATTCAATTATGATTTTAGTTATGCTTTGAATATTAGGTACTATTAAATTTTCTATGCCAGTTTAGTAAATATTTTTGAATGTTTAAAGACCTAAAATTTATATGTCAATATTAGGCTCGTTTCGAAGCTCGTATTAAATTACGTGTAATTAGTTTAAGAAAAAGATTATTCGGTTAAATTAGATCTTATATATGGTTGTTGAAGTAAAATTCAAAAGAAAATGAATTATGGTCATTATATAATTATACCAATTAGTTAATGATTTGAATAAATTATTGGTTTCTTCATAATTAAGATAATTATATATATATATATATATATATATATATATATATATATATATATATATATATATATATATATGTGTGTGTGTGTGTGTGTGTGTGTGTGTGTGTGTGTGTGTGTGTGTGGCCTTTAATTTGGACGTTTGTGCATGAAATGAGATAAACATTCACAAATTACCAAAAATTGGAGATAAGCTTTTGAATGGCGGTTGCGGTGAATAATAATAACCTTCTTTCTCATAAACTTCCATTGTCTCCGTATGTATAAGCAGTATCCTTCCGTCATTCATTATAGTTATCTTTCAAGAAATATTATAAGGATTTTGTGCAAGAAAAATTATAAGGATTTTGGGTTCGTAGAGTTTTTCATATTTTTAAAGCAAGTTACTTCCGAGTATTAAAGTAAGATACTATCTAATGCTCAAGTGATAGGATTTTCATGATAATATCTTAAGCTTAAGTTTTGCATGCAAACCATAATATGGAAATTTGGTGGACAAGTCCACCGAGATAAATATCTATACATACTTTTAGGACAAGTCCTAAAGGTGCCGGCAAGCCGGAATATGAAAGTATGTGTTTAATTGCTTTTCTTTCACTTTGATGTTAACATGTTAAATTCGAGTATGATATCTTACTGAGTATTTCTTATACTCATACTATTCATATTAATTTTTCAGATACTTGATCGCTAGGTTGGCTGGACTTGGTCGAGGTGCTCAACGTTGGATTTTGAACGAATTATAACGTTACAAAAGTTTCTTTTTGTAAGTTTTTCCAGAGCCTATAGCTCACTAGGTAAATATGTGTGGTGTTTAATATATGCTAAATGATGATAAAAATGTTATGTTTGTACTTTAAAAGTAAATTTTATTGTATACGTCCATATCTGAGTTTTCGTTACGTAACTATAATGACTCCATTGATTCGATGTGTGTAGCATGAGATATGAATAGTTTAGCGTCAGGGTGTCGAACAGAAATTTTGACACTGTCCAGTATGGTCACCTCACGGTTATCACTCAATCGTCCCTATAGGATGATTTTATAAATTTTTATTTTACTAGATAAAACAAGTTTTAAATCTCTTTCTAACTCCACAAATTTCACAGAAAAAAGATTTGAAATGTATTTTATAAAAATCTTCAAAGTGGCTACACCAGACAATAGCAACTGTGCTGGTTCTGTGTATTTGGGATGAAGTTTGAAGTATTTACATTCATCTTCTTGTTATGAAATCTTACAGAGAGGTTATATAGGGAATTATCTTTCATTAGGTACTAGATTTACTATTTTCTAATGTGTATAAATTTTTATACATATTTTATTACCAGTGAGGTGCAAACTGAAAATGAATTGCGATCAAGCATCTTCCAAAATTTATTATAAATAGGTCATGCGCCGATAACTTTTCAAATTTGGCATATCATTAGTATATTGATCAATAGTACTTCCCTCAAAAATTTGCAACTCGACGATACCATTTAGGTATCAAACGAAATTTATTTTATTTAGTCAAAATCTTTGAAAATTTTAAATCTTGAATTTAAGTAACTCTTGATACCCGAAAGTTAAGTTTCGGGGCGTCACAGCATGGTATCAGAGCTAGTTTACTTTTCTATAGACTTCTTATATATTTCTATCCTAATGACGTGTTCTAAGTTGTTATACAAAATAATTTCATCGATTAAGTCAAGATCCAACATCGTTGAGCAAGCTAGCGAACGACTTCCAACCGGCGATCCAAGTAAATAGTAATGTGAATATTTAAAATATAAGAATTCTTTTTATTTTGTATTTTGCTTATCCAATGAGTTATTATTTATATGAAAATATTTCAAACCATTTATGTTTAAACTTATGAAGTTTAGTTTTATTTATCATTAACGTGCATTATGGTAATCAACATTTTTTTTGAGACAACTAGTGTGACATAATTAATTTCTTGTCCTAGATATGACACCAACGATTAGAACTCCAACCAAGACAGAGGTATATGGTTTTACACGGAAGCGAGATGTGTTGTTGACATTTTACCATAATTATCGGTGTGTCCCACTCATAGTTTTGAGCAGCATCTTGATCTATTAGACTATATCATTGATATGTTGAGGATGGCATATCACAGACTGCGTGATGAGGTTAAAATTCGACGATTATGTGAGATTGTTCCAGATTTTTGGGCTTTAGTCATAAATGAGATTGTGCAATGGAGTGATAATGATCTTGCATATGAAGATGTTATCTACTTGCTTCGTGAAAGCTATGACATTAGTCGTGATCTATAGCGAAACTATAAAAAGACTATAAAGTTAGGCCTAAATCATAGTTTGCGAGCTACTACGTCTAGTTCAGAAAATGAACTATTGGCTAGATCCTTCCTAAGAGTACTTGATGAAAACTTTCTAGTACCAATTCTAGATAGCTTGGGACAGGACTTGCTAAAAGAAGAAGATCCAGAGGAACATTCAGAAGAAGATCCAGATGAACATTTAGAAGAAGATCCAGAAGAAGATCCAGAGGAAGACCCTGAGAAGGGTCCATAAGGCGGAATAGATTAGAGATTACCTTATTTAGTTATCAGTCTATTTTGAAGTAGAGTAGAATTTAAAATGTACTTTTTCTTTTATGCGTATGTATCCTTTGTGACTTGTAAAAGGAAACCTCTTCTTTCTTTCAGCCTCTTTTAAAGTTTGTAAAGTTAATGACACGCTTTGGATTAATTAGATGACTATTTCTTTTGTTACGAAATGTCACCCAAGCGCAACAATGGAAATACGAAAAATACCAACGCCGACTCAAGTAGTGGCGAAGTTAAAGTCGCAAACTTTGCACGGGAACTACTCGCAGTAATGCGAGAGATGGGACAACAACATGTACGACATATGTTGCCTCATCAGCCACCGCTTAATGATGCAGTGCCACTTGAGCAGCAAACCCTTGATCAATAGGCACCACTGGATCATCCAGTATCCAACCAACAAGCTCCGCCGCCTCAACCAATAACCAAACAACGTGAACGAACTGTGATGATAGAGCAGTTTCGTAAAATGAATCCACCATCATTTGAAGGAGGTGTGGACCCCCTAGCCGTTGAGGATTGGTTACGAGAACTAGAACGCATCTTTAAGTTTATAGGATGTGAAGATACTGAAAAGGTGATGTTTGCAATATCCATGCTAAATAAAGGGGCTAGTCATTGGTGGGACATGACTACTCGATCAATAACACATGATAATGAACATACGATGACTCAGACACAGTTTAAGAAGCTTGTAGAAGAAAAATATTTTCCGTCACCCTAAAAGATCATAAAGAAATAGAGTTCCTTAGGCTTCAGCAATGAACCATTCACTCGTGGAATATGAGCGCAAATTTGAAGAACTATCAAGGTTTGCTCCACACCTGGTGGACACGAAGAGTAAACAAGGTAGAAAGTTTGAACGCAGACTTCAACCATATATTCGCAACATAGTAGCAGTACTTAAGCTGGGTTCTTATCGAGAAGTCTTGAAGCGAGCACAAACTATTTCTTATCAAGTGACTCAAAATACCGAGAATTCTCAGCAAGGCCAAAATTATTCTCGTAAGCGAAAGTGGAACTTCGACAAAAAGATGGACAGTAAAGGAAATAATGGGATAAAGAAAGGAAAAGTAGATGCAAATGAAGTTGGCAATAAACGTTGTCCCAATTGCAGTAGGCCTCACAAATGAGAATGCTTATTTGGGAAAAATGTTTGTTTCAAGTGTGGCAAACCAGGGCATTTTACTAGGGAATGCCCTCATAGTCAATTACAAAAGATTGGAAATGACAAGAAAGGGAAGGCAAGGGTTTTTGCCTTAACTAAGCAAGAAGCAGAGCAAGATCCTAAGGTGCTAGCAGGTATCATATCTGTCTCCAATGTGCCTGCATTTATACTTATAGATTCTGGTGCTACACATTCGTTCATTTCTTCTATATTTGTTGCAAAGTTCAAAATAGAGTGTGAACCTCTCCCGTATACCTTAGATGTCTCTCTTCCATCTGGAAAGATTATTAATTCCAACCAAATAGCTAGAGGCCTTAAAATGGAAATTGATGGTAGAAGTATAACAGTAGACTTGATTTTATTAACCATAAGAGACTTTGATTTTATCCTTGGTATGGACTGGTTATCAAAAAACTATACAACCATTCGATGTTCTAAAAAGGATGTTATATTCCAACGGCCTGGCGAGAAGGAATTTTGTTTCGTAAGAACTAAGACGAAGGCTCTATCTCGAATCATATCAGCAACACATGCTGAGAGGATGCTGAGGAAAGAATTGTGTCAGGGATTTTTGGTATCGATGTCGGATACCAATCAGGACAAGATGACTATTGAGGATGTCTGAATAGTCCAAAGTTATAAAGATGTGTTTCCTGAAGATCTTCCAAGATTACCGCCAGATAGACAAGTTGAATTCACCATTGATTTGATACCAGGTGCAACACCTAGCTCAAAGGCTCCATATCGTATGACACCAATAGAACTACAAGAGTTAAAAGTACAATTACAAGAACTTCTTGATAAGGGTTTTATTAGACCAAGTGTATCTCTATGGAGTACACCAGTGCTATTTGTAAAAAAGAAAGACGGGACGATGAGGTTGTGCATCGACTATCGAGAATTAAACCGCCTTACTATCAAGAACGAGTACCCACTCCTGAGAATAGAAGATCTATTTGATCAACTGAAAGGTGCTACGGTATTTTCAAAGATTGATTTGAGATCGGGATACTATCAATTAAAAATTAAGACAGACGATGTCCCTAAGACAGCTTTTAGAACACGTTATGGGCATTATGAATTTATGGTGATGCCTTTTGGGTTAACTAATGCCCCAGCAGTATTTATGGATTTAATGAATAGAGTGTTCCACGAATACTTAGATCAGTTTGTTATTGTCTTTATTGATGACATCTTGATCTATTCGAGAAGTGAGGAAGAACATAAGACATATCTCGAGACTGTCTTAGAAACTTTAAGAAGAGAGAAGTTGTATGCCAAATTCATGAAGTGTGAATTTTGGCTAGATCGAGTAGGTTTTCTAGGGCATGTAATTATAGCCCAATGAATAGAAGTAGATCCAGATAAAGTAGAAGCGGTGACTAATTGGCCTAGACCGATCAATGTTGGAGAAATACGCAGCTTCTTAAGGTTGGCAGGTTACTATATGAGGTTTATTGAGGGATTTTCTAAAATAGCAGGACCATTGACTCAGTTGACTTGTAAGGAAGTAAAATTCTAGTGGACAGAAAAATGTGAATAGAGCTTTCAAGAACTGAAGCAAAGATTGATCACAGCTCTAGTGTTGACAATACCGGATGGTCCAGAAAGATTCGTCATTTACAGCGATGCTTCTAAACAAGGCTTAGGTTATGTCTTAATGCAAAAAGGAAAAGTGATAGCTTACGCCTCTAGACAGTTGAAACAATATGAGCAGAACTATCCAACACATGATCTAGAGCTAGCTGCGGTTAAACATGAGGCAAAGAAAGTGGTTAGAATTGGTAAAGGATTATGATTGTACTATCTACTACCACCCTGGTAAGGCTAATGTGGTAGCAGATGCTCTTAGTAGAAAGGTGATGGGACAATTAGCAGTACTACCTACAATGCATGACCAATTGTTGAGGGACTTTGAGAATTTAAAACTAGAATTAATTACTCCACCGTCTCAAACTGGCACTGGGATAGCGGTCTTAATGCTTCAATCTACACTTCGAGATCGAATCAGAATAGCACATGATAATGATTCATTCCTACGTAAGATCAAATCAGATGTTGGTACTAGCAAGCGAAGAGATTTTGAGTTAAGTCATGACAAAGCCTTACTCTTTAAAGGAAGAATATGTGTACCAAAAAACGATGGACTGAGAAACGAGATTCTCGAAGAAGCACACTCTACTCTATATACTGCTCACCTAGAAAGTACAAAAATGTATCAAGATCTGAAGAACACCTTTTGGTGGAGAAATATGAAAAGAAGTATCGGTCTATTTGTAAAAAAGTGTATGACATGTCAACAAGTGAAAGTTGAACATCAGAGACCATCAGGGTTATTAGAACCACTAGAAATCCCGAATGGAAGTGAGAACATGTAACTATATATTTTGTTACGGGTTTTCCATGGTTAGCTAGGAGAAACGATGCTATATGGGTTATAGTTGACCGACTAACAAAGTCAGCTTATTTTCTACCAATAAGGATGAATTTTAGTATGGACCAATATGCACAACTAAGCATTAAAGAAGTCATCCGTCTACATGGAATCCCAGTCTCTATTGTATCAGATAGAGATCCAAGATTTACTTCCAGGTTTTGGAAAAGTTTGCAAGGGCCTATGGGAACAAAGTTAAATTTCAGTACGGTTTGTCACCCTCAGACAGATGGACAGTCAAAAAGGACTATACAGATTTTGGAAGATATGCTTCGAGCGTGCGTCCTAGATTTGGGAGGTAGTTGGGAAAATTGCCTATCTTTAGTAGAATTTCCCTATAACAATAGTTATCAAGCTACGATAGGAATGGCACCCTATGAAGCTCTATATGGAAGGAAGTGTAGATCTCCTATCTATTGGGACGAAGTTGGTGAGCGAAGAGTTTTAGGGCCATAAATTGTTGAGGAGACAGTTAAGGTTATTGATAAAATAAGAGCTCGAATAAAGTCAGCCCAGGATCGACAGAAAAGTTATGCAGATAAAAGAAGAAAGGATATAAAATTCAATATTGGTGATAAAGTTTTCTTAAAAGTAACACCAATGAAGGGTGTTTTCCATTTTGGCACGAAAGGAAAGCTCCGACCAAGGTTTATAGGTCCTTTTGAAATTCTGGAGAAAATCGGAAACGTGGCTTATCGATTAGCTCTACCGCCTGAATTGTCAGCTATTCATGATGTATTCCACGTCTCCATACTTCGAAAATATGTGTCAGATTCGAGTCATGTGGTTAATCATCAACCATTGGATATTCAAAAAGATATGACATATGATGAAATACCAACAACAATTTTGGACCAAAGAATACAAACATTGAGAACGAAGAAGATCCCACTCGTTAGGGTACAATAGTACAACCATGGTGTCGTAGAATCAACTTGGGAGCGAGAAGATGAAATAAAGGCCAAGTATCCACAACTCTTCAAGAACTTTACGGTAATTTCGAGGACGAAATTATTTTAAGGAGAAGGGGATGTAATACCCCAAATTTTTTTTTAATGCTAGATTATTCATTTATGATTTTAGTTATACTTTGAATATTAGGTACTATTAAATTTTCTACGCCAGTTTAGTAAATATTTTTGGATGTCTAAAGACCTAAAATTTATATGTCAATATTAGGCTCGTTTCGAAGCTCGTATTAAATTACGTGTAATTAGCTTAAGAAAAAGATTATTCGGTTAAATTAGATCTTATATATGGTCGTTGAAGTAAATTCAAAAGAAAATGAATTAAGGTCATTATATAATTATACTAATTAGTTAATGATTTGTATAAATTATTGATTTCTTCATAATTAAGCTAATTATATATATATATATATATATATATATATATATATATATATATATATATATATATATGGCCTTTAGTTTAGATGTTTGTGTATGAAATGAGATAAACATTCACAAATTACCAAAAATTGGAGATAAGCTTTTGAATGGCAATTGCGGTGAATAATAATAACCTTCTTTCTCATAAACTTTCATTGTCTCCGTATGTATAAGCAGTATCCTTCCGTCATTCATTATAGTTATCTTGCAAGAAAAATTATAAGGATTTTGTGCAAGAAAAATTATAAGGATTTTGGGTTCGTAGAGTTTTTTATATTTTTCAAGCACGTTACTTCCGAGTATTAAGGTAAGACACTATCTAATGCTCAAGTGATAGGATTTTCATGATAATATCTTAAGCTAAATTTTTGCATGCAAACTATAATATGGAAATTTGGTGGACAAGTCCACGGAGATAGATATCTATACATGCTTTTAGGACAAGTTCTAAAGGTGCCGACAAGCCGTAATATGGAAGTATGTGTTTAATTGCTTTTCTTTCGCTTTGATGTTAACATGTTAAATCCGAGCATGATGTCTTACTTAGTATTTCTTATACTCATACTATTCATGTTGATTTTTCAGATTCCTGATCGCTAGGTTGACTGGAGTTGATCGAGGTGCTCAACGTTGGGTTTTGAATGAATTATAACGTTACAAAAGTTTCTTTTTGTAAGTTTTTCCAGAGCCTATAGCTCACTAGGTAAATATGTGTGGTGTTTAATATATGCTAAATGATGATAAAAATATTATGTTTGTACTTTAAAAGTAAATTTTATTGTATATGCTGTTTTTCTTACACATTAGAGTGATGGTTTAGAATATTTTGTTAGAGAATTTAAGAAATCTAGAAGCTGGATAGTTTCATGATCAACTTCCAAATACCATCACGGACTCCACAAAAATGTGTTTGAGACTCTCAAGAAATGTATACGTCCGTATCTGAGTTTTCTTTACATAACTATAAAGACTCCATTGATTCGATGTGTGTAGCATGAAAGTATGAATAGTTTAGCGTCAGGGTGTCGAACAGAAATTTTGACATTGCCCAGTATGGTCACTTCACAATTTTCACTCAATCATCCACATAGGTTGATTTTATAAATTTTCATATTTCACTAGATAAAACTAGTTAAATATATTTCTAACCCCACAAATTTCACAGAAAAAGGATTTGAAATGTATTTTATAAAAATCTTCAAAGTGGATGCACCAGACAACAGCAACTACGCTGGTTCTGTGTATTTGGGATGACGTTTGAAGTATATACATTCATCTTCTTGTTATGAAATCTTATAGAGAGTTATATAGGGAATTTTCTTTCATTAGGTACTAGATTTACTATTTTCTAATGTGTATAAAATTTTATATATATTTTATTATTAGTGAGGCGCAAACTGAAAATGAATTGCGATCAAACATCTTCCAAAATTTATTATAAATAGGTCATGCGCCGATAACTTTTCAAATTTGACATATCATTAGTATATTAATCAATAGTACTTTCCTCAAAATTTTGCAACTCGAAGATACCATTTATGTATCAAACGAAATTTCTTTTATTTAGTCAAAATCTTTTAAAATTTTAAATCTTGAATTTAAGTAACTCTTGACACCCGAAAGTTTGACACTCGAAAGTTAAGTTTCGGGGCGTCACATTATTCATGTTGAAGTTCATAATGAACTGCAAAAAGTTATTAGGTGGGGACAGCATAACTAAGTTAACACTTAGCTCGTGGTCCATGATAAAACTCAATTGGTTTAATTTTTCAATATAACCAATTATCTTCAATACATGAGCATTGACTGAAGATATTTTTACCATCATGCCTCTTCATAACTTTTTGGATGTCTCATATTGTTCAATCCATGACTGTACATCATTCAACTCCTTGAAATGATATATTTTGGTATAGGCATCCATACCCTCGTGCTGCTTTTCCAACTCAGGTAACATACTGCAAGCATCACATGTTGCAGTGTTAACTGTTATCACTGTGTTTTTGTAAGTATGTACGTTCTTTGGCGTAGCCTCCTTAGTAGGAGTTTTCGGTATTGACTGCTTATTGACATATCCAATTTTTTTTCATGCTTGAGAACAATTCTCAGATTGCGGTGCCAGTCCAGAAAATTTGGCCCGATATATTTGTTGGCATCCAGTACGCCTATTAAATTCATATGGTTACTCATAATTCAATAATTAAATAATAAGATAGAACAATTAATTAAATGCAGAAAATTAATTTAATATGGACTTGCATTAAATTAATTATACTCCCACTCTATAAATTGAAGGGTAAATAGCACTAGGGGTCCCTAACCATTGAAGGTTGTAACGATGGGGTCCTGAACCTTTGTTTACTAACGGCCGGAGTCATGAACCTATGAAACGTTAGCGCCTGAGGTCTTTTTTTACAGTTAAATGGTCAAAATTTTGTTAAATAGACCGTTTTACCCTTAAATTGAATGATTAAAAAATAAAAAATAAAAATTACAAATAAACCCCAACCAACAAAATTGCAACTACACTCCAACCCAATTTTGCAATTGGTCTCCATCTTCATCTCCAAAACAATGGCTGATAAGAATGGCTGATAACCGACTACCCACCGCCCACCACCGCTGTCACCCTAGGTCGATTTCCCGCCTCTCCCATTCACAACAATGGCTGATAAGAGAAAGCACCACCGACCAGCCGACGACTCCGACTCGTAAAAACTTCCTTTCAAATCCAAACTCAAATCTGACTCGGCCATCCTCCAAACCCTGAAAACCCTTAAAAGACTCCGCCATATCCATATTATATCCACATCTATAGAGTAATTCCTATTTCAGTCTGCTGCAAAGCTTTGATTCCCACTTGTTTTGGTGGCGGTGGAGGTGGTGGTGTTGATGGCTGCTCGAGTTGTACTTCTCACTTTAAATTGACAACGACTTCATCTTGCACATCCACGTACTCCTGTATTCAGTAAAATATTACAGAAATTAACACAAAAGTTAAAATTTTTATTGCACCCAGATATAAAAGTATGAAGATTATTTCTCTTTTGATCAAGATCTTGTCTTTGCTATTTTTGTGCAACTACTTTGACCTATGGAGGAAAACCATTAAAATGGAAGACAAATAAGACACGCAAACCTCCAGTTTTTGAACAAGCTCTTTGGCGTTGGGGGCAGAGACAAAGATGTGACGCTGAGAAGGCTTTATGGAGCCATCATCTATTGCTTTGTCAATGAAGTTGGGGAGGTAGTTGTAGTAGCCATCAACATTCAGTAAACCCACCTACAAATATATTTGAATTATATCATAATTCAACACTAAACTTACTCAAAATCTCCTCTACTGAGTTGCAAAAATTGAATTTAGTGATAATAGTAGTGGTATTTTTTGAAGTGCTGGTCAACAGTATGTATAAAAATGGGTGTTTGTTCTTACTTCTTGTTGAACCGGAGCATGCCGGAATTTTGTTGCAACCCACTGGTGTTGGCTGGTTTTTTTCGATAGGTGGTGGGTCACGGCGGTTTTAGAGATGGAGATGGAGGCCAATTGCAAAATTGGGTTGGGGTTTAGTTGTAATTTTTTTTCCCCTTTTTTTAATCATTCAATTTAAGGGTAAAACGGTCTATTAATAAAATTTTAACAATTTAACAGTCAAACTGACAGTTTTTGTCAAAAAAAGACCTCAGGCCCTAACGTTTCATAGGTTTGGGACCCTGGCTGCTAGTAAACAAAGGTTCAGGACCCCATCGTTATAATGTTCAAAGGTTAGGGACTACTAGTGCTATTTACCCTAAATTGAATTAATGACCCTCAAACATTAATCAATAGAACATTATGGATTCCCAGTGAGCTAGGATTCCTTTTATTTTATTAGAACATTGAGCAACTCAACAAACCTTAATAAAACATCTAGGTAGATACTCTATCAATCACATCTCTATGTGACTCTTAGATCATCAAGTAGATAACTTATTGTCGCACACATCTTATGTGTTTACTTGATTGTACTCTTAAAGTTTTATTTCCTTGAGTGACTAAATTTTTTTTAGTTAAATTCGACTTATTATTCAGAAACATCAAATGTTGCATAGTGATAAACATATCCATGAGCGAGCAGCCTTGAGCGACTCAACAAACTGACATCGATAATAGACTCTGGTTTTTTACTATAACAGTAGAAGACACGTTGTATTAACCATTTAATACGAATTTAATATTTTGATAAAGAAGGAGTTTGTCTCATCACATTATGTATATTAACTAACATCTAACATGCAATCAATCATACATAATAAATGTGGATGATTATGGACTTTATCTATCTAATCTTCCTGAGCCAAAAGGAAGATTAGTCAGTCAATTCCTAGGGGACGTTGCATTCGTTCATCGAATGCTAAATGCAATAATCTTCATCTCCTGCTGCAACATGTCTATATTAGTTGCTTCATTGCAATCCAACTGCAACATGTATCATATATTAAGTTGACACACAGGCCCTGATAAATGGACACACAGGCCCATAATAATTAAATAGCTCGAAAACTAATTTAATTTTGAATATTTGACCAACATTAAATAAATTAATAATTACAATTTTCCAAAAAATTAAAATTGCATTTGAGACTTTATTTTTTTCTTTAAAGTTTGTAGACTTAATGTGCAATTTTTGAAATTCCACAGTCAGCCTTAAAATTTTAAAACAGCGGGTCATTTCCTAGCAATTTTTGAAATTGCAAGAAAGCCCAACCCTGTTTTAATTCCTTTTTGAAATTAGGGGGGTTTCCTATGCAATTTCCAAAATTGCAAAGAAAGCCCCTGTTTCCAAAATACCCAAGGGTTTCTGCGCAAGGATGCAATTGCCGCTGCAAAATCAGTAGCGGCAATTTCTTTCATCATGCGGTGGCCGCGCCAGTGTCCAACATCGCCGGCCACCTCAAATCAACCATCGAACAGCAGCAAATTGCTGCTGTTCGACACGCCCATTCGCCACTGCTATAAGCAGTGGTGCGTAAGTTATTGCCGTTGCAATATCAGCGGCGGAGCCAAAAGGAAGATTATGGACTTTATCTATTTAATCTTCCTGAGCTAAAAGGAAGATTAGTCGATCAATTCTTAGGGGACGTTGCATTCGTTCATCGAATGCTAAATGCAATAATCTCCATCTCTTACTGCAACATGTCTATATTAGTTGCTTCATTACAGCCCAACTACAATATGTATCCTATACTAGTTGACACGCAGGCCCTGATAAATGGACACACAGGCCCATAATAATTAAATAGCTCAAAAACTAATTTAATTTTGAATATTTGACCAACATTAAATAAATTAATAATTACAATTTTTCAAAAAATTAAAATTGCATTTGAGAGTAGCGACGGAGACCGATGATTTTGCGGTGGTAGTCTGCTTCTTTCAAAACGAAGCAGATCCGTCGTCGACTGTCTCTGGTGGCGCTTCCAAAGTGCTGCCGCAGTCAGTTGACTCTTTTTCCGGCCATATCGTTTGTTCCAAATGAATCCAAAACTAATTTCAAATTTTGCTTTTTCAAAAATTCACATTTTTTTATTATTTTGAATCGTCAAAACTCAAATCAAATTATACATCAATAATAATAATTGTTCTATTCATCAAAACAGTCTATCGAACTCTAACAAGTAGCAAGGTAGGCTCTGATACCACTGTAAGAAATTGATGGATACATGCATAGCGAAAATTAAATCTACAATTTCTATAAGCCGGATTAACCTTGTACTTAGATAGAATTCGTGATAGAAGTTTACTTTTGATGAACACCGTGAAATCTCATTATCTGATTGGCTGGATGTATGATCTTCAATACCACAGCTATCCAATTGTCCAGCCTCCAATGGTGATCCACACAACAAGAACAATTCTGGACTTCCACGATCAAGAACAGATGAAAGCGAAACCTTTTAGGAGTAATTGTATTGGGTTGTCTTTTACCTGTCCTAGCAAGTAATCAAGATCAACTCTTGTTCCCTAATATGTTGTACCTTTGTATTTATAGGCCTCATTAGCCATAGTTCTAGTCCAACTAGAACTCATCAACAAACGAGTCCAATTAATTAATCTAATTAATTAATTTGGTCCAACAATTAATTAAGTCCGACCCAACTAATTGGACATTGGACATTAATTCTTACACAACATTCTTGGAGCTTCTGGATGTTGTAGGTTCAATTTCTTGCTCCGCAACATCTTGATTTCTTGTTTCTTGAATCTGATGATATCTATCATCGTCCCTTTTTTGCTTTGAACTGTAGTTGTTCGATTTCTTTTCGTTGTTGTTATATATCTTACACAAAATCCAATTGTCCAACTACAAGAATGAATTCAATCAAAGCTGTAAGTAAAGAGAATTAAAGAAGCCAACATATTCTGAATAGGGGAAAAAAAACAAAAATGGTACGTACCCTCATATCATCTTCATCTTCATGTGATCGTTGTCGTGGTGGAATATTATTGACTTTGAATTCATGCATAAGCCTAGAAGTTTTTACACCAAGTGGAGTTTTTCCTCGGTAGAACGCCAAAGATTTTTCACATCCAATAACTTCCCCATTGTGTAAGATAGTTTTATCAGCAACTGTTGCTTTCTAATATCCATCATGTGTAGTTTTGTTTGGTCTTTGTTCATTTTTGTATTTTTTTCTCTCGGAGTAAAAAAGTACATCTCTCTTTCCCCATTCACCTTATAAACATCTGCACATGTAATTTGTTTCAAGAATTAAAGAAAAAGGAAAAACTGAGAAATATAGATTACAAGAATTAATTAAAGAAAAAAAATACATACCAACAAGGTTTTCTAGGTTGAACTTTGTATATATCAATATTTTTAATCAGACTAGGATACATCTTCTCACTGCTGATCTTTTTGATCAAGTAATCCATAATAAGTTCTTGTTTAGTAGGACGAAAATGAAAACCTGGTGGAAAATTATCTAAATATTCATCACTACTAAATTTTGATGAATTCAAGTAATGCGACTGCCGGTCTTTCAAAGAATCATCAAATTTCGTTGATTGACTCTCCATTGCAACTCAAATGGAACAAGTTTAGGGTATGTCTAGAATTTGGATACTTCTATTAGGATTTTAGGTTTGTGAGTATTTAAAGAACCTTGAATTTGAATCACGTTTATCCTAGTTCAATTCTATTCCCTCTTATCTCTATCCATCATATTTCAAAAAATACTTTTTCATATATGCTCTATTAGAAAGAGAACTTCTTGTCCACCAATGAAATTGGAACAAGTAATCATATCATGCTAATTTTAAATTTTTCTTTCCTATTAGAATAATTTAAAATAATAAGATTATTTTGGAGGTTTAAAAATAAATCTAAAATTTTAATGAAACATCGTTACAAAAATTTATGAAACATTATTTCTTTTAATTAGAAGCAATACCATTTCTAATTAAAAATAGGAAAAACTTAAGAAATGAGGAAAGCAATCGAAAAATGTAGCCTAAAAATATAATATGTAACGTGTTAAAATATAGCATACAAGGGTAAAATAGGAAATGCATATTTATTTTTGGATTATAGGGGAGAATCAGTTATGAAGACAACCGTTAGGAGAGGTTTCTGTAACTTTTTTAAAAAAAAAAAAGAAAAGAAAGTGTATCTACAATAGTCAGAAACCTCAAAGGAATTTTGGGTAATTTATTCTATTAATTTTAGTTTTTCAATGCACTAACATTAATTTTAGCGATATCAATAGATAATAATATGCACGGAAGACTAGAAGAGGCTAAACGACAACCATTTGATCTCACATCCAGTTTCAATTTGTGTAATTTGACTATTTTTTAACAGAATATTCATTTTACTTCTCATGATCTTCGAGGCTGGTTGACTCGACTCTTTTCCTTGACCCTAGTCTCTCCCAATGTTTCGTGTTTTGTATGAGCCGTTATTTAAATGAAGACACTGGATCGACATTCCCAAATTCTCACCATAGACTCTTGACTAAGTTTACAATGTGCTTATAAAAATCTTTTAAAAGAATATTTAGCTTTTTTTTTTTTTTTTTGTTGAATGGTAATTAATATTCTATGTTATAAAGTGACATGAAATGTCACTTATTAATTAAAAGGTAAAATTAAGTTCATTTGTTAAAAAGTTACATATTATTTAAGAACTATTATCACAAAGCTCAAAAGTTAAGAGTTCCCAACTAAAATTTTCCTTTTATGTATCCATGTCTCAATAATCAGCTCATTTTAAGATAAATGACAAATAGGTTTACTCACTACTATGCATTAGAATAACTCCTATTTAACCGTATTTGATGTAAACCTTATCTAAAATATGCTAATAATAACCTTGAACAAATATTACACGAATATACTTCATTCCTTGTGTTATTACTTATTTGAACTCCCACGTGAAACTATTTAAACGAATTATATGTAACTACGAAAAATGTGGCTAAATTAAGTAATTGAAGTTTAAAAATTTAGGGTTTGCTAAACTAAGTTTGCCCTCTTAAACATATGTACAAGTAACTCAACTCTAATCAAGTAGAGACGTTGAACACTTGAATGACACCTTGGTTCCCACAATTCGATTTTCGTCCCATTTACTCGACCACACACACGTAAATAAAATTTGGGGAATAAAAATATACTTAATTTTGCAAATAGACTAACAATATTTATTTTAAAGCTCTTAAAAATGTTTTCTTTATTAATGCACACTGAACATTTTATATTTCAACAATGTACAAACTATCTCTCACTTTTCAAAAATATTATTCAAAAATTCGACTTGTTCATCTTGCAAATAGAAACATATAACAAAACAATGATGCAAAAGTTGTTTAACAAAAATCATTTTCTAGATAATTTTGTGTCGAAATATAATATCATAAAATACATTTAAAATAATTCATGCTATCATTGACTTATTTATGAAATGAAATGTAATAATAACTTTTACAATGTTGACAAACTCATTATCCACATTCATCATCCAGTGTATTATCATATGTCATGTCATTCAGGAGTTCATGTTGATCTTGTTAGTTACTTCAAATATTTTAAATTTTGAAACGAACGAACCATGTGTTCAGTTAGCAAAATATGGTGCATTTGTACACTATTTTGGATAAATGTCGTGAATGTCATATATCCAACTCTATGTGGGCCCTACGGCATGCACTATCATACACTGAGCGCTAAATTTCATAATGCAAGACGCCCTCACATGCCCCCTTGGTGGCATATCGCATACTAGTTCTCGTCATACTTTTGTCAACACGACACAAAATCATAAAATGTCAAGTGTACTATTCATCTAAACTATACCTATTATTCCATCTATCGATCACCATCAAGATCTCCTACCACTAGAAACATACACTGAGTGGAACAAACATGTTCATTAGCCGCCCAATGACTCGTAGGAGCCCCTCGGATATGTTTCTTCCCACACTCAACCATAAAAGTTGTACGACTAGTGGTCCGTATACATAAATTCATACATGCTGACATGTACTTCATAATACTCGGTCATCATCGTTTGAACTTAACGAACATGGAGTTGAGAATCATAGGCAGCATAATTGTTCTTGTATTTATGCGTAAGACATAACATAAATATTGAATAAATTTTTTGTTATGTTAAAATCAAATCAGCATTAAATTACATTTAAGTATCCAACATATTCTACTCAACTTTATTTTGGTATAGTCTCTCCGTGATTCAATTTGAAGATTTATCAATGTACTTTTGGTACTCTTATACTACCCGTCATTTAATAAAAAAGTTAATTCACGAATTAAATTTCCAAGCTTACTAACTAATATACACGAATTTTAAGATTTTCTTTGTGATTAATTACATAAACAAATAAATATTACAGTGCGTTGCACTGGCCGGGGGTGGAAGATTTATTTCAAAGATAAATATACTTTGAGGCATTAAGAAAATTTCTAAATATCAACATTTTATGGTGAACAAAGGAGATTAGATTAACATTTCTCAACTACACATGTTGTAAAGCCACTCACTTAGTTGAACTTCTGAATTCTAGCAAAAATCATCTCCAAAATACTACGGCAGACCTGAGTAGATGAGCAAGGCCAGCACATAACATAAATGACATTTCAAAGAGGCCTCATATAGATGCCATCCTCACGAAGCTTCTTTAGAAGAGAACTTGCATACATCGAAGTATACCTGCACATTTATCACCACAGTTAAGACCTTTTATAGAAAGCATTGATTCTCGATACAACCTCCAAGTAAAACAAAGACAATAAAGAACGAAAAACTGAACTTTTCTAATTCTCTCGGGATGAAACAAATAGATAACTACACCCAGCTTCGGTTTTCCAGTAACGGGGATCAACTATGTTGTTATTTTCATATCCCCCTCCCCTCTTGGCTCATCTTCACCACTCCCTCGTGTTCAACTCCGTCCACCCCCAAACTCCATCACCATGTGCTAATGTCCACCAACCTCGACAATGAATTGGTCTTTCTCAATCCCCACCACCACCTAGCCCCCCTTCTCAATCCCCAAAAACATTTTTTCTTGTATATTTTCAGCTTCAATCATCATCAGAGAATAAAAAAAATACACAATATTAAATTAAAGTAGGATCTTAATTTGATGAGATACATTGAATTGGTTGATATTCTTGGTGGACCCAGAATCGTTGGTTAGTGGTGGCTGGTGCTTTGTTAATGATGGAATTGGTGATGATTCATAGGGGCAACTCAAAACCCCCGCCTCCTTATTGTTCTATATATAAATTCCAAGTTACTTTATTCTGAGGACATGGCCTCCTCCGAGAAAGTCACTGCCTTAGCCCCTTAGCTGAGGGTGGTGGATTCATTATAATGCACTGCGTTGAAAGTAACGTAGAGGGGGACTTGGTGAACTAAATAGCCCAATAGATGGGTATGCACAATGTTTGGTGTGAGTTTTGCCATTCTCTTTATTTGGGAAAGGATGTGATGACGATGGTTGACAATTTTTGAAATTCAAATTTTGCTATTTCATTCTCTAAATTAATCCTTGAGAAATCTAATAAAGGGTGAAAATTCCTGTCGTATTAATCATTAGAGCTTTTTGTCGGGATGAGATTGGACAGCCAACCAACCGGGGAAGAAGAAAGAAAAGGATTAACCAACTTACCAGAATTCTGAAATGAAAAGGAATGAGAACGACGCTGTTTGGAGAGCAGATGATGAAAGAATGAAACGCTGCCGTATCGATTAGTTGCAGCGACGGCGTTTTGCTGCTTTAGGACTTAAGTATTAATTTTACATTTTTATTAAAGTCGCATAGTCCCTTTAGTGCTTTTTGTAACTGCGTATAAAATGCAGCAGAAGGAAACAGTGAACCAGTTATTTTTGATAATTTTGCTGTAATCTGAGTTCTACTTCTTCAATTTAATTCCACTTATTCTCTTCTTAAATTTCTCTTCCCATTTTCATTTTGTTACTTAAATTGTGAAATTGAGCTAGAAATCACAACCCCGGACCAGTTTTCTTCTTGCTGGTAATGGTTGGAACTCAATCTGTCCATTTATTGAGCTCCAACTGTTACAATTAGTATCAGAGCAGATCTCTTGGGAAAATTAAAATGAAACAAGGCAGAAAACCAACGAAGATCATTGGAAAAGAATTGACAAGGATGTCACTAATTTGGGCACTGTTTTTGCAAACTTAACTGGTAAGGCTGATTCTTCTGCTAAAACTCTTATGGCATTATGTGGGAAGCAAGAAAAAATTGAACATTATATACATGACATGAATGAGAAGTATGAATCCATTGTGGCCCTGTTAGCTAAGATGAGTGCATCCAAGGATAAACAAATAGAGGGGAGCAATAGCAGTTCCAGTTATAAAGGATTGAATGTGTCTATGAGGTCTGGAGGAGATGGAAGAATGGGTAGGGTAACCTATGATGTAAGGATGAACACTAAACTACCCAAGATAGATTTTCTACAATTTGGAGGTGAGAATCCCAGAGAACGTGTAAGAAAAGCAAACAAGTACTTCCAGATACACCAAATCCCAGAAGAGTTGAAGATAGGGATTGCTAAAATGTACCTGAGGGGTAGGGCAGATATTTGGTTCCATGGATTTCTATTAAGCCATCCTAATGCTGATTGGAATCTAATAACCATTGAGTTGTGTAGGAGATTTGCTGAAAACATAGGAGAAGAGGTGGTAAAGACCATGAGCAAGATTAGACAGTTTGGGTTGGGGTGGGGTGGCTGGGTATATGGAGAAGTTTGAAGACCTCAAGTCCCAAGTCATGCTAGCCTTACATAATTTACTTGAATCCTACTACATAAGCATCTTCACCAGTGGCTTGAAGGGAGAAATCAAATCCATGGTGAAAATAATTAAGCCCACTTCTTTGACACAAGCTTTTGAAATAGCTTTACTTCAAGAAACCACCATCATTGCCCTAAAAAAATCCAATAAACCCTATAAGTCTTTCAATGTAACCAAAAAACCCAATGAGCCATCTAATCAGAACTCTATGTTCCCACTTCTGACTCCTAAACAACCACCTTCCAAATATAAAACTATCACCCCCATGGATATTCAAACCAAAAGGACCCTTGGGACTCTGTTTCAGGTGTGATGAAAAATACACATCTGGACACATGTAAAACAAAATGCATAACTTCATAGCAGTGGAAGAGGAGGAGGATGGGAGTACAAAAACAGAAAAGGGAAAGATGGGTAGTGAAGGAACTGAGGAAGGAGAGGAAATTATGCAGATATCCATCAATGCTCCGATAGGTAATTTGAGACACAAAACCATCGGAATACCACAGAGAATTAAGAGGAGTGTATCAATTTTAATAGACAGTGGAAGCACTCACAGCTTCATTGTTGAAAGATTGAAACAAGAGTTGGGGTATACCACTGATTTCACTAAGGGGTACATTAAATTTGTGAATGAAGACAAGGAGGTAGTCCTAAGCAGCGAGAAATCTGGGAGCAAAGATTTGCATAAGTTGATAGATCAACAAGAGTATGTAATTATGGGACAACGGTATAACATCACTGAAGAAGGACTGACAAAGGCCCCTGTGAACTCAGACCACTGTTGGAGGAGTTCATTGATGTGTTTGAGGATCCCAAAGGTTTGCCACCTATCATAAGCCATGAGAATCAAATAACCTTCAAAGAAGGGGCTCAACCCTTCAAGCTTAGGCCTTATAGGTGCCCTTTTATACAAGAAATGACGGACACAGGTATAATACAATTGAGTAACAGGTCCTTTGCTTCACATGTACTGTTGGTTAAGAAGAAGGGTGATACATGGATGTTCTGCATGGATTATAGACAGCTCAACTATCTCACAGTGAAAGATAAATATCCCATGCCCTTGATAGATGAACTGATTGATGAGCTTCATGGGGCTAAGTACTTCTCCAAAATTGATCATAGGGCTGGGTATCATCAAATAAAGGTAAGGACTGAGGACATCTATAAAACTGCATTTAGAACCCGTCAAGGCTTGTATGAATTAAAGTCTTGCCTTATGGGCTGACTAATGCCCCAGCCATTTTCCAAAGTCTAATGAACAAAGTGTTTCAATAATAGCTGAGGAAATTTGTATTAGTATTCTTTGATGACATCTTGGTTTATAGTTTAGATATAGAGAGCCACTGTAAACACCTTAAGATTATCTTGGAGATATTAAGGGGTCACCAACTGTATGCTAAACTGAGTAAGTCTCCTTTGGACAAACTCAGGTGGAGAACCTACGGCACATAATTAACCAAGATGGGGTAGCAGCTGACCCAAAGAAAATATCATCTATGCAGTCATGGCCTAGGCCAACCAACATCAAACAACTGAGGGGATTTCTTGGCCTAATTGGGTACTACAGAAAGTTTGTTAAGGGGTATGGGACATTGGCTAACCTCTCATTGAATTATTGAAGATAAACAATTTTGTTTGGAATGAAGCAGCAGAAACAGCTTTTGACAACCTCAGAGCAATGATTTCTACCCCAGTACCGGCCCTACCTGATTTTGATCAACTTTTTGTGGTAGAAATTGATGCTTGCTATGGTGTGGCCTGGGGGCAGATCTGATGCAGAGTAAGAGGCCTTTAGCCTATATCGGAAAATCCATTGGGCAAAAGAGTTTGGGATTGTCAATCTATGAAAAGGAGCTCCTGGCCTTGGTGACTGCAGTGGTTAAGTGGAGACATTATCTAGAAGGCCATCACTTCGTCATCAAAACAGACCACCAATCTCTGAAGTTTTTGCTAGAGCAAAAAATAACTACCCCCTTGCAGCAAACATGGTTGACTAAACTCTTGGGACTTGACTATGAGATCCAATACAAAAAGAGGATAGAGAATGTAGTGACTGATGCACTCTCAAGGAAGATGGAAAGTGAATGTACTGCAATCGCTCAGTTAATTCCATCTTGGGTGCAGGAAGTGGTGAGTAACAATGAAGGGTATATATTAGCTGAAGAAAGAATTCAAGCTTCAATACTTGATACAGAACCCAATCTGGAATACCAGTATAGGAATGGACTCCTCAAATATAAAGGTAAGTTGTGTATTGGCAATGGAAAGAGAATGAGGCAGAAGATAATCAAGAATATACATGGTTCATAAGAATGAGGACATTCTGGGATACAAGCCAGCGTACTTAGAGCCAAGTTGAATTTCTATTGGAGTGGCATAGACACAGGAAATCAGAAGAGAGGTGTTGCGATGTAATATATGCCAGAAATGCAAAGATGAACATGTACCCTACCCTGGTTTACTTCAACCTTTACTTGAGCCACATATCCATGGATTTCGTTGGGGGGGCTGCCCAAGTCCAGGGGTAAGGATACTATCTTGGTAGTGGTGGACATATTTACCAAGTATGGGCACTTCATCACCCTCTCACACCCTTTCTCAGGAAAGAGTGTGGCACAAAAGTTCCTAGAAAACATCTATAAGCTACATGGTCTACCACAGAGCATCATATATTTACCAGTGCCTTTTGGGCAAGAGCTATTCAGACATATGGGAGCTCAATTAAAATTCAGCTCAGCTTACCATCCACAGACTGATGGGCAAACTGAAAGGCTGAACTAGTGCCTAGAGATGTACCTCAGATGCATGACACACCATAAGCCTAAGACCTGGGCTGAATGGATTACCTTAGCTGAGTGGTGGTATAACACAGCTTATCACACTGCCATTAAAAGGACCCCATTTGAGGCTTTATATGAGATTTCTCCCCCTCAGTTAGCCATAGGCCCTTATCATCACACTAATGTTGCTTCAGTAGAAGAAATGTTACAAGAAAGATACAAGATGGACCAGAAATTAAAAGAGGATCTGACCAGAAATTAAAAGAGGATATAGCTCAGGCAGGCCAGGACGAAACTATATGCTGTCAAAAAGAAGACAGAGAGACAATTTCAAGAAGGAGATTGGGTATACCTTAAGCTACACCCCTATCAACAACATTCTGTAGCCAAGAGGATTAACCACAAATTGAGTCCCAGATATTATGGCCCCTATCAGGTTGAGAAGAGGATTGGAGCTGTAGGTTATAAACTATCCCTACCTAACTACGCAAGAGTCCACCCAGTATTTCATGTATCCTTGCTTAAACAAAAAATTGGGAAAGAGAAGAGGTGATAGAGGAGCTACCAGACCACGTATGGGGTGAAGAGACCAAGCAACCAGAGGAGATTCTACAGGCTAAGGTTTTCATGAAGGGAAACATGGCTAGAACCCACTGGTTAATTAAATGGAAAGACACTTAGCAGAAGAAGCTACTTGGGAAGGTGCATATCACATCCTGAAGGAGTACACTAATTTTAAACCTTGGGTACAAGGTTTATCTAAGCATGGGGGTTGTCAGGATCATATCGTTGGCTGAGGAAGAAGAAAGAAAAGGAGTAACCAACTTGCCAGAATTTTGAAATGAAAAGGAATGAAGACAACGCCGTTTGGAAGAGCAGATGATGAAAAAATGAAACGCTGCCGTATTGATAAGTTGCAGCGACGTCGTTTCGGTGCTTTAGGACTTAGTATTAATTTTACGTTTTTATTAAAGTTGCATTGTCATTTTAGTGCGTTTTTGTAACGCATATAAAATGCACCAGAAGGAAGACGGTGACAAGTGATTTTTGATGATTTTTTGTAATCCAAATTCTACTTCTTATTTTCCACTTATTCTCTTTTTAAATTTCTCTTCCCATTTTCATTTTGTTACTTAAATTGTGAAATTGAGCTAGAAATCACAACCCCAGTCCAGTTTTCTTCTTGCTGGTAATGGTTGAACTCAATCCATCCATTTATTGAGCTCCAACTGTTACACTTTAACCTGACTCATCCTGTCGGTTAACCAAAAAAGGCCTAAGATTCTTTAATCCCACTCCCCTCCCTACTCAAAAATAAATGAACTAGGCATGAGAATTCAACTAACCAAAGGAAGAAACACAACTACATATCAAACTGAAAAGGGAATTTTTTTGAGGAAGTAGACATGCAAAAGGATAAAATTATTCATTTCCTGTTGAACAAACTACCAAAAGCCACAAATGCTACAACTTCTTCCAAGATTGGAAGAGAACAGTTTTTAAGTCAAGAAATAACTACCCAACATTACTGCCCTCAGCTTGGAGTTCAATGGCACACAGAGTTCCTAATGCCACAACTCTATGAATTGCTGGATGCAATGAGATCTGGCACACTAGTTCTGAATCCCACGACTGCAAAACACCAGAAAAATGTATAACAATTAAAAGGCACTGATCACTAAAAGTTGGACTTATAGTCAATTCATGCAATAAATCACTAGGCCCGAAATATAGCTGAGTCCAAAATAAGTTCCATTAACAATATAGTTGAAATGTATTGTTAATTTGTAAGTGTACTTTTGCCTCTGTATGCTGACAGTAAGATCACTAGTGCAAGTAAATCTGTTAAACTTCTGCCTTTGTGGAGAACATAAACTTGTGTTTCTAGTTTAAAAGGAAATTAATTTTTTTCATGGACAATGATCTCGCTAACGTCACTTAGAAGTACTGGAAAGTGCGCCAATGATAAAAGATAACATATATAGCATCTAAGATGTGCTCATGTTACATGTTCATCAGAATAATGAATACATGCACATCCAGCCATAGATAATCGTCCATCTAAAGAATGAAAATATGATATTAAAACTGACTCACTGAGTTTCAAATCTGATATCAAAATATCACACTTCATGTTAAAGCTCAAAATTACGATGAGACCACATCAAAGTCGCCACAGAGTGCAAGCAGTGTATAAGAACAATAATATTATTAATAAAATTTTAAATCTCTGTTCTTACAACGCTTACAAGTTGATATTTTCCAATGACACTAAATCGTAGAATAATGCCAGAGACAAAACGGAGCAAATAGAGAATAAATGATAATTAGAAATTTAAAACACATTCACACACCTCCAGAAGCAACCTTGATTCACCTATCAGATTAACGTTTATTGTGCAATCCTTAAACCATTTGATAGACTTGACACCAGCCATACACCCCATGGCATGTGCAGAATACGAGTGCCCATGCAAAAGAGCCTTAAGCTGAAATCAGATTATAATTACAGGATTCCAATTAAAGAAGTAAGAAAAGCTCCATTTAGACCAAAAGGCGTATAAACATAAAAATGGACAAATCTGAAAGCAAAGAGAATTATACTATCTAACAAGTAATATTAGAAACTCAAGTTAAATAAACCCAACACTACAAACAATGCTTAGAAGCCAAAAATTAGCAACATGCATTTCTCTTCTTTTCTTTTAATTTATTGATATCCTTTCACAAGTCAAAGTTCATTCATACTATACCACAATGTCGTAAACCTATGTGTAATCAGTGCAAACATGTTCCTTCCAGGAAGATGCATAATTGCTGATACAGGAGTAGAGAAACTATCATTTTCTTATCCCATTAAACATCCTGATTGTATCAAAAGAAAATTGACACATTCTACATAATTTCTTATGCTGAAAATAAAGTAAACACCACTGAGTTACATGACGAACGGAATGAAAGTTAACCGTGTTATTAATCAAACATAGAAACTAGATTGCTCAAGAGATTAGATGTAGGTAATGTGACAGCAAAACTAAACCTGATAAAAAAAGGATTACAGTACTGCTTGACTCCAAATAAAATTACTAGCAAGTATATGTTGATAGTTTCGTGAGCCGAAGTGAACATCGTTAACTGCCCCTTCTCATTGAATTTGGTTCAGAAAAAAAAAAAAAAGAAGAAGTACCAAAATCATCATTGAGCAAATAGATGTGACAAGAGCTCGGAATCTTGGACATAGAATGTCATTCAAGCATAAACAAGTCTAATGAGTTTCTTGAGTCGCAACACACTGTTTAATAAATGGATGGAATTTAGGGGATTTTTCAATTGTAAGCCAACATTTAATTCAAATGTGCCAGGAAAAGAGTGTCTATCCTGTCATAGTTGTGTTCCAAATGTCTCTGATTTGTGTATAATACATTACCTTTGAATCTCCAACAAATGCTTTGAAAACAGCATCTGATGCTAATGTGGCAGCCAAGGGTATGATGCCCCCAGTCATCAACTTCGCAAAACAAGAAATATCTGGCTGACAGCACAGCAATTCTACAGAGGACTATACGGAAGATACATGGCAGCAATCAAATGATTGCAAGTCAAATGAGGAAAAAGATGTGCAATTACAATTAGTATGACTCACTAACCTCTGTCCCAAGACGCCAGAATCCAGTAAAAACCTCATAAAAAATGACAGGAATTTTCCAACTTTGGCATTCTCTAACAAGTAAGCGTTGAAATAGTGGATCAACCATTTGCATTTCACCAGCAGCCTGTATCACTGTATTCATTGCAGTTAAAAGCATATAATCATTCCCAGATTCCTATAAAGCAAAATAGCACCCATCAAGTGGCAAAATCTAACAGTTATTTCTCCATCGACCCACAAAAAAATGTTACCAGGTGCAGATGAAAATACATACAACCTCTTAGAAAGCATCAATTTAGTCGGCGTAGAAAAAATTTAGAAAATACAAGTACAAATCCACCATAACAAATTGGTTCGGGGATATGAAATGCTGCAGTTCAGAAGTATTCCAGGATCTCAAATAAGTTAAAAACTTCATGAAACCTGGTGGATGGAGTTGATCTTATACTCACCTATTGATTGACAGGATAGGTCTTTCCTCAGCCAAAGACCTGACTGAGGGAGATTGAACACGTGAACTTTAATCAAATGTCTATCATGACACCAAGGAGTAGAATAAAGGAGTCAACTACAATATTTGCACAAAGTTCAGAGATAGGTGTCTAATGGATAAAATTTTCCTAGTTGCAGAACTGTGACTTTGGGTTAGATTTAAAGATACTGTTCTTAAATGAGAAAATGAACATGATAAATTATATGTGACAGCGCAATCAATTAGAATCCTCATCCATTTGCAACTCCACTTTCTCAGCCCATTCACCAGTCGAAGCATCACCAGTTATCATACCGATCCCAAAGAAATAGCAATTTCAAATTTTAAATTTATTAACCACAAACCCAAAAAGAGCAGAAAAATAACAGTTAATGAAACTCGCCAAGACAAGAAAAGGGAGATATTTATAGTCTTGCCTGGCTCAATAATCAATGCTGCAATATGGGAAAACCCACTAGAATCTTGATGCAACAGCAACTCTTGGGATATAAATGATCTGTAACAACGACCCAGACCTGACCCATCTCGATTACTCTTAAAAATTTCATCACGCGAACTGAAAGCTGAAAAATAAATCAATCAACTTCTAGAAAGAAAGAATGAAACGAACAAAAAACTTCAATAACATAAGATGCTACACTTACAGACATATTCCAGTTCAAACTTTTCAGTTTGCATCTTCACGGGAAGGTATAATTTCCAAAGACCGTTGTGCATGCAAACTGTTGGTGGATCTAAAAAGAGACCTCTGCCCTGCCCTTGTACCTGTAAAATTTCAAAATTCAGTATCACCTTGAATTTAGTCATGTGAAGGGGCGGATCTAGCTAAATATGCAAAGTCACCACCAAACAAATGTAACCCATTGATGACATCTAAAATCAGCAAACATTGCTTAATCATAAACCAAAAATTCTAATTAATTTCTGTCTTTTTCTTTTGTTGTTTTCTCCGGAACTTCCTTTGCTCTTGCGAATGGTACCGTCTACAACTGGACAACGTTGCTTTTTCAGGCATACCGGCAAGTAGTTCCTTGACCGTCTAGAACTGTGACAAATGCCTTTGTTCTTTCCTAGCATGGAAGAGTCTGTTTCATTGACAATTGTACACCAATTATCAACAATCGTTTTAACCATGTGACAACAAAATTAAAATTCACAACAAATATATTTAATTCGAAATTTCAGCAAGGCGTAAAGGACTTTGCAGACCCATTTGCAGTTTTGAAATTTGATTATTTGCACAAACAAATAAATTAACAAACTGCATTATTTAACAAGAAATACGAACCCAAGCTTCATCTTTTACTCTGACATAGGGACGAAGACCACAAAGACCCAAAATACCTCAATAATGGAGATCGAAAATTTCTTGAGAGAACAGCAAGAACTCAAGAAGCCTCAATAATGTAGCAACAAATTAGTACTTACCGGTGCGGTGATTGATCTTCTCCTTCCGGTGACAAAGCTTATCTCCGGCGAGAATGGTGCTCTTTGCAAGGGGTGATTTCAAACAGACAGAAAGTCTAGTTTTTTCCTCTCTACAGTTTCAGCCACAATAAAGTATTGACCAATTTTGAGGAAACATGAAATGGGTAAAATAGTCATTACACTATTTGTGCCACATAAGCTTCAGCAATTGTGTCTGTAAGCCTTTATGTACAAGTAGCAAAATCCGTAAATAAAATCTTATTTAAGTAACCTTCGAATCCACAGCACATTACTAGATTTGCACAATTTAACTTAGGACTAGGGGCAGTATGTTATACACAAGCACAAAACAACACAGAAAAGGATTAACAAAAAAAAAATCCAAAGCTATGACAAACAAAAAGTGGGAAAATAAGCAAGCAGTAAACTTCAAGGAACAATATAAGTGGAACTGGAACCCATGCAGAAAAAAATAAAATCCACAAAAGCAAACATGTCACATAACTCAAAACAAATGTTCCAAATCAAGAATATCACTAGATTCATACTACAATTTTCTTCTTAAGCTTTTCCTTCTTGGGAGGAGCAGAACCAGATATCAGATGCGTATAAAATAAAATCCACCAAGAAAAAGGAGACAGAATTCAACAAAAAACTTGAGCAATTAATATCTGTAAAAATAGTTTATTCATTCAGAAAGATTGCAGTAGGATTTCCTGGGGACGGTGGATTAGACTTCAGAAGAGTGGCATGATTCCCAGCCTTCTCGACAGCATCGTCATCTATTGCAGACAAAACTTCCAATCGATCGAGGCCTAACTGTCGCTTGATCAGTTCCAAGTTCTCCTTCAGAACCTCAATTTCACCAAAGGGCAGCTTCAGATCCAACGCTTGAACCCCAACAGCCATAACCTCGTCTTTCTTGAACCTCAAGAAAGGCATACATAGCTTCTGCATTTGTTTGAAATTACCTTCCTGTCCAATTACACTTTTTTGCAATTCAGAAAGGATCTCTTGATCGGGCGCAAAGGTTTGTGTGGCAGTGTTAAACTTCTTCTGGAGTATGTTCAAGCATTCCTTTTTCCACCCATCATACTGCTCATTCACAAATATCAGACCAACAGTTGGCTTATTTTGGCTATTAGGCATACTTACATTACCCTTTTTCGACCCCGTAATCTGCTTCTGCAAAAGCTTCCTCATAGATACAATTGAATCTTGCAAGTATTTGTTGGCCTTTTGGAGAGAGAGATCTGGCAAATCAGCTTGAGGCCACCCAGCTTTTACGACGTATCCATCCTTCTTCAACAGCTTCTTCCAGACATATTCAGCATAATGCGGACAGATTGGAGCAATTAGACGTGTCTGAATATCCATAAACCACCACAATAAATCACGGTTCATGCCCCCTAATCCACAAGAAAGCCTATACTCATCCCTTGCAGCCTGAAGATCATAGAAACCAGTTTTCAGAGCTTCCCGAAACAAGTACTCACTATAGTTCTTCTCTGTCATCTTGACTGCTATATTCATTTCATTAGCAAACACGTGATCTGCATAAATGGAAGGGGGGCCACTTCTCAAAGATGACTCAGCTTTAAAAAGTTCTTCCATCCACGACTTTTCTTTCGTCAGACGTAAGATTGCAGCATTTGCTGTCTCGAAGACAAAGTTGGCATCATCCATACCATCACCTGCATCTGCAAGAGAGAATCTTGTGGCATCAGCTGAAAATTCCTCAATAGCTTCACGAATCGTCCTGAAGTTCCCTGTGGACTTTGACATTTTCTCAGAGTTCAGCATTATGTGCCCATTGCACCTGAATCCCCGAGGCCAGTGGTGCTTGGGCATGAGTGCCACGTGATTATATATGCAAAAGGTAAGATGATTCTGAATGAGATCCTTGCCAGAAACTCTAAGATCAAATGGATACCAATACTCAAACTCTCTCTTCATCTCAGTGAGATGAGAAGACGATAAATCTGATGATTCGGGATATGGCCCACCAACAAATAAGAAATCCCAAACTTCATCTGTTAGCTGCTCCGGTTTTACTAAAGATTTATCGGTACCATACATATCGCCTCTTTGCAACAAATGGGCTACGGTATAATACGCCATGTAAAGAGTTGAATCAGACAAAGATTCAACTAAGAAGTCCTCATCCCAGGGAATACGAGTTCCAAGCCCAAAACTTCGCGAGCAAGCCCACTGATTCAACCAGCTTAAGGTGTGCTCAAAGCCATGCCGTGCCTCATCTGAGTAGAGATTCATGTCAACCAAACACTCTTCTGCTGATTTCTTCCATTCTGGTTCTCCATAAGTGATGTACCATTGATCAGTCAAAGCCACGACACACTCATCCCCAGATCTTGACATGACCTTCTTTTCGGGTTCACTGTAGACAACGGCTTGACCGAGCTCTAGAAGCTTGCTCCTGATTAGACTTTTGGCTTCTTGGACTTTCATTTCTGCAAACTCTCCGACAATCATGGTTCCCTCGTAGAACCCTCCCTTATAGATTATTTTCTTGGCTTCGTCAAGTTTTTCCCTCTCATTCTGGCTTTTGATTTTTTTCTCAGTGCATATTCTCTCTGCAGACTTGTCTCCAAAATCTGGGTGTCGAATGATAGGTATGATCTCAAATGGCACAACCCACTCGTCCTTCACGCCAAACTTGGCTCTGAATGCTGGCTTTGACTTCAAATCATGCAGGGCCATGTAATCATCGGGAGAATCACTGGGAACACTAGTAACAATCCCAGTACCCTTGTCGGTGAGAACCGATAACATGGGCAGAGTATATATGATTTCATTAAATGCTAAAGGAGATCTCAGAGGCAAACCGATAAGATCTTGACCAGTCAACTCGACCAAACAAGTTGGTTTCTCTGGAACAAGTGACAGCCTTTGATAAGCCAAATTCAGAGCTGCCCTCTTTGTTAAGATAAACACATCTGTATCGTTAATTTCAAAAGCCCCATATGTCCCATCTGGCAACACCCAACAATTTGTTTGCCCATACATGGTCTCTGGTCTCAATGTAGCAGCAGCAAGATATACCTTCTTGCCCTCTAAAACACTCAACTTTGGCGGAAAAGGTGAGACAACCTCCATTTTTATGAGTGTATACTCCTGTGGAATAACACCTTCCCCTGAAGCCCGGTCATGATCTGCACAAGGCTGCCCGTCCAAAGGTGAATATATAGTATACCTTAAGTCCTTAACAATCTTACCCATTGATTTCAATTTCCTCATCTGCCACCGGACAAATGAATCGAAATAAGGATTCATATCGGTTGTGATAAAAGTTCGTCTCCAATCACATCCCAACCCGAAAGCCTTCATATCCTCCACAGCCAGAGGTGGGAAAAAGGTCAGCCAGTGGTATGGATCTTTGAACTTCTCAATCTCCTCATCAGACAAACCATAGCTCTGCATAATCTCCCATTGATACTTGACGCCACCAGACTTAGCAACAACCTTCGATTTCTTACCCTTAAACTTACCACCAGGATGAGTTTGATTCCCTGCACTCTCGCCTTCTGGTTTCCCCTCTTGCTCAGCACCTTCCTCCTCTTTTACAACAGGAAACACGGGTGGGTATCCAAACATCTCAATCTCCCTTTTAAGCTTATCGGCTGAGGCCTTGATAGGCATCCCAGTACAATGAAAAGCAAAAGGCAAGAGCACATTTGCACCCCTCAATCTATGATATGCTGCAGCAAATTCAAGTTTCGACAGGGAAAACGCATGGCCCAAGTGCAGATAACCATTCATATAGGGAAAAGGAAAGTTGCCGAAGAACTTTTCACCTAGTTTGGGTGGCAAGTCCTTGGCTTCAGCCTTGAAAACATCACCCTCTTCCCACCACTTCTGGACTTGTGACTCAATTTCCAAAAGATGGCCCCTGCGCTTAAAGGATTTCCCACTTTCTTCTGCCATTTCGTTACAAGCAAGCCCACTTAAACTGTACAGAAATGAACAATACAGAGTTAGAAATCGAAAAATAATTGACACCCATTACATTAAGAAAGCATAATTTTTCCACTGACAAACAAAAACATGTCTCACATATTATCATTCCATGAGCAATACCGAAAAATATATAGTTCTCATCAAAATAACTATCAATTTAACTCAAATAAAAAAGTTGAATACATTCTCTATTCTCTTGTTTACTGAACAGAAAATAACAAGAAATTGGTTAATTGCGAAGTTTTGAAATACCTGAATTTACTCGATTTAAAGATTAAGAACGAGGAAATAACGCGGCCTAGAAGCTTGGGTTGCTGGAAGATAGCGCCTCTCAGTAGAGGAAGAGCCACTGTCAGAGACTAATATATACGAACTAGGTTTTCTTTTTCCCTTTCTTTATGAACTTTGCCAATGTGAGTTGAGTAATGGAGTTTCAACCCAAACTTGATAGAGTGATAAGTGAATTTGTGTGAGAATTGAAGATGGAGATGGTGTAGGTGGGGATTCCGGGCTCTCTCCTTTTATGTCCGCGATCTGAGACAAGGGTTTTTTGGAAAGACCCTATCTTTAGTCTAGCTCTTCAACTAGACCTAGGGGAATCGGCTCGGCTTCTACCTGTTTTGTTTGAAGAAATGGTGTTGAATTGAGAAAAGGGGCGTTTGGTAAAATTAAAAGGGGCGTTTGGTAAAATTCCAAATTCAAAGGGGTTAATTATATTCACACTACAAAATTTAGAGCATGTTTGATAGAGATTATAAACTTTTATTTGACCAAAATGGTTTATTTGACCAAAAATAATTTATTTGACAATTTTTTTTTGCCTTGGTAGCCATCATTTTTTACCATTCTTGGTCAAATAAACTAGTTTATAATCTCTACCAAACGGGCTCTTATTTGTTGACCATATTTTAATTGTAATTAAAATCCTCAATCTTTATTCATTGTAGCACTTATGTCATCAACTTTTTTTCGTCGTTTTTCTATCATCAATCTTCTATTAATTAGCACATCTCGTCTTTAATAAAAATTTGCGTCCAAAAAGTCCGTTTGTAAAGAGTAAAACTACTTATTTGCCCATCATATATATATAAAAGTGTGACAAAATATTTTTATCTCATTTCAAATCACGCAAAATAAAATATTTTAACAAAAATTATTATCAATGACGAGATGTGCTAATTAATTAGAAGGTTAAAAATAAGAATTTGATGGAAAAAAGGTTAGGGACGTAAGTATTACAATTGGCAAAGATTTAGGACCTTAAATTTAATTAAAATGTGGTCCAATAAACAAAAACTGTGGTGGCAATATAATCACCCTTAAAAAGGGCGTTTGGTAAAATTCCAAATTAAAAGGGGCGGATGCACCTTATGGAACGTGGGCGAACGCCTGGTGTTAAACAGGGTGTTCGCCCAATGCAGCCAATTCGCTGCAGGTAAACCTAGAGCGACATGGGCGAATGCCTGGTCTGATGGCTTGGGTGTTCGCCCAGGCTACCAGACTTTTTTTTTTTTTTTTTAATTGTAAGTTAAGTTTGGCATAATTGAACAATTTAAAATCTTAAAGTTGTGCTATAGAGTATACTATGAACTAAAATATCTAAAATATGCTTAAAATTTACCTAAATGCAAAAATTATAAAAAAACAAAAATGGTGTGCCTAAAACTAAAGCAATCCTAACTACATGCAATTGTAAATAAATAAAAAAGTAGAAATGGATAAAAAAAAATAGATTGTCTCCCATTAAACGTTCGATTTATAGTTTAGAGCTCGACTCTTTCTGAGTGATCATTCCGGTGTTGTAAGATGAATAGTAGACTTTTATTTCGAGAATCCACCGCTCCAATAAAACTTCAATTGTTGCCCATTGACTTTCAAAGTGTTTTTGCTTTCATATTTCTACAACTCCATGTAGATTGAATGATTTAGAATATAAATTAAATAATTTAAAATTAAAATTAACTACTTTTAAGTACGAATAAAATGCTTCTTAGTTAGTATTTTAATTGGTTCAAATATTGAAAAAAATCTAATGTAATAAATAACAAGTGTATAACATGCATGAATTGCATTATTGACTAGTTTAATATAATGAATATTTCTAATTGGTATATCAGTCTGTTCGAAAATTGACAACATCCGCTACAATAAATAAGATATGTTTAACATATTTAAGACTTATCTAATATAGTTTAATATACTGAATATATTATAAACTAATTGTGCAACTAACTAATTTTAACCAATGTTCAGAAAATCAGACTGGCCACCAACTCGATAAAGACAATGGGTCAAGGGTTAAAAAGTCGAACCAAGGTCAAACCGGTTTCAATTAAAAAAATTAAAAATTAATCCAAAAATGTAACAAAATTTCTAAAAATAAGTTACATGTAAATAAACCAACATTTATACACAAAATTACTTAGAAAATTTGGCTTTAAATAGACTTTTCGTAAGTTTCAATTAAAAAATTAAAAATTAATCTAAAAATCTCATAAAAAAATGAGGAACGAACGAAAAACAACAACAACAATAGTAGAAATGGGAAAGAAACGAGGAAGAAATCAGAAATGAGTGATTTTGCTTTCAAAAAATTTCGAACTGAAAAGCGTTATAAGCGGACCAATTCTTCCGTTTTTCCCGGTTTAACCGTTAAAAACCTGGATTTTTGGTCCGATTTTCTAATGTCCGGTTAAATTGGTATATCGTACCAGTTTTGAGACCTTTTTTCGATTTTTCAAGTTGAACCATGTCCGATCTGATTTTCTAAATATTGATTTTAACTTTCAAAGAGTTTGTTAAGTGCAGAGTAGTTATGTTATTTCGTGTAATTATTACTTTTTCTATTACTAAATATTCACTACAAAAAAGCGTTTCATTTATGATGCTGATGGTTGCCACCACCAGAAAAGACTACAATTCCATGCTATTTTGTGGGTTGGGGAAAGTTACGAACGTAAAATTCTTTGCACATCTGTTGCCTTCACCAATAGAATTTTCGAAAGTAAAAACATGTATTTTAATCTGTAGAATTACTGTCGATAAAAGTTTGTGTCATTACCTACAGAAAATTGAGTCGCTAAAGTCATGTTTATTTCCTACAAATTCGTGTATCGGTTCTTACGGACATGTTTCATTTACTTACGAAATTTTCATAGGTGAAGCCTATTAGTATTTTAGAAATGAAAATCATTGAAAACTTACTAAATAAATAGTAATTATTAAATTTACAAAATTTTCTCTCTTTTTTCACTTGGATTTCTTTATAGAGAAGCCCATAAAAGGTACAACTGTTGTTTCTTCTTCTTTTATTTTTCTTTATGTTTTTCTTGGTTACTTATATTTGTTGTGTAAATTTTCTGTAGCTTAATTAAATAATAGGGACAGGGTGTTGCTAGTTGTGGTAAAAACGAGTGGATTTTGGTTTTAGATAGATTTTATGCATGCCATTTAGGTGTTTCAATATGGTTCTATGTGGAAGTAGGAGTTTATTTATGCAAGTGTGATGTGTGACTACATCTACGGGAAGATCCAGTGAAATCTAATCTTTACAACCAATCAGGCTATGTTAATTTAGGATGCATTTTCATCTTCTCATGAGTTATATTGTGAAACTGATTGGAATCTAACTATTTTCATGTAATCTGAGGCTTCAACTTTGTTTTAGGACAGAATCAAATGAGAGAATTAAAAATCTATAGGACCTATGTATCTCTTGATTCAAGGTTCTTGAATAAAAATGAAGCCAATGGAACAGCTACAGTTTCCTCTCTTAACACCGCAGGAGCTAAAACGATCATATACTGGTATATTCACACCATTAATTGGTTCCTTGAATTCATTTTGTTGAACCGGAGGGACAAAACTAAAGAACTAAAATTTGTTAGGTACTTAAATTTCTCATTGCTCTTAATAATCATTGAGTTTTAGTAAGTCACTGAATCCTGCAATACAAACAGCCGTTTTACTTAATTCCCCCTTTGTTCATGGTACGGTGTCCAGTGTCCTGCGCCTTATTTTGTCAGTGCCCCCTAAGCAAATTGGGTCTGCCATCTGAGGGATTATCATACAAACTTTGAAAGACTCAGTTTATGATATGCTATTCAATGGCAAAATATTACTTTCCACTTTACACTCATTGAAAAAACCTACAGATGTATTCGTCAATCATGGTAAGTTTTGCTTATATATTTTAGCTTTCTAAAGGGTAGAAACTAACCATGTCTAATTATTAAGCGTATAGCACGGTTTCAGAAAGTTAAGGGGGTGTTCTCTTTGTATTTTTGTTTTGTGTTTTGAGTTTTTGAATTCATTTTCTATTTTGTGTTTTGAGTGCCTATTTTGAGAATGTTGAAAATACGTTCTTTTTGTCATTCTTGAAAACTGTTTCTCAAAACAGAAAATTGGAAAATGCGTTCACTTTGAAAATTTGAGAAATTATTTTGTATAATATTTTATTCAAAAAACTTGATTATTAAATAAATTTTAATAGTTTAATTCTAATATAGTATGAAAATTTAAACAAAATAGATTATATTATAGTCATACATTTAAATACTTTCTCAAAATAGATTAATGCTAATACAATTGAACCTTCTTTGTAAATACATTATGTAAAGACTAAACATAATTTACAATATCTCCATGGAATCATGTCCGACTCTTTGAGTAGTCATTTCACATTTGTGTAGCAATTTGATCTCTGACTTGTCCCATTTGAGTTGTTTGACTAGCATCAAAATGTATGGCTTCTTGATCTTGACTTGACTCCGGTATATCTTGAAATACCATATTCTCCCCCGAATACTCAGTGAACAACTTATCTAAAGCATGCTCATGTCGAATAAAGTTGTGTATTGCACAACATGCGGTAGGAATATGTCTTTGCCTAGTAAGTGGATAATTTGTAATCAATTTCAAAATAGGAAATCTTGTTTTTAAAACTCCAATGCAACGTTCAATAATATTACGACACGATGAATGTCTATAGTTGAAAAGTTCTTCCTTCCCACGTAGTCTTCCCCGTCCAACGTAGTCACGCAAGTGATATCTTTGACCGCGATAAGGAGCAAGAAAACCAGGCATGTTTGAATATCCAGAATCAACAAGATAAAATTGATCTGCACAAAAACAAATTGTACCCATATAAATTGTACCTCACTCAAACTCTTATGTGATCAAAACATTTGTATCCATATCATAAGATTTATTGATCATTGCTCAGCCGTTATTGCTCATCCTAAAGTAAACACTTGTAAGCATTTCCATCTTCCATGGACTTAATTACTCACTACATGATTAAAATTAAAATAGCATTCACAGAATATGAATCATCAAGCACATCTACATACAATTACTTCAATTAAGATTTGATCATTGCGAATGAAGTAAAGTAACATATACCAAAAACCCTCAAAACAGACGCTTTTGCATCGTGTTGCACAACTATATAATCAAAACAATATATCACACAAATACATATTTAGTACATAGTATGAAATAATTATAAATTATATAGGATTGATAAAGGATCATAGAATTTCGTGTCCCTTTCCAAACGGTAATTTATGCTTGTGTGTGTCACGAGTTTATACCTCACTCATTGATAAAAGTTATCTTTGGATTAGTATAAGAATATACCTCCTCGTGGCATTGGAAAGTTGTTCGAGCTTTTTGTCACTGCGTCTACGAATACTCGCGAATCATTAATACATGTTGATCAAACCTAGGAGTCCAGTTCACCGAACACCAATTATTGCTATATTCAACCAACCAAACACGGCATGAGAGTTTATTTTCACAAGTCGGTTCAAGCTCCTTGGCCTGTTCAATTAGGGGTGGCAAAACGGCTCGTCGGCTCGTCGGCTCGGCTCGTAAAAGCTCGGCCCAGCTCGGACTCGGGCTCGTCGAACCACGAACACGAGCTAGGGCCGAGCTGGAGAAAAAAAAAACGAGCCGAGCTCGCTCGACTCGTCAAAAAAACGAGCCAGCTCGTTGGGCTCGTGGGAACGAGCCCACGAGCCGGCTCGTCCGACGAGCCCACGAGCTGGGCTCGTGGGCTCGTTACGAGCCCAGCTCGTTGGGCTCGTGGACACGAGCCCACGAGCCGGCTCGGCTCGTGGCTCGTCCACAACGGTCACGAGATCGTGACCGTTGGATGATCATCCAACGGTCACATTTGTGACCGTTGGCAACGGTCCTTTTTAATTTTTTTATTTTTTATTTTTTGTTTTTTTTGTTTTTTCCTTTCATGATTTTCCTATAAATACCCTATTTCTAAACTCATTTTTTCACACTTCAATCTTTTATCTCTCATTCAATTACATACTCAATCTATTATAAATTCTCAAATCTCAATATTTGTGTTCTAAGTAATTAGTATCTAGTATCTTATTATCTAGATATTACGTTATAATTTTCTACTTCTATTAATTTTCTACATTTCTATTTTCTAATTTCTACGTTCTACTAAATCTTCATCTTCTCCTATTTTCTTTCTCTATTATTCCAAATGGCATACAACCGAAGTGATGATGATTTCAGTGATCTTAATTACATTCCAATTCCAGAAGACATTATTGATCAGTTTGGTGGTAGCACTGATCCAATTGATTTGGAAGGCATTCATGACGACGCCAATACACATGAAACTACTACCATTGGCTCCAGCACTAAACGAAAAGCCACCAAACAAAAGGCTAAATGCTGGGAGCATTTTCAGTTGGTGCCGACTGGTAAACTAGTGAACGGAGTCCCTGAGTTCAAAGCACAGTGTAAACACTGTCAGGAGAAGTTTGCTTGGCAGAAGGGGATTGGCACGACCCATCTAAACAGACACTTCAAAAAGTGTCAATACAAACATGGAGGTGTGGATTCAAATCAGGCACATCTCCAGTTTGGATCTCCGGGGGCCGGGTCTAGTGGTCCTACTCTCAACAACTGGATATACTCACAAGAACTTATGCGACACGAAGGACTACCGGAATTGATAGCAAATGTCGAGTTTCCACTAAGCTTGGTGGACAATCCTCATTGGACTACATTCATCCAAAAATATCTACAACCAAGGTACGTTAGTATTTCTAGAAATACACTTCGTAGAGATACTATTGTTATATATAATATTAAAAAAGAAGCTACTATTAATGATATTCATAATTACAATGGTGTTGTATCTTTTACATCAGACTTATGGACAGGTTGTAACCAAAAAGGATACATGGTAGCAACTGCAAACTACATTGATAATAATTGGTTAATGCATAAAAAAGTAATAGCATTTAAACAAATAGACTATCCTCATAATGGAAATAATATTTATCAAGTTTTATTAAGTGTGTTACATGAATTTAAATGTGATTCTAAAGCTCGTAGTTTTACATTTGATAATGCAGACCCAAATAATATAGTAATTGAAAAATTAATGCAACATTGTAATCCACAATTTGATGGTATTTTATTTCATATTCGTTGTATGTGCCATGTGTTTAATTTAATTGTACAAGATAGATTAAAATTTATACACCCACAATTAGAAAAAATTAGATTTGCTATTAATTATATTTCGGTTTCACCATCAAGAAAACAAGTTTTTGTTGCTTTATGTATAGAAAATGGGCTGCAATCAAAATGTTTTGCAACTGATGTTGGCAATAGGTGGAATTCAACATATCTTATGCTTGAATCGTGTGAAGGTTATGAAGATTGCATTACTGTATATTATAATGGCCGACACTCACACGGCTCAGAATATGATTTAGAATTACATGATTGGGAAATATGTGGTCATGTTAGAAAATTTTTAAAAGTTTTTTACGACGCAACAAATGCATGTTCTGGTGTTTATTACCCAACTACTCCACTTGTTTTAAATCATTTCTATTATATTGCTAACAATTTTCATAAGTATAAGAATTTTGCTCTTTTTACTAGTATTATACATGTCATGGAAGCTAAATTTAGAAAATATTGGGAACAATTACCTATGTTATTTCCATTAGCATGTATCATGGATCCTCGACTTAACTTAGAGGGTACAAAAGTAACAATAATGGCAATTTCAGATAAATTAACTTTTGGAAATCCAGTCACGTGTTCTAATTTAGAACAAACTTTATGTTCTATGTATGAGATTTATGCTGAAAAGGCCGGTACAAACGTTGTACGACCCCCTAATCCAACATATATTTCGTCATCAACTGATGACATTGACTTATGGAGTTACGTCAGTACACATAGGACCACTCAAAGTCAACAATTAGTTAGTTCTTCTTCTAGTTCTTCCATTCCCTATTCTAATGATACCCCTGTAGAGTTAGGTAGGTATTTTGGACATGATGTGCTCAGTATGTTAGATGAAGAGGAGAGAAAAAATTTTGATATACTTAAATGGTGAAGACAACATCAACGTAGTTACCCAATTCTTTCTAAAATGGCACGTGATCTACTAACACCTCCGGTGTCAACTGTAGCATCGGAGGCTGCATTTAGTATAAGTGGCAGGGTTTTATCTGATATCAGGTCAAGACTCAAAGCCGACATTTTAGAAAGTTTACTGTGTCTAAAGGATTGGGATGATGCCGAACTTCGAATTCAAGACAAAGTGGACAGAATAATGTCTGAAGAACTTGAAGATTTGAATATGGATTAATCATATTCGTAGAATCGTAGTAAGTATTATTTTGCATTAATATTTCTGTATTTGAAGAATTTTTCTTATTTTAATAAAAAATTGTACACGTAACATCTTGTTCGTGTACAATTTTAACTCCGCCTACTTTTAAAGTAGCTGGTCCCAAGCCCGGAAAAAGGAGGAGGATTTTTAATTATACATTTTTAACATAAACGATTTTCGATTATGTATTCTTTTTTATTTTCAAATTTAAAAAAATGTAAAACACAAAAAAATAGAGGTGGATTTTAAATCTTTAATTTTTAACATAAATGATTTTTTATTTCTACTTTCTTTTTTATTTTCAAATTCAAAACAAAAACTTAATCAAATATGAGGATTTTAAAAAACATAATCAAGATGATTCAATAAAAATTTTAACATAAAGATAAATATTTAATCTTTAACATAAAGATAAAGATAAATAAATGATTCATTTTAAATATTTACATTTTGTTCTTTAATAAAATAAATAGAAATTAGAATATAATGATTTATTTTCAAATTTTAAACAAAAAAAAAAATTAAAAAAACAGGGCCGAGCCGAGCCGAGCCGGCTCGGCCCGGATCGTTCGGCCCACGAACCGTGGGCCGAACCAAGCCCACGGTTTGGAGACGAGCCGAGCTCGTGATTTATGGGCCGAGCCGGCTCGGCTCGGCCCATTGCCATGGCTATGTTCAATAATCTTTTAGATTACTTTGGCCCTAAAAATTGAATTGAGCATACAAATTTTACTTTATATGTCATTTGATATGAAAATTCAATCATCAACCCAATGTATAAAGTATACATTACTCAATTTCTTATCCTCGATTTAGAGAAATACCATGAAATTAAAATGGATCCACTAAGCATAAAAATAACTCATACATGCCAATTAGTCCAAAAGATTGTGCAAATACAACAAAATTGAAGAAATATAAATAAACAATCTAAATCCTAAAAAGCACACTAGTCATAATACAACCTTTAAGATAACAGACTCAAATATGAGGGATAAGTACAAACCTAATATGAATTTATGCTTAGTATTAACACATGGAGTTAATGACTACTCGTCTTTCTTGTCCACCTGAGGGCTAAACTCAAATGACAATAGACCAAATCTTAGGTAATTGAGTGAGTTGTATTTGTCAGGTTTATTGTGATCTTGGTTGCTTCTATTTATTTACTCATGGTCCTAGTTGGTTCCCTTTTTTCTCAATCTTATAACCTTGCAATTTTACAGCCACTACACTCGGTCTTATATTGGTAGAATACTTCTACATCACCCCCCATTTTTAGTTTGTAGAACTTTTATAGGACATTATAAAACGTTGGAAAATTTCATTTTAAGCAACCTTTTACTTAATGATGTTTCAAAGTATTACCATATATATTAATGTTAATGCATATGGCCTCTTCAATATCATGTTAATGCAGATATGTGAAGAACTTACCGAGCACTCAAAGTTTCAATGTAACACCTATTAATGTGTCCAAATTCCCACCTCCATTTGTGCAATATGATTCTGTTATTCCTCAGAGAACATAGAAAAGTATTATACTCAAATAACCCATTATTACATTCAAGATTTGTAGCCAAGAAAACGATAAAAACCCATTCCCGATCTGTGATGAAACTACAATTAGGTTTTTGAAGATTTTCAAATTTGTTTGAATTTGTTAAAGAAGAGAGAGCAACCTAACCCCAAAGAACTAATTCCCAACTATTATACACTTATTTGATAAATGTCCAAATTATACCTTCAAATTCCCCTTTCATTTCTAAAATTGAAACCATGAAGGAAGGAATAAGAGAGTTGAAGGAAGAATAGAGAAGGAAGGAAAATGAAGAGAGGAGATAGAAGAGATAAGCTTACCTAAGGTTCGACGAGCAGCTGCTGTTGGAGAGGGAGGAGAATCGCGGCTGCTGGAGAGGGAGGAAAAGAAAATGACCTACACAAACAAATGTTGGAGACAAAGCCAAAAAAAAAAAAAATGCGTGCAGTGTGATTCGAAATGAAGACCAAGTTGCAAAAGGGACTTGTTTTCCGCGTTTTTGCCATTTCGGAAAACACCCACCTTTTGTGAAGAAAACACGGAAAACGTTGAAATCATCATTTTCTGTTTCCTTTGAATTTTTTTAAGGTGTTTTAGAAAATGCATTTTCGGAAATAAACAAGTGAACGCGTTTTCATCATTTTCAAAAACATAAAACGCAAAACAGCTTAAAAACACCCAAGAGAACGCAACCTAATTTTTTTTTTCTCATGCCCATCATTGTTGGCTTTATTTGTACAAAAATAATAACAAGAAGTTAATCCTTATGAGTTATGCCCAATATGGAACTTCAATAGTTTTCTGCCATCAAGAACTACCTCAATTTTAGTCAAAATCAAATATTTGGCAACCATATTATGTCATTCATGTTAATTTTAGCTGATCATTCTTATTGACCCTATGATTGGCTCACTGCTCATAGAACACAGGTTGCACCTAAGCCCTTAATTCAGAAATATAAAATGGAATGTTTTCTGATTTTATGGTTTCACTTATTTTCGGAAACCTAATAATCGAGAAAAGGTGCATGGGGGCTTTATAATATGCCTAACTATGTCATGTAGCTGCAATTGCATGGCAAGAGAGCAGAAGAAAATGGATTGGAGATATATCTCAGAGATTAGAAAGGATGCCAAAGGATCCAATTATAACGTACTGAATGTACTCAGCTATTGTCTAACTTTAACTTCGTTTGCACTATTGGAACATGCAATATGATCTAGACAACTGCTAGGTAGTCTTTGGAAACATTTCCACTTTCAACTTCTTGTAGTTACATAATATTAATAATTTAAACCAACTCTATTATTTGCCATTGCATTTGGTCGATGACCAACGAAGATGTACTCTCAACTAATGACCCTTTCTCCGAGCCAATCCCTTTACCTGTAAGTTATCTGGATACTAATGGAGATACTAACTCTAACACTTTTTGAGTATTGTTCTGCACGTACCAAAACAGAATTTATCTTCACATATTTTAGTGTCTCCCTTCACTTATGACCATCAACTTTTAGTGTCCTTTTAAGTTAGTTTTTATGCCAGCATAAAAGATAAATTATTGTTTTTGGCCTATTAAATTATCTAATTCTCCACTTGTTTTTAATAATTTCCTAGGGACCTTTCTTCATACAAATAGAATCCACGACTGTTTATCGTGTGGAAAAAATACATCAACAACATGCACACATTATCATTTTTCGGATAATACTAGTGCATAATGTTAACTATATGACTATATCTTCGTTTTTTTTCCTTTTCCTTGGTTTTCTTTTTCGGGGGAGAGGGGTAGCGGGTGGCACCTTGCTTATCACATATTGTAAGTTCATTATTTGTGGTGTAGAAATTATATATCAGTTTGGGACATTACTTGTGCATTGATTGAATGTATACAAGGATTTCGTAGGAGATGGTAGACTTTTTGGTTGACATCTGGCAAGATGAGGGGCTTTTAGACTAGGATTGGTGTTCTCTTGCACACCAGTGAAAAAGATGTAATTGCCCACTAGTAATGTGTAGGCATCTTATCACATCTTGTGATAGTATGCTATTTCATCTTGTGGGCAAGATGCTTCCACATCACCAGTGGACAATTACATCTTGCCCACTGGTGTGTAGGAGAACACCACTCTTTAAACTAGATAATCTTATTGTAGATGTTTTCTAGAACTTTTTTTTGGGTAGCAATATGGATATTTTTCAAGTTGAAAGTCATAAACACTCTCCATAACATTTTGCCATTATAACTAGGGCTGAACAATGAAATTGTCAAACCGCAAAATCAAACCGAATCCGCTTTTTTCAAAACCGTGGTTTGGATTCACGTGGGATCTGTCAACGTTTTGATTTTGAACCGAACCAAACCGATTTAGTTTAGGTTTCAATTTTTTCAAACTGTTTCAAACCGCCAAACCGTTTGATAAAAAAATAAATATAAATAAATAAATCAAAAATAACAAATAAATTAATTTAAATTTTATTCAACTCAATTAAACATAAATCCATCCATTATCCATATTAGACCCAACCCAATTAAACCAAATACCAAACCCAATTAAAATCCACCCATCATCAATATTACCGTTTCTCTCTCTACATTTTGTTCTCGATCTCGACCGCCGCTCCCGAAACCTTTAATTTGCCTTCGCCTAAACAACAACCATACCTTAATTTTCTTTCATCAAACTTCAAATGGGTTTTGAGGAGTGATTCAATCTGACAAGTTCTATATATTTTTTTTGTAGTGATTTAATTTATTTTCTGTCAAATTTGTGGATGTTATAAAGACATGATGACTATATCATTAGTTCCATCAAAAGATGCTAACTGTTCTATATTCTTAAAAGCTGCACTGACAACTATAAGATTACAACTATCAATCCTTCATGTCAGGCCTTTCAACCAATCGATCTGATCCCGAAGAGCTGCTTTTGCTAGAACTCATGTAAATGGGACTGGAAAATTGAATGTTGAGAAGATGTTGTAATTAAGGGTGAACACAGTTCGGTTTGGACAATTTGTGATAAATTTTCAAACCAAACCATTTAAAGTGGTTTGAAATTTTCCAAACCAAACCAAACCAAACCACTTTACTTTCGAAACTAAACCAAACCAAACCATTTTTGCGGTTTGGTTCGGTTTAAAACCACGGTTTAGCAAACAAGCAAAAAAACATAAATCGAACAAGTTAAATCATAAATATTAGTCTACAATATCACGATAACACATAAATATTAGTATCAATAGAAGATAAAAAAATGTATTAGCATCACTGCCAATTAAAACAAGATATTCCAAACTAGAGTTCTATACTTTCAAATTTAATCATTATAACACAATAACAAGATAGCAATAGTTTAGAGTAGCCTCTTAGTTGATATTAATTGGCGCAACATCTCTAGTTGTAACAAATTATTCATTCTCTGTATAAAGATAAGAATATATCAAAAGTATTCATTAATTATAATTAAATGATATAAAGCTAGTAATAAAAGAAAATGAATATAAATATTAAATACGATAATATATTCTAACCACTAGTAGAGAACGCAGACTTAGAAGCAATTGTTGATATTTGAACGGCTAACACATTTTTTGTAATTTGGGAGACAATCTTGTACTTATTTACATTTAATTTCTACTAAAGTAACAATCTTGTACTTATTTACATTTAATTTCTACTAAAGTAATATGTCGAAAGGCTCATTGGTCAAATCTTCACAACAATCATTTAAGTAATCCATCAATTCATTGTTCTCAACTTGAGCTTCTCGAACAAGTCTAGCTTTAAAAATTAATAGAATGAGTTTGAAAATATCCAAAGGAGTTTGTGAAAGACTTGGACTATCAAATTTGCTACTACATTTGTTAAATCCAAATCTTGATGTATCATTGTATTTTCATATTCATAAACCAAATGGTTGCCAGTTTAAATTTTATATGGATATCATCAAATGTTCAACGTTTATGGCCTAGAATGCAAATGAATGCATGAGGAAGAATAGATGATCAATTAATAGAAAATTGATCCGTACAGCATAAAGGGATATACATAATAACTTGTAAGGCTTAATTTACCCATTCTATCAGGGATAAATCTATAGAAATTGTTATTGCTAACAATCAAGGATTTCAAAAAATAGAGTTCACCGATATCTTTAGCAATAGTACCTCCTAGACTCACATTTGCTAGATTTAAGCCTCTAACTCTTTAATGTCTCGTGCCGCAAGTAATACAAATTCAATTACAGAACGAGGTTTCTTGTGACCAGTTCTTAGCCAATATTTTATTTGGATAAGATGTTATTTTAGATTTGATAATTAGAAGAACATACTCATCAGTGTAGTTATTGAGAGATGCAACAACGTAGATAAAAAAGTAAAGCATTATGAGCTATATGTAAAGATGGCTAATTTAAGATAAGGGTACAAGGTAATCTATGGTTAAGAATTGCTCGGGGTTTTCATCTTAAGGGAGTGGTGCTCATGTCTCCATTAATTACTGACTCCACTTCTTTTCAAAAATAAAACAAAATTTGCTTGACTACTCAACTGGTGAAATCCATTGGACGCATAGATTTTTCTTTATCTTCATTGTGAAAGTTTTTCCATGTTTAGGAGCTTTCATTGTCTACCTATACTACACATTTTCAAGTAATGTCGAGATTTTTTTTTTAATCTTAATTTATATAAAAGTAGATATTTGAGAAAATAAAAATAGCTAAAAATATGGATCTCATCAAAACTTAAAACTTAAATCCTTAACAATTTTATCTATGTTAGATGAAGTATAGCTTGAATTTAATTTCCCTTTTATACAAGAATATTTAATTTAAATTATTAGCTTAGTATACGTGTAGGTAAAGCTGGCAAATGGACCCGGCCCGCCAGAGCAGGGCTACACTTGAAATTGGACCGGCCTGACTCAATCCAGTTTTGTGCGGGCCAAAAATATGTTGGCTTAGCCCAGCTCATTGGGGCAACCTGGTCTTAATTTTATTTATTTTCTTTTTTTAAAAAAATAATTTTTATGTACAATCTAATACATTGTATCAAATACAATCTTAGATAAACTTAGACAATATATATTTTAAGATTTTTAAAGAGATTAATTTATAAAATTGGGACTCTCATCTCACGTATTAGTTAATAGAAAAAACATCAATTTTCTTTCAAAATAATAATGTTTTTTTGGTTAATTGTAAACTATTTGTTAACATTTTTAAAAAATATATATAAATAATAAAAACATGCTAGTCTTATTGCTTTGAGATATAAGCATATTTGCTTAAATTAAAAAGTTTACTTATAAGTAAATTTAAAATAAATAATTTACTTGTCAGACCAAACATAATTTGGATTGAAACTAAATTTTAATTAAATATAAACAATTTTATGTTGGAGTTTGGGATTCTTGGACTGATGTTTCAAAAAAAAAGACAATTTAAATTGGAGACTTAGGCTTAGGCCATTTGATATTGATATTCTTTAGATTATGTATTGGGACTATTTACAAAATGAGTGATCAGTGTTAAAGAGCCAAAAAAAAAAAAAGTGGGCAAGCCCCGACTAACCGATTGGCTAGACGGGCCATATAGGCCCAGTTTTGTTTGGGCCAGTGTCAACCCAACCCAAAGTCCAGGTTATATGGACTGGCCAGTGGGCCGGGTTGGTTTTGCCACCTTTACGTATAAGTTCACTAGAAATGTTTAGTTATTGCTTATAAACCATTTTTACATTGTGAAAAAACTTGTTATACAAGGACAGTCACGAGTAACTTACAAAATATTTAACTCGACACATGATGATGCAAAGCGTGACGAATTTTGTCGACTCTTTTCTCTCTAGTCCCTTTATAAGTTTGCATTTTATTTTGAAGTTTTTAAAGTTTTCAAGGATTAAATGAGGAAGTTGAGAGATGATACACTAAGTAAATGTAAATATCACATTATTTTCCATTGTGGTATACTTCATTTTTTTTTTTTTTTGTTGACGATGACTAATGTCCATTTATTTTCTATTTTTTCCATTAGATTGGTAAAATAAGTGAAATTAAGTATCAATTTCTCATTTATACTTTCAATTATTTGTTTCAGCGGCAAACGATTCGATCCAGGTTGCTTTATTAGAGCGATCTACGATCAACCCGGGAGAAAACCACAAAATCCGTCAAATTTTCATAAAAAAATGATAAGCCAAACTCATTAATCCGTCGAGTCATTACTGTTTGAAAATTTTCAAATTTTATTTAGGCTTTGAATACTCCCTACCAATGTAAGCTTTAGTTTACTTTTTTAATTACTAATCATTTTTTAACATGCTTTTTTTGTTTATCTTTAAAATCTTCTATCTCCTTGAGTTTTGGAGTAAAGATTGAAAAACGGAGATGATTAATTTAATGAATAATAACTACTATCACAATTTTATTATTTAATAAAAATAATTATATTATATTTGATAGGAGTTGATATGCCAGTTCAACCACCAAATTAGTGGTTGAACCACTAATCCAATAACTCACATCTTCATCCCGGGTCAGTGTCTGAACCGAGTTTGATATTAATAGAAGTGTTTAGTATTGGTAAGAAACTATTTTTATGTGAAGTAAGAACACTTGCATTAACTTTAAATACTTATAACACTTGCTTAGGATTTATATATTTTAACAGGGATTGGAAATTACTTGTGAAAGCTTGTGCACCAAACTAAAGAACTGCTTCACAAAAAAATTGATCGATTTGTATTGTTCACAACATTTAAGTCGGGCCTAGTAGACTCATCATATTCATGCAATCATGCCTGCCTTTTAAACTATATTCTCATTCAATCATGCCTGCCTTTTAAACTATATTCTATTCAATAATGAATTATTTGAAGTCATCTCTCTCGATTTATTTAAAAGACACTCTTTTTTCTAGAAATTATCTAGAAACTTTTACCTTGTCATCCATGAAAAGTAATAATTGCATTTTCTTTTCAAAATTATATTTTTTTCTTTAACATTTGACGGTCAAAATTTCTTAACCATGTCATGGATGAGTTTAAGTTTGGGATTCAAATAAGCCACAAAAGTTTGCATAAAATATTGTACAAAATGTAAAATGTGCAATAGCACCCATATATATATATATTTATTATAATATAAGTGTCTATCACCTGTTTACTATTCATCCTTCAACCAACACGACGTCGTTTTATTGATTTAGTATTTCTAATTTCGTCCAAATCTCACCATTTTGTCCTAAACTATTGACACTTTTTTTATATTAAATTAATATCTTTAGCCGCAATTTTTGACTTCTTCATCTTTTCTTTTCTTTTATTTATTTTAATATATATATATATATATAGAACGGACATGAGTGAATTTGAGTGGGGGATCACACATTTCTGAGAGGTATTGTTCTTTGTTTGGGAACATTTGGTCAGGAAAATGGGAGAGGAAGTGTTTGGCGCGGAGGTATTCAATGCGATTGTTCATGATTTTGGCTTTCAAATTTCTTTGTTCTTTTGAAGGAAAATTTTCAATTCTTTCTTGAGAAGGTGTAAACAGATAAAGAAATAATTGTTCTAATAATTGGAGATCATTCTTTTGAAAAACGAATTCATGAAAGAATTCAACTGAACAACAAAAAAGATTTGAAACATCCATACTTGAATTGAAATACTTAATTGAAATACATCATAAACATAATTGATACAAAGCAAAAACATACAAGATAGTAAATGCTCTGGAGAGTCGAAGAACAGTTGAAAGGAAAAAACACACTCTGCCTATTACAATGAGAAATAAAACATTAAATAGACCAAGTCTGCCTTGGATGCTTGAAGGAATCTGCTTTGTCTTGATGGGTGAGTCACCTTTTGTCGGCCATGTTTGAATAATTCACCGAAAGTTCCACTTTTGAATTTTGAAGAAAGGAATCTGCTTTTACTGTATCCTTTTTGAAAAGTTTGTCGGGGACGTCACTGTTGGTGATTGAAATGTTTGGAATCTTTGAATTTTGGCCAAATCCACAGTTTTTCCCTACATGATTGTAGAGTAATGATAAAGGGAAAGGCTAAGATTCAAAGAAATCAACATTGACACCCAGGCAGTCGTCTTCATTGAGATCAAAATCTGGGTCGGGTTCTTCATCAGACCCGAGGGCAGAACCCCTGCTTGATTCAGCTTTTGCCATGGAAGCAGCTTTGTGAGCAAGAACCGCAAAGACCTCAGGGTCAGTACATTGAGCCATTTGTGCCATAATTTTTGATTTTTCGGACAGGAAATCACTTTGAGAAGAGGCAGGAGCCTTTGATTTAAGTTGCTGATTGATCCATGATTGTACTGCTTTGGAACATACATTTGAGTCATTGAACTTATCCCACCATTTTACCTTACAATGGCGACGAATAGATTTGTAAGTAAAAGGTTCATTTGAGGTTGGGAGAACTTGGAATTCCCAACAGAAGATCCAGGCGATTTTGAAAATTTGACAGTATTGGAAGAGAAGACATTCATTTTGAACCACGTTGATTGGGTTTGATTTGAAGAGGTTAAAACCTTCAGAAATTCGGCTGGGGAAAATATCTTCAGAAGCACCAAAGAAGTGCCACCAGGATTGAAACCAGACCGGGAATTTCTTGGGGCAATTTTGATCAAATAAAACAAACCAAGAATGGCTTGAGGGACGAAAGTAGAAAACATTGTGCCAGGCTTTGATATAGTCAAGATAAGTAAATTGAGATTTCTGGCCATTTTTGAAAGAGAAAACCTTTGGTTCCCAAGGTTCTTGATTCCAGTCAGAAGGAGAAAGAACCTGGAGAATCTTGATTTTTGAAAAATCGATCCAATGAGAATTTGGTTTGTTTGGGGTATGAGAAACGATTGCAGATTTAGTAACTTTGAGGATGGTTTCGTACCACATTCTAGATTGATGAATTGACTGGGGAATGTAGTAGAATTCATTGAGAACATGATATTGTTGATCAATGAAGTTAAACGGATCATCATCCTTAAGAAAAGGAGGAAAGATCCTTGAAAAGCACTCATCGAGAGAGGGGTATTTGGCCCATTCATTCTCGAAATCAAAAACATGAATTGTTGAAGGTTTGGAAAAATATTGATTTTTCTGGGTATTGATTTCAGGAAGTTTACCTGATCCGAGAACAGTATCAGGTTTAAGGGCATTCTTGTAGTTTGCAGGTAACTTGGTTTGAGACGGAAGGGTACCAAGGACGGTAAAAGGGTTTGAAGTTCCAGTGGTTTGTTTGGATTTTTGAGAAGACAAAATTTTTGAAGAAGAGCTGGAACTTTCAAGGAGGTAATCCTCCGGAGTTCTTCCCTTTGGGGGGAGAGGTTTCTTGGACATTTTTCTCTTGTAAGAATTCTCTGGTAAGATAATCTGGAAGAGAGTTATCCTCACCTTTTATAAACTCTATTGAGAAATCAAAACAAGATAAAATTGCTTGCCACCTGGCAAAGATTTGTTTAGACACAAGATTTTTGACATCTTTTTGAAGGACATCTTTTGACGCTTTACAGTCTGTTCTGACAAGAAAAGATTTATTGATAAGATCGTCCTGAAACTTTGAAATACACAAAACAATAGATAAGCATTCTTTTTTGAAAGTTGAATAATTTTTTTGTGGGCCAAGCCAGATACCCGAATGAAAACGAACAAGTTGTTCTTTGCCATGATCAATTGATTGTTTGAGTATACCTCCATAGCCGATGTCAGAAGCATCTGTTTCGACAATAAGAAAAGCTTTTGGATTAACAATATTGAGGTATGGAAGGGTTTTGACCTTTTCTTTGACAAGTTTGACTGCTTGGGTATGTTTATCATACCACTCAGGAGGAACTTTCCTAAGCCTTTGGTAAAGGGGTTCACAAATTTGCCTAATATTTGGAATAAAATCAGAGATATAATTGACACGTCCAAGAAATCTTTGAAGACTTGTTTTTTCAATGATTTGATCAGGAAATTTGGACGCGAACTCAAGACTTCGTTTGACCGGGGTAATAGTTCCTCTAAAAATTTCGTGGCCTAAAAACTTGATCTTAGTTTGGCAGAGGACGATTTTCTTTTCAGAAACAGCTAAGCCGTTTCTTTTAGCGATTGAAAGAAATATTTGGAGATGCTTAAGATGTTGCTCAATACTATTGGAGTAGATAAGGACATCATCAATGTAAACGATTGAAAAATTTTGATAAGGATTGAAAATATCATTCATAACTTTTTGAAATTCAGAAGGAGCATTTTTGAGATTAATATTATTGATGATTTGCGAAATAGAGTGTTTTTTGATGAGATTAATATCTCTAGTTGAGGGAGGATTGATGAATTCGAAAAATATTTCTTGATCAATAAATTTGGATTTCAAACCCTTTTCAGTGACAGAAATAGGATATAATTGGACCAAAAAAGGAGTTCCAAGAATAACTTCTTGGTCGAGATCTTTGACAAGATAGAAACTATTTTTGAGACAGACGTTACCATTGCAGACATGGGCTCTTGATAATTTATATTTGATGTTGAGACTTTTCCCACTAGCACCGTAAAGATTCTCAGTGGTTTTTTCAAAATATTTGGTAGGAACAAGACCTTCTCTAATACAATTTTGATCGGCACCGGAATCAAGGAGGACTTTTGTTTTGAGCTTGAATTCTTTATTGATAACGATGGTAGCATAAGTATACCATTTTTGAAGACGAATTTGACTGATAACATTCATGGATTGCTCTTCAGAAAGAGGGCTCTGAATTTTAATGGGTGAAGAGATCTTATTTTCATTATCAGAAGATTCAGGGCTAGATTGAGAAGAACTTGATTGGATTTTTTCTTTTCCTTTTTCAAAGGATTTTGTTTTAAGGATAGAGACATCAAATTTCATTTGAGAAAGTTCATCTTCGAGATTGGAGATTTGATTTTTCATTTGATTAACTTCGAAACGTAAATCTTGATTTGATGATGCCTTTCCAGATTTTTTGAATTTATCCATGACATCATTAAGATTATAGGTTCTTGGAGGTGGTTTGGAATCAGAAGGGTCAAGAACATTTTGGAATTTTTGTTTCAAATTAGGGTCACTAATTTGGTTAATAATTTCTTGAATCAAATCCTTTTCAGAAGAAAGAACGTTAATTGTATTTGTTTCGCAAGTACAGTCGTCTTTACAATTGAAAATTTCTTTTGAGTCGGAAGATTGAGAGGAGGAAGATGAATCATTATAATAATCGGAGTCTTCCTGAATATTATAAATGTTATCTTCAGAATCAGAGGCACTTGAGGAATTGATAAGGTGAAGCAATTGATTTTTAAGATCTTGATCGATTTGAAGATTATTGATTTTGTCTTTCAAGGGACATTTATTGGCATAATGGCCTTTCTTTTGACACTTCCAGCAGGTTGCGTCTTTGGGATCACGAGGTTTTGAAGATTTTTCTTTGCCTTTGAAATTACCGCGTTTTCTCTTATATTTGTTATATTTGTAAAAACGGTTATGTTTTTTATTCTTATTGTAATACTCAGGAGGAGGATCCTTATGGTATTTCTTATTTTTGGAATGTTTTCTTTGCTTTCTGTAGGTCTTTGAAGGAGGAGGATGGATACGTTCGTAACCATATTGTTCACAGAAAGAACCAAGTTCTTTTCTTCCTTCAACCCTTTCAGATTTGAGTTTTGCTTTGAGTTTGAGGTCGTTACAGAGGGATAAACCTTCTTTGTTTATGTAACCAATGATTTGACCAAATGTGAGGGCATCGTAAGGAAGACCAGAGTATTCTTCTCTGATAGTCTCACGAACTCTTTCAGCAAAAAGTTTGGGTAGACCAGCAATAAATCTTTCTTTCCAAAAGGCATTATTGCAGTCATCGCGGAGCATGACTTTTTGGAGGAAGATATCTTTGTACCACCTAAAGTCTTGAAGCTTTGGGCAGGAAAGATTCATCAAAATATCAGAGGCTCTTTCCATTAAGATGGAAGGTTCTCCGATGAAATGTTTGAGAATAGTGAAGAGGAGGGTATTAACAGCGTCTTGTTTGTTTGGGTCAAGATGACTATCACCTTCGGTTTTGACGGCTTGAAGTATTGTGGTTCGATTGGCTGAAGTAAGGTAATTGATCCACCAATGTTTCAATTGACCAACAAAGCCACTGGCGATATTGGTAGCCGCATCTTTGTCAGAGAGATTACGACCGCTGTAAGCTGCAGCAGCCATAGTCATTTCTCCGATAACATGAAGGATCTGATGATCAGTTAGACCATCGATATCCCAGGCAGTGACCTCATTACCGGTGAAGGATGTTTTAGGTTGTCTAGGCTCTTCATGGAGCATGTCAGGGAAGGTCGAACGAGGATAGTAGGCTGGAATATTTTGACTATTGTTTTTTAGCTTGTTAATTTGTAAATTTTCAAATTGACCTTGTAATTCTTGAATAGAATCAATAACATTGATTTTGCTAGATGAATCCTTATTGTTAAGATGTTTGAGGATCTCTTTAAGCACATCATAAGAAGAAGAGCTAGAACCGAATTGAACTTTATTTTCGGTTGGTTTGAAAAGAGTTTTTGTTGTGGGATTAGGTTCAAATTTTGGAGTCTGGACCTTCTCCTTTCCTTTGTTGATAATAGGAGGGGCATCAACCTTGAAGGGTTGATCAATTTGATTGAGCTGAGTAGCAACAGAATGAAGAAGAATGTTTGTATAATTATTTTGTTGTTGGAGATTCTTAATATCTTTGATGGTTGGGTTTTCATATTCATTTTTATCGGAAATTTGTTTGAGGGGAGAGGCAACAACTTTGACATCTCCTTTGGGAACAACAATTTCCTCAAAAGGGGGATGAATAGATTGAAAAGTATTCCCAGAAGGGGTTTTCCAAACTTTGGTTCTGTCATGGGCAGTGTTGACAACAGGTTTGGGTTTTTTGGGTTTTTTTCCAAAAACTTTAAGATAACTCCATACATAGAAACTAATATCTTCTGGATAAGAATAATATTCTTCCCAGTATTTCTCAATTTCTTTTTTGGAAAAAGATTTTCGGAGTTCTCTTCGAAAGGTAGTAACTTCAGGAGATTTGTCATTTTTGAATTCTCTTTTTCTGTCGATAGTAGATGAGATGACATTTAATTGATTTCTATCGGATCTCATATCTGAGAAGGTAGGGGATTCAGAGTAATGAGTTTTGGGAATGTTTGGGGGTGAAATCAACACCTTTGAATTTTTCATTTGAAGGTTGTCTTTCAGCTTGTTTGAAAGTTTGAAAAGGTTCAGATCGAGAAGAACAAAATGACGAGCGAGCTGTGGAAGATGAAGGGGCAAATTGAATTTGCACACTCCCATCTGGAAGCTCATTGATTTCTTTGAGTTTCGTTCTAGGAACTTCCCTAATTGGAGCCTGTTCATTTTCAAAGGTCCAAAGGGGGTTTCTAGTAACTTCATTCCAAGCAAGTCTTCTTGGAATAGCGACATTTGAATGTAAAGGATTGACCTCGATAAGAAGAGTTTCATTTTTGGGTGAAGACCTAAGAGCTTTAGGACTCATGTTTGTACTCATGACTTTGTAGTAAATACGGTAGATGATACAGATCGCTTTAGATCTGGGATCCATGTCAAGATTTTTTGTTTGGAGATCAAGACATAAACATTTCATAATTGAATCATCAGAAAGATCTAAAGTAAAATTGGGAAAGCAGTTGCAATATGCAGGACCACTTTCGAGATTAGAATCGATAATTGATAATAAGGATTTCTCAAATCTTCCCCATCTTTTGTCTCTAAGGGTTAAACAAATAGGGATGTCTAAACCAAGCCTAAAAAGGGGTTTGACTGCAATTTGAACTAATCCGACATGCAAATATTTGTATTTCTGTCTATGACGAAGAATAGCATCTCTAGAAAATAATCTAATTGTATTGGAATTTGGTTGAACAGAAATAGATTGTTCACAAGTTTTGATAGCATAATCAGATTTGAAATCAAACGTGCCAATTTGATAGATTGTTTTTTCATCAACTGTAGGAATAGACCAATTGTGTAACCTTTGTTCGATTTCAGCAATTTGGGTTTCTCTAACATTAAGAGACTCAAGATTTGTTTGATTATTTTCTAATTCATTATTATCATCATCATTATTGAAACCATTGAGAGGATCTCTACTCGAACTACTCATGCTTCGAGACCTATTGAACCAAGACCTAGACCAAGACATTGCAAGAAAAGTCTAGGTCTTGGTTCAATAGGTCTTGCTTCAAAAAATACAATTGGTCTATTCCTACAGTTGATGAAAAAACAATCTATCAAATTGGCACGTTTGATTTCAAATCTGATTATGCTATCAAAACTTGTGAACAATCTATTTCTGTTCAACCAAATTCCAATACAATTAGATTATTTTCTAGAGATGCTATTCTTCGTCATAGACAGAAATACAAATATTTGCATGTCGGATTAGTTCAAATTGCAGTCAAACCCCTTTTTAGGCTTGGTTTAGACATCCCTATTTGTTTAACCCTTAGAGACAAAAGATGGGGAAGATTTGAGAAATCCTTATTATCAATTATCGATTCTAATCTCGAAAGTGGTCCTGCATATTGCAACTGCTTTCCCAATTTTACTTTAGATCTTTCTGATGATTCAATTATGAAATGTTTATGTCTTGATCTCCAAACAAAAAATCTTGACATGGATCCCAGATCTAAAGCGATCTGTATCATCTACCGTATTTACTACAAAGTCATGAGTACAAACATGAGTCCTAAAGCTCTTAGGTCTTCACCTAAAAATGAAACTCTTCTTATCGAGGTCAATCCTTTACATTCAAATGTCGCTATTCCAAGAAGACTTGCTTGGAATGAAGTTACTAGAAACCCCCTTTGGACCTTTGAAAATGAACAGGCTCCAATTAGGGAAGTTCCTAGAACGAAACTCAAAGAAATCAATGAGCTTCCAGATGGGAGTGTGCAAATTCAATTTGCCCCTTCATCTTCCACAGCTCGCTCGTCATTTTGTTCTTCTCGATCTGAACCTTTTCAAACTTTCAAACAAGCTGAAAGACAACCTTCAAATGAAAAATTCAAAGGTGTTGATTTCACCCCCAAACATTCCCAAAACTCATTACTCTGAGGAAGGAGATGATTCGACCCATCGCGGATCTGAATCCCCTACCTTCTCAGATATGAGATCCGATAGAAATCAATTAAATGTCATCTCATCTACTATCGACAGAAAAAGAGAATTCAAAAATGACAAATCTCCTGAAGTTACTACCTTTCGAAGAGAACTCCGAAAATCTTTTTCCAAAAAAGAAATTGAGAAATACTGGGAAGAATATTATTCTTATCCAGAAGATATTAGTTTCTATGTATGGAGTTATCTTAAAGTTTTTGGAAAAAAACCCAAAAAACCCAAACCTGTTGTCAACACTGCCCATGACAGAACCAAAGTTTGGAAAACCCCTTCTGGGAATACTTTTCAATCTATTCATCCCCCTTTTGAGGAAATTGTTGTTCCCAAAGGAGATGTCAAAGTTGTTGCCTCTCCCCTCAAACAAATTTCCGATAAAAATGAATATGAAAACCCAACCATCAAAGATATTAAGAATCTCCAACAACAAAATAATTATACAAACATTCTTCTTCATTCTGTTGCTACTCAGCTCAATCAAATTGATCAACCCTTCAAGGTTGATGCCCCTCCTATTATCAACAAAGGAAAGGAGAAGGTCCAGACTCCAAAATCTGAACCTAATCCCACAACAAAAACTCTTTTCAAACCAACCGAAAATAAAGTTCAATTCGGTTCTAGCTCTTCTTCTTATGATGTGCTTAAAGAGATCCTCAAACATCTTAACAATAAGGATTCATCTAGCAAAATCAATGTTATTGATTCTATTCAAGAATTACAAGGTCAATTTGAAAATTTACAAATTAACAAGCTAAAAAACAATAGTCAAAATATTCCAGCCTACTATCCTCGTTCGACCTTCCCTGACATGCTCCATGAAGAGCCTAGACAACCTAAAACATCCTTCACCGGTAATGAGGTCACTGCCTGGGATATCGATGGTCTAACTGATCATCAGATCCTTCATGTTATCGGAGAAATGACTATGGCTGCTGCAGCTTACAGCGGTCGTAATCTCTCTGACAAAGATGCGGCTACCAATATCGCCAGTGGCTTTGTTGGTCAATTGAAACATTGGTGGATCAATTACCTTACTTCAGCCAATCGAACCACAATACTTCAAGCCGTCAAAACCGAAGGTGATAGTCATCTTGACCCAAACAAACAAGACGCTGTTAATACCCTCCTCTTCACTATTCTCAAACATTTCATCGGAGAACCTTCCATCTTAATGGAAAGAGCCTCTGATATTTTGATGAATCTTTCCTGCCCAAAGCTTCAAGACTTTAGGTGGTACAAAGATATCTTCCTCCAAAAAGTCATGCTCCGCGATGACTGCAATAATGCCTTTTGGAAAGAAAGATTTATTGCTGGTCTACCCAAACTTTTTGCTGAAAGAGTTCGTGAGACTATCAGAGAAGAATACTCTGGTCTTCCTTACGATGCCCTCACATTTGGTCAAATCATTGGTTACATAAACAAAGAAGGTTTATCCCTCTGTAACGACCTCAAACTCAAAGCAAAACTCAAATCTGAAAGGGTTGAAGGAAGAAAAGAACTTGGTTCTTTCTGTGAACAATATGGTTACGAACGTATCCATCCTCCTCCTTCAAAGACCTACAGAAAGCAAAGAAAACATTCCAAAAATAAGAAATACCATAAGGATCCTCCTCCTGAGTATTACAATAAGAATAAAAAACATAACCGTTTTTACAAATATAACAAATATAAGAGAAAACGCGGTAATTTCAAAGGCAAAGAAAAATCTTCAAAACCTCGTGATCCCAAAGACGCAACCTGCTGGAAGTGTCAAAAGAAAGGCCATTATGCCAATAAATGTCCCTTGAAAGACAAAATCAATAATCTTCAAATCGATCAAGATCTTAAAAATCAATTGCTTCACCTTATCAATTCCTCAAGTGCCTCTGATTCTGAAGATAACATTTATAATATTCAGGAAGACTCCGATTATTATAATGATTCATCTTCCTCCTCTCAATCTTCCGACTCAAAAGAAATTTTCAATAGTAAAGATGACTGTACTTGCGAAACAAATACAATTAACGTTCTTTCTTCTGAAAAGGATTTGATTCAAGAAATTATTAACCAAATTAGTGACCCTAATTTGAAACAAAAATTCCAAAATGTTCTTGACCCTTCTGATTCCAAACCACCTCCAAGAACCTATAATCTTAATGATGTCATGGATAAATTCAAAAAATCTGGAAAGGCATCATCAAGTCAAGATTTACGTTTCGAAGTTAATCAAATGAAAAATCAAATCTCCAATCTCGAAGATGAACTTTCTCAAATGAAATTTGATGTCTCTATCCTTAAAACAAAATCCCTTGAAAAAGGAAAAGAAAAAATCCAATCAAGTTCTTCTCAATCTAGCCCTGAATCTTCTGATAATGAAAATAAGATCTCTTCACCCATTAAAATTCAGAGCCCTCTTTCTGAAGAGCAATCCATGAATGTTATCAGTCAAATTCGTCTTCAAAAATGGTATACTTATGCTACCATCATTATCAATAAAGAATTCAAGCTCAAAACAAAAGTCCTCCTTGATTCCGGTGCCGATCAAAATTGTATTAGAGAAGGTCTTGTTCCTACCAAATATTTTGAAAAAACCACTGAGAATCTTTACGGTGCTAGTGGGAAAAGTCTCAACATCAAATATAAATTATCAAGAGCCCATGTCTGCAATGGTAACGTCTGTCTCAAAAATAGTTTCTATCTTGTCAAAGATCTCGACCAAGAAGTTATTCTTGGAACTCCTTTTTTGGTCCAATTATATCCTATTTCTGTCACTGAAAAGGGTTTGAAATCCAAATTTATTGATCAAGAAATATTTTTCGAATTCATCAATCCTCCCTCAACCAGAGATATTAATCTCATCAAAAAACACTCTATTTCACAAATCATCAATAATATTAATCTCAAAAAGCAACATATCAAATATTTAAAGGAAGATATTCGATTTACTAGGATTTCTGAACAACTTGACAACAAAAATATCAAAGACCAAATTGAGAAAATCAATAAAGCCATTAGGGCCGAAGTCTGTTCTTCTATTCCTAATGCTTTCTGGGAAAGGAAGAAACATATTGTTACTCTTCCTTATATTCCAAATTTTGACGAAAAACAGATACCAACAAAAGCTAGACCTATTCAAATGAACAAGGAACTCCTTGAAACATGTACTAATGAAATTCAAGACCTCATTCAAAAGGGTTTAATTAGGCCTAGCAAATCCCCTTGGAGCTGTGCCGCTTTTTACGTCAATAATCATGGAGAAATTGAAAGAGGTGTCCCTAGGCTTGTCATCAATTACAAACCCCTCAATCAAGTCCTCCAATGGATTAGGTATCCTATGCCTCAAAAGAAAGATCTCCTCAATAGATTAAATAATTGTTAGTCGCAATTATTGACTTCTTATATATTATAGTAAAGAAATATTCATTTTTTCCTTAATAAGTCATCAAATTTGGTGTTTTTTGATCCCCAGTTGCTATGGGGAACAAATAACGAAATACAATCGATTCCTAAAAGGTTTTACTAAATTTCATTTTCTCTAAACTGCAGTTTTTGTTGTCCAACTTAAATATTTGCTGCACCTTATACATTAAGTATTTTTACATAATTTCAGTTAGAGACGATATCCCTATGGGTTACCTAACCATTGGCTTTGGTTTTCACATAATTTCATGTTATATAACTCAAGTTATGGACAATTTTGTAAACTGTGACAGCATGAATCCGAGAAACTGCATTGGATGTTTCGGTGAGCATTTTAGTATGCCGAAACATACCGTCGGACTATCAAATTTTATATGTGGTAGCTACATCGGTATTCTACGTTCCCTAAAAATTTCATATTGTTCGGTGATCGTTTTCTAGGTCAAAGAATTTTTTTTTACTCCATGACCGGGTGAATTGTTTCTCTAAACTGCACTTTCTGTTTGATCAACTCAAAAATATGCTGCACCTTATACATTAAGTATTTTTACATAATTCCTGTTGGAGACGATAGCTATATGGGTTACCTAACCATTGGCTTTGGTTTCACATAATTTGATGTTATATAACTCAAGTTATGGACAATTTTGTAAACTGCGACCGCATGAATCCAAGAAACTGCCTAGGATGTTTCGGTGAACATTTTTGTACGTCGAAACATGACGTCGGACTATCAAATTTTGATATATGGTAGCTAAATGAGTATTCTATGTTTTCTAAAAATTTCATATTTTTCGGTCATCGTTTTCTATGTCAAAGAAATTTTTGTTACTCAGTGACCGGGTGAAGAAATTTTAGTAACACTGCCCTTATTTTGAAAATTTTCTTCACCTGGTCATAGAGTAACAAAAACTTATTTGACATAGAAAACGATCAATGAACAATACGAAATTTTCAGGGGACATATAATACTCAGATAGCTACCACATATTAAAAATTGGTAGTCCGACGGCATGTTTAGGCATACTAAAATGCTCACAGAAACCTCCTAATCAGTTATTCGAATTCATGCCGTCGACGTGCCGGAATCGCTATTATAAACCAATCAAAAAACTTTAAGTAGTGTAAATATCTTCTTAAACTTTTGTGGACCTTGGTTTTGTGGTAGTTTTAGTGGATTCCCATGTTTTGATTACACGTTAATGATATGATCTTGAAAAGTTTTGCTAAACTTCATGTTTTTCTAAGCTGCAATTTCTGTTGTCTAACTCAAAAATCTGCTGCACCTTATATATTAAGTATTTTTACATAATTCCAGTTGGATACGATAGCCCTATGGGTTACCTAACCATTGGCTTTGGTTTCACATAATTTCATGTTATATAACTCAAGTTATGTACAATTTTGCAAACTGTAATAGTATGAATTCGAGAAACTAGCTAGGATGTTTTGGTGAGCATTTTAGTAAGCCGAAATTTTGATATGTGGTAGCTATATGAGTATTCTATGTTCCCTGAAAATTTCATATTGTTCGGTGATCGTTTTCTATGTCAAAGGAATTTTTGTTAATCCATGACCAATTGAAGTTTTGAAATTTTTTTTTATGACTTTGTCGAGTAACTCGGCAAAGTCATTTCAAATTATTATTATATTTTTTTTTGGTGACTTTGCTGTGTAACTCGGCAAGTCATTTCAAAATTTTATTTTTTTTGACTTTGTCAACTCGTCAAAGTCATTTAAAATTTTTTTTCTTTTCCTTTTTTTTTTTTGTTGTTATGTGGGCTTTTAGTTTTTTTTTTTTTTTAATTTACACTTTTGATCCACAACCTTTTTAATTTATAACAAATTTACTCATAATCTTTTTTTAGCATTGATCATTCCCGACCTTTGAATTTTGTTGCAAATTTTGTTTTGTCCTCCTCTTTAAATAAACAAAATAAAAATTAATAACAACAAAATAAAATAACATTGTAACTATTTTATTTTTAGTGGACAACATTTTTTGAAATTTTTTCTAAATATGTTTTTTATTTTAGAATTTTTTTTTTAGATTTTTGTCGCGTTACTCGACAATTTTTTTTGTAAATAAGATTAATGCTTAATATCATTTTGTCGAGTTACTCAACAAAGTCCAATTTGATAATTTGTTAACTTTTTTTTTTCGAGTTACTCGATAAAGGGGAAAAAATTTAACTTTTTGAGTTTTTTGGTACCAAATTTTTTTTTTTTTTTTGTCGAGTAACTCGACAAAGGGAAAAAAAAATTAATTTTTTTACTTTTTTGGTCGAGTAACTCGGCAAAGTCATTTCAATTTTTTTTTTTTTTGGTGACTTTGTTGTGTAACTCGGCAAAGTCATTTCAAAATTTTTTTTTTTTTTTTTTTTTACTTTGTCGAGTAACTGGATAAAGTCTTTTGAATTTTTTTTTTTTTTTTACTTTGCTGAGTTACTCGGCAAAGCCATTTGAAATTTTTTTTTTCTTTTTTTTGTTTACTTACTTTGTCGAGTTACTCGGCAAAGTCATTTGATTTTTTGTTTTTTTTTTAAAACTTTGCCGAGTTACCTCGGCAAAGTCATTTGGAATATTTTTTTTTAATTGTGTGCGCTTTCATCTAATTTTTTTTAATTTGCACTTTTGGTCCACAACCTTTTCAATTTATAACAAATTTACCTATAACTTTTTTTTTAGTATTGGTCATCCCGGCCTTTGAATTTTGTTGCAAATTTTATTTTGTCTTCCTCTTTAAATAAACAAGATAAAAACTAATAACAACAAAATAAAATAAATTGTAAATATTTTATTTTTACTGGACAACATTATTTTTTATTTTTTCTGATTATGTTTTTTATGTTTGAATTTTTTATTTCTTTTTTTTGGGTTTTTGTCGCATTACTCGACTAATTTTTTTTTTAATAAGATTAATACTTAATATCATTTTGTCGAGTTACTCAACAAAGGTCCAAATACGCTCCACAAATACATACCCAAATTAAAAAATTAAAAAAAAAAAGTTAGTTTAAAAAGGGCAAAAAAGCCCATTTTTATTGTTTGGGGGTGTGTTCGTTAAATACACACCCCAATATAAAAATTAAAAAAAGTTCAAAAAGGGCTAAAAGCCCATTTTGATTTTGAGTGGAGAAGTGGGTGTTTGTCGAGTTACTCGACAAACACCCACATTCATTTAAAAAAAAAAAAATTTAAAAAGCAAATTTGAGTGTGTGTTTGTTGAGTTCATATCAATCAAAAGAGCCCATTTTGACTTTACAATTTTTTTTTTCTTTGCCGAGTTACTCGGCAAAGTCATTTGATTTTTTTTTTACTCACTTTTGTCGAGTTGCTCGGCAATGTCATTTGATATATATATATATTTAAACTTTGCCGAGTTACCTCGGCAAAGTCATTTGGAATATTTTTTTTTTCTTTATTTAGTTGTGTGGGCTTTTATCTTTTGCACTTTTGGTCCACAACCTTTTCGATTTATAACAAATTTATCCATAACTTTTTTTTAGCATTGGACATCCCTGACCTTTGAATTTTGTTGCAAATTTTATTTTGTCCTCCTCTTTAAATAAACAAGATAAAAACTAATAACAACAAAATAAAATAAAATTGTAAATATTTTATTTTTATTGGACAACATTATTTTTTATTTTTTCTAAATATGTTTTTTATGTTTGAATTTTTTTTTCTTTTTTTGAGTTTTTGTCACGTTACTCGACTAAATTTTTTTTAAATAAGATTAATGCTTAATATCATTTTGTCGAGTTACTCAACAAAAGTCCAAGTGCGTTCGACAAATACATACCCAAATTAAAAAATTAAAAAAAAAAAAGTTAGTTTAAATGGGCTTAAAAGCCCATTTTTATTGTTTGGGGGGTGTGTTTGTTATATACACACCCCAATATAAAAATAAAAAAAAAATTAAAAAAGTTCAAAATGGGCTAAAAGCCCATTTTGATTTTAAGTGGAGAAGTGGAGTAACACCCACATACATAAAAAAAAAAAAAAAATTTAAAAAGCAAATTTGGGTGTGTTTGTCGAGTTCTCGACAAACACACACTCATATCAATCAAAATGGGCTTTTGAGCCCATTTTGACTTTACATTTTTTTTTTTACTTACTTTGCCGAGTTGTTCGGCAAAGTCATTTGGAATATTTTTTTTTCTTTATTTAGTTGTGTGGGCTTTTATCTATTTTTTTTTTTTGTAATTTGCACTTTTGGTCCACACCCTTTTCAATTTATAACAAATTTATTCATAACTTTTTTTTAGCATTGGCCATCCCCGACCATTGAATTTTGTTGCAAATTTTATTTTGTCCTCCTCTTTAAATAAACAAGATAAAAACTAATAACAAAAAAATAAAATAAAATTGTAAATATTTTATTTTTACTGGACAACATTATTTTTTATTTTTTCTAAATATGTTTTTTATGTTTGAATTTTTTTTTTTTTTTGGGTTTTTGTCGCGTTACTCGACTAATTATTTTTAATAAGATTAATGCTTAATATCATTTTGTCGAGTTACTCAACAAATGTCCAAATGCGCTTGACAAATACATACCCAAATTAAAAAATTCAAAATAAAAAAAAAAAAAAGTTTAAAATGGGCTAAAAAGCCCATTTTTATTGTTGGGGGGGGGGGGGGGGGTGGTTCGTTAAATACACACCCCCAATATAAAGATTAAAAAAAAATTAAAAAAAGTTCAAAAACGGCTAAAAGCCCGTTTTGATTTTAAGTGGAGAAGTGGGTGTTTGTCGAGTAACTCGACTAACACCCACATACATTTTTAAAAAAAAAAAAAATTTTAAAAAGCAAATTTGGGTGTGTGTTTGTCGAGTTTCTTGACAAACACACACTCATATCGCCCATTTTGACTTTACATTTTTTTTTTTTTTACTTTGTCGAGTTACTCAGTAAAGTCATTTGATTTTTTTTTTTTACTTACTTTGTCGAGTTGCTCGGCAAAGTCATTTGGAATATTTTTTTTTCTTTATTTAGTTGTGTGGACTTTTATCTATTTTTTTTAATTTGCACTTTTGGTCCACAACCTTTTCAATTTATAACAATTTTATCCATAACTTTTTTTTTTAGCATTGGCCATCCCCGACCTTTGAATTTTGTTGCAAATTTTATTTTGTCCTCCTCTTTAAATAAACAATATAAAAACTAATAACAACAAAATAAAATAAAATTGTAAATATTTTATTTTTACTGGACAACATTATTTTTTATTTTTTCTAAATATGTTTTTTATGTTTGAATTTTTTTTTTCCTTTTTTGGGTTTTTGTCGCGTTACTCGACTAATTTTTTTTTAATAAGATTAATGCTTAATATCATTTTGTCGAGTTACTCAACAAAAGTCCAAATGCGCTCGACAAATACATACCCAAATTAAAAAAATTAAAAAAAAAAGTTAGTTTATAATGGGCTAAAAAGTCCATTTTTATTGTTTGGGGGGGGGGGGTGTGTGTTTGTTAAATACACACTCCAATATAAAAATAAAAATAAAATTTAAAAAAATTTCAAATTTTTGATTTTAAGTGGAGAAGTGACTCGACAAACACCCACATACATTTAAAAAAAAAAAAATTTAAAAAGCAAATTTGGGTCATATCAATCAAAATGGGCTTTTGAGCCCATTTTGACTTTACATTTTTTTTTTGTTATATATATATTTTTTAATCCTGAAAACCTTTGAATTGTAAGGTAATTTTTTTATAATTTTTTTTTATAGATTATTCTAAATAAATGCTGCATATGTTTAAGAATCAAATTTTTTTTTTTACCAAAAAAAAAATAATAGTGAATTAGTCAAATAAGCATATTCATAATCAGTTGAAGATACATGAAAAATGGAGACAATTATTAGTTATTATCATCTATTAAGTTTCAAGAAAAACTCACTATCCATGTTGCTGCATTGTGAGATGGGATTCAATAATATTTTCTATCTCATATTAAGTGTGTATTAATTATAGTATGTTGATTCTTTGTTTTTAAGTTGTAAGAATGCTTAGTGCACACAATTTGTTATTCTTGACCTATATTGATGAACATTCGTTCGTAACTTCCGACATGGTATGCAAAAATAGCATCAAGGTGAAACTTCCTTGTAATTAAAATGAAGTTTTCAATCATAATCATTGTTTTTCTATAAAGAAGCAGAAAGTTATCCTCTTTGTCCAGAATTGGATGTTTAACTTCACATTTGAAAATATTTTCAATAATGGTTTTTCCTCAAATCAGATGTTCTTTTGACACGTTACTTGATTAAATTGAAGCATTTATTATCTTCAAAATAGAAGAAATGTAAACGTGCAACGCACGGGCTTAAAACTAGTATATATATATATATATGGAAATTGTCATATCATGTTCTCCGCCATATATGGAAATTCGCCACTTATACATATTAATGTTAAGTTATTTTAAAAATTGTTAAATTTGAATCTATTAAACAATGAGTAATGCTATTCATAGTCGCTCACTACCAATAGTTATCCAACATGACATTACTTAATTTGATGAATTATTCATAATTAATGGCTATAAATACATTATTCAATTGGAGTAAAATAATTCATCCCCTTATATTTGGAGGGCCTATGCTGAAACAAACTTTCCAGTTACTAAAGTGCAGTTAAAGATGTTCACAGATGCAGATTGGGCAGCTTGTCCTGACACTAGAAGGTCCATTTCTGGATATTGTGTATTCCTTGGAGATTCATTGGTATCTTGGAAGTTTAAGAAGTATAATACACTGTCCAGATCATCAGCTCAAGCAGAGTACAGATCAATGGCAAATGCAACATGTGAATTAACTTGGCTATTATCCTTACTAAAAGAATTTGGTGTTGAACATTCCAAATCCGCAGTGCTGTATTGTTACAATCAAGCTGCATTACATATAGCAGCAAATCCAGAATTCCATGAGAGGACCAAACATATAGAAATAGACTGTCATCTAGTTAGAGAAAATGTTCAAACCGGAGTGTTGAAGACCTTACACGTTTCAAGCAGAAATCAGATTGCTGATGCACTTACCAAAGCATTACAACCTGCGCAATTCAGAGAATTGGTTGACAAGATGGGACTAATTAATATATATAGTCCATCTTGAAGGGGAGTCTTGGAAATATTATCAAAGTTAGTTGAAGTTAGTTGAAGCTAGTTGAAGTTAGTTAAGGTTAGTTGGTTAGTTACAATTTTAGTTACTTAGTTAGCTAAATGTATAAGAGGCAACTATACCATCACTTGTATTTCATTGATTCTTCATCAGTAAATTCGTATATGAGAACACTCAGTTGAAGTGTTCTTCCTTTTCTTCATCTTTTCATTCTGTGAATGATTGTCCATCTTGTAATAATGTGGAATACTCGAACTTCACCTGGTATATCAAGTTTATCATAGGGAATCTGATTTAATACTGCTTCTATCTGTTCAGTAACAAGATCAAACTTGCATGCTATTTTGTCCACTTGCAGAGCCTGCAAAATACAAGGAACACAATGATAAAAACAACTTGAGCACAACAGGTACCAATAAAAGGTTTCGTAGGGATCACAGATGATGATATGAGTTGTATCGCAAAAGTAAATAAATGAAGAACTTTTAAAAAAATTGTTTAAAGTAGACTACATAAAAAATACATTCTGGTGAAAATATATTGCATTCGCTTCACTACCATTGATAGGTAGAACTTCATGGAGTTTAATATCTTAAAATGGGCATGGAAATAAGTACTTCATCCATTACATTGAATCTTCTAGTGAGACATAAATAACTGAGCAACCAACTATAACACAATTCATATCTTTCTAGGCACAACTAGTGCTAGCTAGAATGTGTGTCCCCTACACTGAACATTCAACATAATGCAGTAAAGAATGATTCAGAGTGCACAAAATAGTAAACATTACAGAGGAAAAACCCAAAATCTGAAGATACAAGTGTTTATACTCTAGGTCCCACAAACAGGACATGTTGGGGTAACAACTATGGCATATTAGTTTGCTTTAAACTACAATTTCCTCGTATCAATTTAAACTTATGCTAGAAAAGGAAAAGAAAAGAATGACAACTATAAGTTCAAACTTGAACGTAATCTTTCAAAATTATGTAAATAAACTTTTTCTAAATCATTTACACACGTTTGCTTTGTTCATTAAGTCGACAAAATAGCTATCTATTTTCTTCCGCAATCATGTTCAATCTAATTCAATGCACTAAAATATATTTTATTTTTATAACATTATATATGATAACAAAAGTTTAATGTTACTTTTCATACCATATTATCTAATATTGTTTAATCTAAACTATCAAACTTATCATTGTATCTTAAAAGTTCTTATTACATGTTATCTGTTAATTATCGTACTTAAATAGTATGTCTTAATCCTATTATTCTAAATTGAAAGATCTCACTTGAATTTACCATGCAATTAAAGGCCTCTTGGATTTGACAATTGAAGGATCTCACTCTCTTTACCATTTTTTAGCAAACTCGATATGTAATGCAAATAGCATAGGCATGAAATTATTTGGCCAATGTTAAATTACATATTTAGCCCCTAACTTTTTGTGCTCTTGCACTTTTTATCTTCATCTTTTCTAGTCATCAATGGCATAATTAGTCTTTTCTACCATATATTTTCTATAAAAATTGAAGTTAATATGTAACGTGGAATGTCCACCGTCAATTTTCTAATGAGCAAAATTGTCTCCCACTTCCGACAACTCAGATATGTTATTTCTAATAAGCAAAATGTTATTTTCCTAACAAACCTTGCATATGGGCCCACGCGCCATGACTTGTGCATGAAACAGTGATTGGTGTGAACTGCTGGAAATTTTCACCAATAAATTTCCAATAAGCCATGTTAATATTTATATAAAAACTGTTACACATATTATATTATATAAATACTAGATGAGATTGCATTTTTTCCCTTTTTTTAATTTCAAATATATTTAATTATATGTAATAGACTCCATAATTATCTCCATTTACCATGTTAATTAAGATTCTTTATTTGATTAAATATCATAATCTCTTCAACCTCTCCTTCCTTTAAAGTAACGTGCATTTCATTTTGGCCACCTTCTTCTTGCTCCAAAATCTTGACCGAAGATAATAAACCCATATTTAAAACCGTTTGCGTTGGTATAATTATTCCGATAAGATTTAAAACATTTTCCGTTGAATTGTATTGTGTAATATTTCCTTGATGTTACAAAGTTGTGATTCATTTATAACACAATTGATGTTATTTTCATTTATATTCATTTGAAGTTTAAATTTCATTGTTATAACTTTTGCAGCAAAAAGAAAAATAAAAAAAATTGACATTCGAAATAACATGATGCGAACGAACCTTGATGTTAAAAGTGCGATCCAACTTTGATGTTACAAATTCTATTGCCAACAAAATCTGTTATTAAGCTGTTGCGAACAATGTTACGAAATCAGTTGCAATGAATATATTATTGTTACCACACGATTACGACATGGCTGCCACGTCAGCACAGGCCCCATCCAAGCCCAGTAAGGGCCCAGTTCATAATCTGTCAATAACCCTATCTGGGCCCTGCTAGGGCCTTGGAAGGGCCCGTCACACGCTTGGGCCTTCGGCAGCCAGAAATCCGCGAGTCATGTGGAGGGCCTCGGCGCCCGCATGCGAACCATAGGGCCTCGTCAGGCCACGCATCATTCGTAACCAGCGAGCAACTCGATATGCCGGGGCAACCAGAGAAGTAATTAAAGAAAGATTGCGTTGGATTGGGCGCACGAATCTCTACAAGGAAACACAATCATGATCTCCTAAAATCATGCAACGTGATAAACTCAAGGAAGGAAGGCAATCTCGGGTATCTTTATCACATAAGGAAGGAAGATCCGATTGAAGACCGAATTGATTTGTCTTCCAAATCAATTAGAATTCTTGTGCTACAAATACAACGTCTCCGGTTGTTCCGAGGTACGCACTTTTTATGCTTAAGAATCCCACCCTAAACTCTGCTCAAATCTCTGTCTGCTTGTCTCTCCCACACCCCTTTTTGTTCCCGCCCCGGTGTATCTCCCATATACCGACAGTTGACTTGATCGTCGGAGTGCCAACGATCGTCGGACCCTTTTTCTTCGGAGATCTTGGTGCCTAACGATCATCCTAGTGTGCAGGTAACATACGAGCTGGCAGAGGAGTGACTGGAGATCTGTTGGCACGTGGACTGGTGCAGGTTCAGACGTCAACAGATTGGCGCCGTCTGTGGGAATCGAAAAACCTTACACGACCAAGTGTTTTTGGTAAAACGTATCTTCTACTCGAAGAAGCATGACACCCGAACAGTCCACAGAAGATGAGGTGGAGTCCCCCCACACCAACCTGCGACAGGAGAGCGTTCAAGACCTACAGAACATCACCCGTCGCAGAAAGAGAAGACATCAGAAGAAACGGACGGTGGAACAGGAGAACTAGGACCTCAAGATGGACAACGTCCGGATGAAGGCCACGCTTGAATTGTTGGAGAATCAATCCCTCCAACATGGACCCAAGCGCAGCCGTACCCGGAGGAGTCCCTCACCCACTGGTTCGTTGGACATCCATGGTTCCCGAAAGGAGCCCCTCGTTTCTGACGGCTAGAACCCTCGAAACCCAGCTCCGAAGCCCCCGCAGGACGGCCACAAAGGGAGACCCTTCCCTGTATGAGAAAGCCACCCGGTTCCTGCAGCTAGCGTGTTTAACAGATTGGGAGTGGGGTCTTCGATTGCACCCCCCAACCCACACACAGCAGGCGCAGTGAACATAGCGAGGCCCGTACGGAAAAGAAGAAGGACCCGAAGAATCAAGAAAAGGCCGAAGACGAAAAGGAAAGGCTGGAATGTTATGAGGACGATGATGACGAGAACCTACCGTTCACCAACTACATGAAGGCAATGGAGGTGCCAGCCAACTTCCGAATGCCTATCATGGACAAGTATAATGGAAGAGGTGATCCCACGGACCACATAAACACCTACAAGACAAAACTCCAGGGCCAATCTCCCGCAGTGAAGTGTCGGAATTTCCATACCACACTCACGGGTGACGCGAAGAGGTGGTACAACAAGCTGAGGCCAGGGAGTATCCGAAGCTGGCCACAACTTAAAAGGGAGTTCGTCAACGCCTTCATTGGCAACCGGACGATGATTGCTGACATCGCCCAACTCAATGATATCCGGTAAAAGGAGGGAGAAACCGTCAAAAGCTACTTTAAACGATTCAGCAACATCATCAACAAGATCGAGACGGTGACCGACGAGAAGGCCCTGGATGCGCTGATAACAGGGCTCCACATGCGAACCCCCTTTTGGAGAGACGTTCAAAATAGTCAACCGAAAGTCTACAGCCAGCTGGTGGACATGATCCAGCATGAAATCCGATCAGAAGAAATGATTGAGAACAGAGAAAGAGCTGAAAGGGAGAGAGGAGACCGATACAAGAGAGAGGGGCGTCGCTCTCTGGAGCCTCGATTCTCCCGTTTTCAGAGGAGGCGTTCCCCAGTACCAACTAACAACCATTACCGGAGGTTCAATCAAACGGAGGTAGCCCCAGCCCTACGGGCACCAGTAGCGGCCCCCTACCCGCGGTGACCCCGCCCAAATTCTATCGTATACACAGGACCAGGGTGCATAACACGAAAGATTGCCCGGATGTGAGGGAGCTGATCAATCGCGGGAACCACGGGCCGGGCGAGAGGGATCAAGCGGCGCGAGGACGTCGAGGACCGCCCACACAAGGGCGAAGACCTCCTCCTCAGCACCGGAACGATGGACCTCGCCGTGACGGAGGAAGGAACGAGGAGAACCCCTAGAGAGTTGGCAGGTACACAGGCATCGGCCTAGAGTGCCGCCAATCTCATTCACTAAAGAGGACGAATCCAGGATACACTACCCGCATTGCGACGCCCTAGTGGTACGCGCCATTGTCGCTAGAAATGGCCTAGGCCGGATGTTGGTCGACGACGAAAGTGCCGTGAACATCCTATTCGACAATACGTTCGACCAAATAGACGTGGACCACGAACTGACGGCCATTACCGAGCCGCTATTTGGTTTCACAGGGGACAGTCTCATCCCGCGAGGAAAGATTACCCTGGCGGTAGATTTCGGGGAACCACCTTGCCACCTCCGAAAATTCATGGAGTTGACACCCGCTCCGCCTACCATGGGGTCCTTGGTAGGCCCGCGCTGAAGGATTTACAGGCGGTTACGTCCATACACCACTTGGCGATGAAATTCCCGACTCTCGGAGGAATAGCTAAAATCCGTGGTAATCAGACGGAGGCACGGGCATGCTACATGAACGCGTTACGAAAAACTGCCAAACGCAAGGATATCTCCCCAGCCGCAGCAACCTGAGGCCTTACCGACGGCATTTCTATTTTGTCTTTTCCCTGCATTGTTTTGATCTCTTTAGAGATTTTTCTTTTTGCCAGACGCCAGGAAACTAGGCGCCGCTTAATAATATTCGTCTTTTATGAATCCGAAGCGTCTCCCAAGCGGAGAGTACCAATACGGCAGCGAGGGAGTGTGGTTCGCGACCAACTTTATTAACTTGCTGGGTAAACATTTTACGCGTAAGAAAGCAAGTACAAAGAACACGGCAGCGAGGGAGTGTGGTTCGCGGCCAACTCTATTAACTCGCTGGGTAAACATTTTACGCGTAAGAAAGCAAGTACAAAGAACACGGCAGCGAGGGAGTGTGGTTCGCGGCCAACTCTATTAACTCGCTGGGTAAACATTTTACGCGTAAGAAAGCAAGTACAAAGAACACGGCAGCGAGGGGGTGTGGTTCGCGGCCAACTCTATTAACTCGCTGGGTAAACATTTTACGCGTAAGAAAGCAAGTACAAAGAACACGGCAGCGAGGGAGTGTGGTTCGCGGCCAACTCTATTAACTCGCTGGGTAAACATTTTACGCGTAAGAAAGCAAGTACAAAGAACACGGCAGCGAGGGAGTGTGGTTCGCGGCCAACTCTATTAACTCGCTGGGTAAACATTTTACGCGTAAGAAAAGAAGTACAAAGAACACGGCAGCAAGGGAGTGTGGTTCGCGGCCAACTCTATTAACTCGCTGGGTAAACACTTTACGCGTAAAGCAAGCAAGTACGATTAACCCGACAGTGGGGGAGTGTGGTTCGAGACCAACTCTATTAACTCGCTGGGTAAACATTTTACGCGTAAGAAAGCAAGTGTAATCGACTCGGCAGCGGGGGAGTGTGGTTCATGGACAACTCTATCAACCCGCTGGGTAAACATTTTACGCGTAAGAAAGTAAGCACAAAGAACACGGCAGCGAGGGAGTGTGGTTCGCGGCCAACTCTATTAACTCGCTGGGTAAACATTTTACGCGTAAGAAAGCAAGTGTAATCGACTCGGCAGCGGAGGAGTGTGGTTCGCGGCCAACTCTATCAACCCACTGGGTAAATATTTTACGCGCTATTAATCAAATACAATCAAATATGCAGCGGAGGAGTGTGGTGCGCGGCCGGCTCTATCAACCCGCTAGGTAAACATTTTACGCGTAAAGCAAGTAAGTACAAAAGCTCCGCTGCGAGGGAGCATGGTCCGCGACCAACTTTACTAAGCTCGCTTGGTAAGGTATCAAGTACGCGAACATTTGGAACAAACGTAAGAAACTTTCACTAAAATCTCATTACTCGATTACATAAAATATCCATGCAACAGCATGGCTAAAGAAGTATGACCTACTCACGTAATCCTACGTTTCGGTATAACCGGGGACCCCCAGTTTTGCTAGGAGGCCTTTAGCCTTCGCTAGCTCGTTCGAAACCTCGGTCAGTTCTCTATTCTTGGCCTGTATCATATTCTGGCAAGACTTCAACTGAGACTCGGCCTTCTTCTGGGCCACGATACACGCCTTTTGGATCGTCTGGGCCTTCGTAACGTCGTACGTTGCGCGATTCTGCGCGTCTTCCGAAAACGCGAGTCGTGCCCGAAGGCGTTTGATTTCGGCCCTCATCGCTTCGACATTTTCATCTTCTCCAAAGGCAGACTGTATTTCAGCAACCCTCATCTCCAACATTTTATACAACTCGCAATTCAAAACATGACTGCGAGAGGTGTACATTTTCGCCAGCTTCATCAACTCTGTCACCTCCGCGGTATCTACCGCCTTCCCAAAGGGAGATGTCCAATATTTATGGACTGAAGTAGCCGCAAGGGCAACTGCTGAAGGTAGCTTCTCTACGACTGACGGATCCAGCTCGTCTTGGCGGGCCCCAATGTTAATGTACTCACGCCTGCCGGGAGAGGGAGAAACAGGCGTCCGGGACGCCTGTTCCCTACTCTCGACCTTTGGTTTCTTTCCTGCTGACGACCTAACGTTCCTGGAAGAGGACCCACGTCTAGCAGGACTCGTCGGAAACGGAATGTCCGCTCTCACCTCCGGTGCAGGGGAAACATGCGGGTAACCCATCCCCGTCTCCGGGCCCTGCAACACTGTGGGCCTAGAACCAGACACCGCGGATGACGCCAAATGGGGAAGAGAGACATCCTCCACTATTCTCCCGCGCCTAATCTTGAATTTAGGGACTTTGGCAAAATGGAAGCCTGACATGGCCGACAGTAATCAAAGGTTCAGAGGAGTTTGAGAATGCCCTATCGTATTTATAAGCCCAACGGGGTACCAGCAGTCGGGCGGGCTGACACGTGGCGTGGAATTAAAAACACGTTTGGTCAACCCTAGGGGAATATATCTAAGCGCGTGGGGGCATGATTACGCGAACGCTAAATCATGGTAACAACACCGCCCACGGTTGGTCAAATTTGTTCGACGTTCGCCCTAACCTCGTCGAAATTTCTACATAGTAAATGAGTGTTGATCATGACGAGGCCCGAAACAAGTATGTAAAATATGGGCACACACACGCAAATATGGAAGTAACTCGGCACCTTTTTATTAAATACGAAATACAATACAGAAGCATATATAACTGCAATATATTCTAAAACCCCCGCTGTCTCTTTGGGCCGGCACATGAATGGGATAACTAGATCTAATAACCCTATCCCCTGGTATACACTGGCTCCGCCCAGGTTGGGAAACCTGACTTCACCATGATCGGGAGTCTCCCAAGCCAACCTAAGTTGATTTGGTGGCTATATAGGCCATACTGCTAAAAAAAGGCCGTTGATGCCTTTTCTGGCAGTGGGAGACCCCCCCCCAGTCCCACCAACCGTTCAAGGGAGGGTCGGGCTAAGGCTGCTAAGCCTAAATCCCCACCCCGTACGTTTGGTCCCCTGAACGTTGATTGGCCAGGTTTTTGGTTCTCTGAATGTTGATTCTCAGATTGACGGACATCTTGGATGCCAGCCCTCCAGCCGCACCACCATCACATGTTTTCTATCTCTATCTCGATCGCACGATAATGGCAGGTTAAATGCAACAGTCTCACCATGGAAGAATCTTGTTAGGCTTGTATCCTATTTATAAAAGACTACGTTGGAAAGAGGTGTAACGCAATAAATACGGTCATAACAGGGAATCTGGAATGGCGCACGGACGTTCTACCTCTCCAAGGCATTGAAGACGCCAACCTTCCGGGTTCCACCGGGTGTCTGCGTCATCAATGCTAGGGGAATGATTCTCAAATTTAGAGCGTCTTCCCCCCCCTCCCACGCGCACACAGAATCGACCCCTTGAAGCCCTCACCCGTCATGAATGTTCGGCTTCGAACTTGGGGGACTGTATACTGGGGGTAGGTGGAATTACCTCCTGCCAAACCACCTTGCGAAAATATTTTCCGCGAAGCGCATCAGCATTCCATTCCCGCGAAGCGCATCAGCATTCCGTTCCCGCGAGGCACATCAACTTGTGGATATCCTCAAAAGTCCCACGCCCATTATAAATAATAGGCTTGGACTTGGGGGACTATTGTTACCACACGATTACGACATGGCTGCCACGTCAGCACATGCCCCATCCAAGCCCAGTAAGGGCCCAGTTCATAATCTGTCAAGAACCCTATCTGGGCCCTGCTAGAGCCTTGGAAGGGCCCGTCACACGCTTGGACCTTCGGCAGCCAGAAATCCGCGAGTCGTGTGGAGGGCCTCGGCGCCCGCATGCGAACCATAGGGCCTCGTCAGGCCACGCATCATTCGTAACCAGCGAGCAACTCAATATGCCGGGGCAACCAGAGAAGTAATTAAAAAAAGATTGCGTTGGATTGGGTGCACGAATCTCCACAAGGAAACACAATCATGATCTCCTAAAATCATGCAACGTGATAAACTCAAGGAAGGAAGGCAATCTCGGGTATCTTTATCACATAAGGAAGGAAGATCCGATTGAAGACCGAATTGATTTGTCTTCCAAATCAATTAGAATTCTTGCACTACAAATACAACGTCTCCGGTTGTTCTGAGGTACGCACTTTTTATGCTTAAGAATCCCACCCTAAACTCTGCTCAAATCTCTGCCTACTTGTCTCTCCCACACCTCTTTTTGTTCCCGCCCCCGTGTATCTCCCATATACCGACAGTTGACTTGATCGTCGGAGTACCAACGATCGCCGGACCCTTTTTCTCTAGAGATCTTGGTGCCTAACGGTCGTCCTAGTATGCAGGTAACATACGAGCTGGCAGAGGAGTGACTGGAGATCTGTTGGCACGTGGACTGGTGCAGGTTAAGACGTCAACAATTATTAATGTGCTGCGAACAATGTTACAAAATCTTTTGCAATATTAAGTGATAACATATTACAAGTAATTCGAAAATATGTTACGATATATGTTACAAGTATGAAAATATGTTAATTCCCTAAATCACTAGCATCACTAGCATCCAATAACCAGATGGGTTCATCGGTGGTCCCTTTTGATTCAGGTCCGGCGAAAACTTATGTAAACACTAACAATGGGTTTTGCATAAATTCGGTGTCTAGTTTTTTGATCGAAATTTATGGTATTTCTAGATGAAAAAGATTAAATCAGAAGTGGAAGAGAGGCAAAAATAACAAGCGAGATTGTTGTTGTCGACAATAGGAGGAGGTGTGATGAATAAATTAAAGGAAAAGGATGAGCACTTGTAGAGAATGAGGAAGATGAATTTGGTTCTTCAAGAAAGGGTCAAGAGTCTTTTTATGGAAAACCAATTATGGTGTAACTTAGCACAAACAAATGAGGCCACGGCCAACTCTCTGCGTTCCAACCTTGAACAAGTCTTGACGAGCACCTATCCGATGGTGCCGCTGTCGTTGGTGGCGGAGGAGGTGAGGAGGAAGTTGAGTCGTGCTGTGGCAGCAGTGATTGTAGGGATGTCGAAGGAAAAGATGGACGGTGGACGGTGGTGAAATGCAACGGCATGATGTGCAGAGGGTGTGGGGAGAGAGAATCATGTGTGTTGTTGCTGCCATGTAGGTATCTTTGCCTCTGCAACATGACGGTGAGATGTTTGGGATGAAGAGTGTTTGTGATGGAAATATCTTTGCCTCAATGGTTTTCTGATTCTCTCTACGTGATTTATGGGAATAATATATTTTGTTTTCTTTTTTTAATATTATAATATATTAAAATATACATATAAATAAATACAAATAATACCCACTATTTTTAGAATAATTACAAATCAAAAGTAAATTTAACAATATATTGTATATGCACAATACTTGGTATAATTTCCTCAAATTTTATTGGGCAAATTCAGGGCTGGTAACTGTTGTTGTACTTATGGGCTCTAAAGTCATATGACCCAAATTTAATTCAATTAAAGTCACATTTTAACGCTAAAAGACCAACTTACCCATGCAATTGCAAAAAAACGCTAATTCAATAATACTGTTTTATCTATGATACTGTGCATTATTATATTTATATCATACTTTTATTTTTGATATTGTTTTATTATGATAATATTGCAACCTAAGATATTGTTATTGAATGCAAATAGTATCAATAATCTTGTACTTAATTTTATATATGATATTGTTTTATTGAATGCAAACAATACTAATGAATTATTTTAAAATATCTTGTATTTAGTTTTACATATGATATTGGTTTTTATGATACTATTTCAACATATGATAATGTTATTGAATGCAAACAGTATCATTACTTCAATCATTAAAACATATTGTACTTAGTTTTATATATGATACTGTTTTATATAGATAATGTGCTATGGTACACTTATACCATACATTTATCTTTGATACTGTTTTATTATGATAAGGTTTCAACCTATGATACTATTTTAATCTATGATAATGTTATTGAATACAAACACTATCAATGATCTTGTACTACTAATGAAGCATTTTAAGAACAATATAATTACTTCAACCAGTAAAACATCTATGATACTGTTTTATTTATATAATGTGATATGGTATACTTATACCATGCTTTTATATTTGATACTGTTTTATTATAATAATGTTTCTACCTATGATACTGCTATTTAATCTATGATACTGTAATTTTATTAGGTTGTAGTTTGTGTATCTAATACTTTTTTATTAGGATACTTTCATGTATGATACTGATATATTAAGATACAATTTATCTATGATACTGTTTTAATATGATAAACTAAAGATTACCGTTTTAAGCTAAAGAGACGACTTCAAACGGCTAAAATCTATTGTTAAAAGTGGCAAAGCGACTGGTCTTGACCGGCTCATCGAGACAATTCCGAAAACATATTATAATAGAAATTCTAAGCAGATATGCAAATTCTATGCCCATTTATATTATGATAATGTTTTCTATGATACTGTTTTATTATAACACTATCAAACAACATACATGACTAACAACACAAAGAATAATCTAATGAGCAACTTTCTCCCACATCAAACTTTTTCATCTCTAAAAAAATTCAAGCTGCTATTTACAACAACAAATCATGGCCACTTCACAAAAATTCATCGGCTTCTTCCACATCCATATCATAAATGGATAAGACAATATAATAATAATAATTGATGAGAGAAATGCAATAGCATCTCAAATGGTAAAGACTACGAAGGATTTCCGGTTGGAGAAAATGGGGGAAGCCATTGGAATTGTTCCCTCCAGGTACTGTGATGGCAGCAGCAAATGCCACAGTGGCAATGAGTGACGCTGAAACTGTGCATGAAGTTGCCATGCTTATGATCCATTGCATCTCGTATGAAGCTCTGGACTTTATAGGAGGTTTAAGACGCGGCTATCTCAGGTGTAAAATATTTGAGGGACCCATAAATCTTAAAAAAATGTGTTATATTTGTTTTATTTATTTTAAAGCATTGATCTAAGACATCCAAATCCACACCTGACCAAAAAAAACTTACTCAATTAAGAAGTCAACTCCAAAATCTATCTTCTCCTCAATTTAAAAGTTGAAACCTTTCAAAGTTTGGACCACCAACCCCCTCTCAAATCCAGCAAAAAAAGACTCCCATAGGTCATGTCGAATAAACATAGTTATTAGAGTTGTAAACGATATTTCTCTTTTACTCATTGTATTTTATTTTAGATAATTTATATATTCCATGGGTAAACCTATTACATTTTTGGTAATGATTGAAACAATTGAATTGATTAAGCTATACTTGATTTTGTCATTTCTTGTTGACATCATATTTTACATCAGTGAATTTTTTCCCTCAAATATGTCTATATGCTGATAAAATTATTGCAAAATTGGTTATGATAAAAATAAAAATAAAAATTCATAACTCTTTATTGTTTTGGGTATTACATTTTGTTTATTGTTTAATTGTTGGATTTTGAGTTTATAAATTTAGTTCCGAAAAACTCATATCAAGGAAAAAAACTATAAATACACTACGATTTGAGGGCCCATTTTTTAAATTCTGACTCGATTCTGCAAAACGTAAAGTCCGGCTCTGCTCTTATGAAACCAATTCACGGTGTTCTTCTTTGAAGATCGTCAATGGTGTCTTCCCATCGGAATTCTTTGACTTCCTTTCTTGAGGCAGAACAAATTTCTCCACTTCCTGCATCAATGGGATCTTTTTTCTGAGACCAATCTTTGTATGCTGTGAGGGTGCATACATGAGAGAACTCCTTTTCTGAATTTTACTACTTTCAGATCCAAGTGGAGCCAAAAACTGGGGCAATTTCGAGCCTGAGATTAACTATATGACAAGAATTTTATTACCTTCTTCAACTATGGTCCATAAATCTTCTAGCTTAAGAACAATAATAATCTTCCAAATCCAATAATTATAATCTTCTCAACCCAAAATTGAAATGGTGGATGTTGAGAAGTTGAGACTTGCTAGAGTTGCCATTCTCAAATGTTAGCAGCACTTGGTGTATGTATATTTCTACAGGAGAAATAGAAGTAAAGACCTCTGTGGATGATGAAACTGTAGTAAACAATGAAGAAATTTGACTCGTATGCTTTCTGTTTAGTGAAGAATTATGTTTGTATTTTGGCAATTTAGATTAAACACATGTTGCCTGTTTCTTCATATTTAGGCTGGAGGCGTCCAAAAAAAATATTGCCAGTGGCGCTTCTGGTGGCAACATTTTCCCTCTGGGAGACATGGCTGCTGCCTTCTCCTTTGCCGTTTTAGGAAATTGAACAGAGAAAGGTGAATCTACTTATGTGGCTACTGCAGAGTTGTAGACAAGATGAATATTGAGAAATGTTTTTAGTTCATTGATATAAAAAATTGTATACAATAGTCACTTCAGACAATGCTGAAGAAAGAAAAAATACAGAAATATTAATTGAGTCAATCAACCTCCAAACTGACTCATCAAACTATACACAGAATTTAAGTGCATTAGAGTCCATGAGATATTGCGAGTAAAATATCTACTTAGCAAGAAGGCCTGGACCATAGGTGGATTTGATCATATCAAGGAGGGGAGGAAGCTGTATGAAGGTATACGAGATCACTGGTACACAAGTGAGCGCGACTATGGGTATGAGAATCAGGGGATTTTTCTTAGCAAATACAAGAAATAAGGTTGAACTAAAGGCAACCATTAGAGAGATTACAGAAAGGATCAAGCAAATTAGTCCATAGATCACTCTGTTGGGCAAGGTATAAAGAAAATCCTCAACTCCATAGCGGCAGGTGAAAATGGATAAGAAGTATAGAACACAAGTAATAGATGTGAAAAGTGCAAGAGCATCTGAAACGGCAAATACTAAGAAGGAACTCTCACTGGAGAAAATGGGGAGGCCATTGGAATTGTTCCCTCCAGGTACTGTGATTGCGGCAGCAAATGCCACTGTGGCAATGAGTGATGCTGCAACTGAACATGCACTTGCCATTCCTGTCACCCATTGTATTTCCTTTGAAGCCAAGTCATTGTGCTCTTCATTGAAGATCGTCAGCGGTGTCTTCCCTTTTTTATTTTGCGATTGACTTTCTTCACGCGTTACAAGTTTCTCAATTTCCTGCATCAAATGGGAAATGTGAACACAGATCAGTGAGGGTGCACAAATGATTTATAACCTCAGGTGGCTCTCATTGAGAATACAGATATATTTTCTAATGTTTTTGCAAAACAAGAGATTCATGATGGTAAATGCATTATCTAGATGAAGGTAAGAAAATGATTGAAACTTTAATTAGAAAATCCAAGTGGAGCCAAAAAAAGGTAATTTTTTTCCTGCCTGAGTTTAAATTTATGACGAGTCAGAATATTATTACCATAAACCACTGGAGTTCCCGCTGCATTTGAAGAATAGGTCCAGGACCAAGATCAAGTCGGTCTTGACGCGCTCTATATCCCGCCAAATGCAATATATTGTTGTAGTTGCCATCTTTCGAATGATCAATATTGTTCTTCTGATGCACTATCTGGAAAATCTTTTCATGACGGTACATTACAGCGTAATGAAATACTGAATATTCATTTCTATCTTTCATCTCTATTACAGCAGGAAAATAATGTAGAATTTCAGTGACAATCTCTTCTATTCCATTCCGTGCCCCTTCAAGAAATGGCTCCACAAGTGTTGAGGAAAGTTGGGTGCTTCTCTGAGCTATAATTGAGCACGAGTGTTTGACTAGTTGAATTGCTTGATGATGCATCAATTTTTCGTTACAAATGCGCTTCATAGGTGGCACTATAATTGCAACAAATCCCACTAATCACTTCACGGCTAAATAATATGTTAAGTGACTGCCTGAGAATATTCTTAATTACCTACAACTTGAAGCACTTTCCAAAGTATTATTACGAGTATCTCTTGGTACGCTGCAAATGAAAATAAAACCAATCTTGTGAGGACTTGAAGTAAACCCTTGCTAAACATGGGAGTTTTATTGAAGATTCTTACACTGAATAAGAAATAATGTGTGCAAAAATCAAATATTTAGGTGGTGTTCTCTTTGTGTTTGTGTTTTGAGTTTTGTATTTTGAATTCATTTTGTGTTTTGTGTTTTGAGTGCTTATTTTGATATTTTTGAAAATGCGTTCTTTTTGAAATTTTTGAAAATTGTTTCTGAAAACAGAAAACTCCAAAACGCGTTTCCTTGAAACATTTTAGAAATTTGGACTTACTTGGAATTAAAAATAATTAAATAATTATTAATTAAAACAATTCAAAACAATTATTGTTGGAATTAAAAACATTGAAAATTTTTGGAATTAAAAACAATTATTAATTAAATATATTTAAAAACAATTAAAAACAATTATTTGGAATTAAAAACATTTAAATACATTGATTGTTGGAATTAAAAATATTTAAAAATATTTAAAAACAATTATTTGGAATTAAAAACATTTAAAAACATTGATTGTTGGAATTAAAAATATTTAAAAACAATTAAAAACATTTAAAAACAATTATTTGGAATTAAAAACATTTAAAAACATTGATTGTTGGAATTAAAAATATTTAAAAACAATTCAAAACATTTAAAAACAATTATTTGGAATTAAAAACAATTAAAAACATTGATTGTTGGAATTAAAAATATTTAAAAACAATTAAAAACATTTAAAAACAATTATTTGGAATTAAAAATATTTAAAAACATTGATTGTTGGAATTAAAAATATTTAAAAACAATTAACAACAATTAAAAACAATTAAAAATATTTGCAAATAATTATTAATTAAAAAAAATTATATTTGGAATTAAAAACAATTTAAAACAATTATATTTGGAATTATTTGAAATTAAAAACAATTAAAAACAATTAAATTAATTCAAAACACTTACAAAAGAAGCCGTGCATGTAAGGAGTTGAACCCCTGACCTCCAGGAAACAATTAGCACGGCTAACCATTGAGGCAATGAGCCACATTTTGTTAAAAAAAAACGCGGAAAATGATTATATTATATGTTTTTTGCACAGCCTAAAATAAAAAAAAAAAAAAAACAAAACTGCCGGATTCATGATTCGAACCGTCAACCAAAACGGCCAAAACGCGCGTTTTGACCATTTTGGAAAACACCTTTCTTTTGTTAAGGAAATCCAAAAACGCCTAAAATGCCATTTTCCGTTTTCTTTGATAATTGTTATGGTGTTTTGAAAAATGAATTTTCAAAAATGGCAAAGATAACACATTTCCTCTATTTTCAAAAACAGAAAATAGAAAATGGATTGAAAATGGGCAAGAGAACAACCTCCTAGTACTTGCCTTGATCCTTGTGCGGTCTAGGAAAAGTAGAATTTTGTGATTTCGTCATCATTTCCTCATGCGAACGTCTAATCAACACCATGGGAACACCTACAATTCAGAAAGGATAAATGGTTGATTAAAATTTATTGCCATGATGATGGAAATAAAAGCACAACTATTTCCATAAATTAAGCATGCTCAAAAAATTTATTGGTCATCAGAAATAACTTTTAAATGGCAGCACAGGAATAAAAGCATAATTTATGGCAATGAAAGCATTATTTCTTTTATTTCCATCATCATGGGTTATTGTTTTAAATTTTTTGAGCCCCCATGATGATGGAAATAAAAGCAGAAGCCCAAAGTGTATCCCCAGCCCCAACCCAAGTTCACAGCTGTTGGGCCAACTATTTGTGTCCGGTTATGAATAATGCGACTTATAAATGCTGGAAATGGAAAATGCGATCTTCATCTGATTTAATAGCCATTGGATCAACAAGATTAATCTCATATGTTGGATTGAAGTATAAATAATCCCTTATATTAACATGAGGTTAGTGTTTTCATTTTAGATCCGTAACTTTTTCTCTTCGTCTTATTCTTCATCTGCTTCCCAATTTTCTCTTTGATTCTCTATGTTTCTTTGAGTGTGTTTCTGGAATTGGCTTCCAAAACATGTTGTTACACTAACTTGGACCTATAGTTATTGGTTGAGTTGTGATATTTGGGATTAGGGTTCCTTTGTGGATCATTGTATACTTCCTGTATTGATATCTGATTGGGTGTCTGTAAAACGTTTCGATCTGTAACTTTGGTGGTTTTTTGTCACAGTGCAAGGAGTCTATCTGATTAATGGTAGAGCTTCAAAGGTAGATGTAGAATCAAAGGCAGATGTAGTTGAAGGAGACGAACTGCCAATTCCGAAAAGAACGAAACATATCTTGTTATTTTTTATTTCGTGTTATAAAAACATATTTAATTTAGTTCAAATATATTAGTGTAATATCAAAAAGTTCAATTTTATAGTCATCAATTTTTTTTGTAAATCATTAAAATCATAATAACGTAAATAAAATAAAATTAATAAATGGCAGATTAATTCAAAGTAGTTTTTTAGGAGTTTTGATAAAAATTGATAAAATGTGTTGTTAAAATTTGTGAATCTTATTAAATATGTGGTTGAAACTTGAAAATAAGTTTGTAAAAAAAAAAAAAAAAAAAAAAAAAACTTAACCAATCTTATAAAAAAAATGGGAATTGATCTACTCCCCATGGTGGGGAGCTCTTATAACCCACCCCCAACCCCAACCCCAACCCCCAACCCCCAACCCTCCCCCCACTGAACATGTGTCCAGTTGGGGGGTGGGGGGGGTCATTGGACACGTGTCTAATTGGAGTTATAAGAGCTTTCTACTATGGGGAGTAGATCAACCCCCTTTATAAAATATGTGGTTGGAAATCGTTATGTAATGCTACAACAAGCATTACCCTTAATAAAATACTAGTAGTGGAGTATATAGTATGCAAACAATGGACAAATATTTGATGATGAATAATAGAGAATATAGGAAACTCACGGGTATAGAAAAAGGACTCCCAAATACTATAGTGTGTTCCACTTGGGAAAACATATGGGTCTTCAGCCAACAGCTGTATTAATAGACTTCTTAAATCTAAATCGAATGCCAACTCCTGGTTGTGGTAAAACAATTGGAGAGCCAAATCTACAATTTCAGCAGGAAAAAGCACATCAATCGAATCAATTTTTATCTCAGAAAAATTTCAAGATTGTTGTTGGAATGAATTTCATCTTTGAGTAAAATTTTCCACACTCACCGTAAAATCTAGCAGTTACTAAATGCAACATAAGATTTTCACCATCTGCATGTTTGAGTAGGTTGGAATGAATTTCATCTTTTATGCCAACAGAAAACAAGTATGAAGTCATCTCTCTATGACCTCTGATTGCAGCTAATTGGATTGGCAAACTTCCATTCTTGTTGGAAAAATTCAGCAATTCGTGATTTTTGTTCACAAGCAGTTGGGCTGCTTTGACATTATCAAGTTGTGCCGCCGCATGAAGTGCTGTATTGTCGGAGTTGTCCTTCAAAGCCAGTAACTTTTGCGGCGTCAAACTAACCAGCTTGTTGATAATGTGCTCATGTCCTCCCTTGATGGCCACCATGAGCGCTGTCTCTTCAGATGCATTTAGCCTCTCTGTGAATGCTGATGTTTTATACTGACGGAGGAATCTATTGACAACTCTCTCTTTGCCATGAATTAATGCATCATACACTTGTTGTAACCAGTTTGGTGCATCCTCAACTGTTTTCATATCAACAAGTTAATCTCTGTAAATGTTACAATAAAATATTCAAATCATCACTCACCATCATCCACAATATCATCATTATCCTCTGATCGCGACGATTGCAGCTTCTTCTTCTTCTTCATCAGGCATGTAGGTATCTCAAATGAGCACTTCATCCTCAAAACTATTTATTGGTAGATTCGTTAATCTCTTACGCACAATTTTAGCAAAACACTCTCTCCAGATGCGTAATTATATATCCACATGAACTCCTTATGTTCTTTACTTGAATTTCACTTCAAATATACAGTAAGTTAATAAAAAATGTAGGTAAACATGTTTAGGGCTTGTTCGGTATCCATTTTCTCCAAAAAAACCCATTTTTTGCCTACAATTTTTGACTTTTCAACCCTTTTTACACTACCAAAAAATTTGAAAAGTCAAAAAGTAACCAAAAAAACCCATTTTTTCCTAAAAAAAACTCTACCGAACAAGCCCTTAGACTAGTTTTTTTTTTTAAATTCATTTTCAACCACAACTTTTTATTAATTTTTCAACCACATATTTTAACAATTTTGTTTTTTTAAATCTCTTAAAAAATTACTTTTAAACCTACCGAACATACAATAAATATGTACCAATATTCAATGTTTATTATTGTGGGGACAAACTTTAAAGATTGTTTACACATTCGTCACTAAATCCTTGTTTGGGAAAGTTAAAAAAGTTGCTAAATTGTTAAGTCAAAGTCAACAATTAATTCTAATTATACATTTCACAAGATTCACAATTTTTATTCACCAATTTGTTCCCTTGTCCGTGCCACGTCAACCCAAAAAGATCCCTCTTTTAACTTTAAAATTATTTCTTATGCTGATGTAGAAGCAAAGAACAATACTTTAAGGGTGTGTTTGATTCCTTTCATTTTCCATGAAAAATGAAAAATTTTCACCCATTTTCCAGCTTTGATCTGTTTGATTGGCAAAATTTTGCATGGACAATGCATTTTCTCACCTATTTTCCATCTTTTGTTTAATTGGAACTTTTGTTTTTCCATGGAAAATATTTTCCATGTTTTCCACTTTTGGCCATATTTTCCTTGTTTTCAAGGAAAATATTTTCTTTGTGGGATAGGAGAATTTATTTTCCATGGAAAATTTGTTAACCTTTTCCAACCCATTTATTTTCCATGGAAAATTTGTTAACATTTTCCAATCCAAATTTTCTTGGTAATTCATTTCCATGGAAAATATTTTCTTTCCATCCAAATTTTCCACTTGCAATCAAACACAACCTAATTTACTTAAGTCGATTCAATAGAATATTGAAAAGAGAGTTGTATGAAACAAATTCAAGTTTTACATAATTAAAATAAATTAAAAAACAACTAATTCTAATTCTAACTTTTAAAAGTAAATAAAAATTCTAACTTATTCTTTCAAACAAAGACAAACTCTCTAAGAAACCAATTTAAAATAAATCTCTTACTAATCGAAACATGATATTAAATTATCTTAACAATAAATAAATAAAAATTACTTTTACTAGAATATATGACTAACGAATTTTTTGCCCATTCACCATTGGGCTCATGCGTTTTAACACACGAGTTTTGCTCAGAGGCTCGTTTCTACATGTTAAGTGATATTTTCATCTAATTCCAACACGGTTAATTGAGTCAAGGTATCTGATTAGATGATATAGAGTGCATTTCGTACACTGTTATAAGGAGGGATATGATTAGGGAATATAGGATTAAGAGAAACTATATTAAGTGGATTTTGATGTATTGTTCTAATATAGAATTTGGTGCTACACCGTATTAGAAAAGCGTTCAAGTATTGAAACATAAAAAAATTGAAGACAATATACTTGGATAATTTATTTTTCTTTTACTTTTAAGGTAAAAGTGTTATATTTTAAAATTAATTCTTACGTTTGTTTCAATAAATAACTTTATTAACTTTGATTAACAAAAAAATTTATATAGGTTAAAACTTATTTATTTGCTTATAAGTAAATTTACTTTATGTTTACAAATTGTTTTCATAACTTATTTTTTTTATTTTTAAGTAAAAAAGTTATTTTTCTAAAAGTAATTCTTATGTTACTATCAAAATAAATAACATATTTATTTTTAATTACTTTAGTTAATAAAATAATATTATTTATTTACTTATAAGTAATTTTCTTACGTATAAGTAAATTTACTTTTATACAATCTTATTTACTTTCAAGTAAATTACATATTTCAATTGAACTAACTTTTCTATTATTTATCACATGGAAAATCAATAATTCAATCTAAAACCATCTAATTGAACGTATTATTTAATTTAATTGGCTAAAGATGGATAAGCTCTCCGAATTAATTTGTGCAAAAATTGCATGTGAAGGTTTTAACCTTTCAAAAATGTGTAGCAGAATCTTAAGCTTTCTATTTTTGGCATTGTCATCTCGAACGTTTGCAAAAATAAACAGCGTAAAAACTTTTAGATAGAATTCATCCAAAAATCAGTGGTTGACCTTCAGTTGACCATTTTTATTTTATGAAAAGAAAATTGGTCTCTCCATATTTTCACACTTAAAATAATTAAATTGATTAAAAAAAAAGAAAAAAAGAAAAGAATTGGAAAAGAAAAGAAAAAAGAAGAAAATTCTTCACCTTCCACACCCACACCCAACCCCACCCCCACCCCCACCCCCACCCCCACCCCCACCAACACCACCTCAGCGCAATCCAAACCCCCCCCCCCCCCCCAACCAAAAAAAAAAAAAAAAATTGGTATAGGGAAAAAAAAAATTAAAAAAAAAAAGCTAAATTATTTATATAGAAATTTTTTTTCTCATATTTTAGTTCGATCTAAATTTTTATTTTTAACCTCTTTCTAAATCCGCCCCTTTCACTATCTTTACACCAAACCCAAAATGTACAATTAAATTTGTCATCCACTATCTTTATCATCAAACCCATATTTGCAATCAAATTCCCAAACCCATATTTGCAATCAAATTCCCAAACCCAAATATGCAATCAACACAAATTTTCTGGAAAATCCCATAAATTTCCCACCATCATCAAATTTTGCCATTTATTTTTCGGTGCTAAAACCGCCACAAGTCAGAGGTTGAAAAGCTCATGCATTCGGCATGAGTTCGTTAAAGATCTATTTGATAACAAGACAATTTTGATCCATTACGAGTATGCGAATATGGAATCTAGCTATACCTTATGAAAATACTTGTGTTGCTTGCTTCTTTAAATGATAAGTTACAAATCATGAATAGTAGACGTTTAATATATATGACCGAGCAGAGAGAATTTCCCTCAACTTTTTCCTACATTTAATGTTATTTTTTTTAATTAAGTAATTATATATTTTTAGGTTAATGAGTAATATACAATTTTTGAGGTAATACTATTTTAACAATAAAATTTTAAAATTTTCTGTACTTGATAATTATAATACTATTTTTTAAAAACTTCATAATTATTAAATAATTAGACAAATTACCCCGTGAAGAGGGTGATTAAAAGAGTTGAACTCTTGACATGTACAGGTGATTAAAAAAAAAAATGGCAGGACAAATTACACAAGGCAAAGTGCAAAAAATGAATTGGAGAGAATACCTAAAGCAGGACCTACAAGCTTAAAACAGATAGTTACACAAACTTGCGTTGGATTAGTGGGCCAAAGTCCAACAAATTATAAGTAAAAGGGCTCAAATATTAAATATGATTAAATTAGTATTACTAAATGGGAAATTTACGCATATATACTAGTTTTTTTTTTATATATATAGAAATTGAAATATATTTAATTTGTATAAAATAATAAATTTTTCTTACCAATTTATGATAGTATCAATTGAAAAATACTAGACATTTAAAAGCTATGTTATTTATATAATATTGCCTTTTTGAAAATGAATACAACCTATTAAATTGAAAACCTTATCCCAAAATTTCCTCCCAATCTTATTTTCGAAATTCAAATTCTCCTAATCTAATCAACAAATTCAACGTTGCGTAATTACTTCTTCTCCTGCACCATTTTCATAATTTCAAAATATTGATAATATTCTTAGAAAACAATTGCAAAGAAAACAAAAAATGATTAAACATCCATTGCACGTCATTACATAGTGCAATCTTCTAACTTCTCGAAGGATTGCCATAATCGAAACTAGATATTTTTTCAACATAAAATATAAAAGAAATGTAGTTTCATAAGAGACTGATTTGAAGTAACAACCTAGAACAACATAACGCAACACATAAACCTTTGTTACAAGAATTGCACTAACAGTTAACCAATAACTAATTTGAAGTAACTACTTGTATATAAACATATATAATTTACGACTACGTACTTGTACCAATCAAGATAATTAAATACCACCATACATTGTAATAACATTCAATAGTAGCTAAACTCTATTGTCCCAATGATTTTTCTTCACCATGGAAAGGGTACACACGATTCTGCTTTTGAATTTGTATTTGCTACCACTACGCATCATAGTCGTTTCACAACCTTAAAAAAATCTATTTGAAATCAAAAAACTAATGAAAGATTTGAAACAAAAACTAACGCATGATTTTACTATATGGCGTAGGAGGAAGTGTAAATTATGAAATAATTTGATTGTTACTTAAATTTAGTAATGATATGATTAAATGTCTAAATATTAGTTGTAAAAGTTAATAAATAATAATGATAGTAAACTAATAAATTAATTATTTTTATATGGTAACAGTACAATTTAAATTGATAAATAGTAATTTTATTTAAAAAAACTATCTAATAAAATTCATATTTTCAAAAAAAAAAAAAGGGTACACAATATAATTTTCACTTTAAATAGCAATTTGATGAAAACCTCAATTTACATTTTGAATTGGACTACAAACCGTGAGAAAAGTTATAAGAAAAGAGGGGTGGAGCCCACGTGCATTGTATAAGGGAAAAGATTTATTTTGGTCAATGTTGGATTTTTTGTGCTAAATAATCTCCAAGCTAATGAAGATAAAAATACGTACATAATTAGGCTCGTGCCTTAAATTAAATGTACGACTCATTATATCTCACACTAGTGTATCGAGTAATTGACCTGTTCAAAATAGAGAAGATAAATCAGAATCGTGGTTGTTGGGTTGGGTTGGATTGGGTTGGGTTGGGATAATGGTCACTTTTGAGGTGTAACCAATTGTAGTTGCTCAAGTGATCGAGTTTGAACCAACCTTGTCTGTTTCTTTAAAAGTGTACTAGAGTTTCTATCCTATATGTTGGTTGAATAAATAAGTGACCATTTGGTTGAGATTGTGATACATTGAGTGTGAGATTAGGGTTTAATCTGAGCCTTGGTTAATGTGAAAAAGTTTTCTCTTTTTGTCCATTAATTTTTCTTAGCCTTGTTTGATTTCTTTTCTTGCACTAATAATTTGTTATTTGTTCAATAAATTGGTATCAGAATTTGGATTAGGTGCTCTAGACTAAAAATAAAGAAGATTTTTTTTGGGTGAAATTCTTTTTCAAAAACTGAACTCAAAATCCAGTTTTGGAGGCTAACCAGTTAGAGTTAAGGTGAATGGGCAGTACCGTTGGACTCATGACAACGAGGAGAAGCTCCCTGGCCAACGTATGGGGATACTGTAGCGGCGGTGCGTGAAGATTACGCATCGAGACTGTTGGTGGCGCGTGGAGTTGCGTGTGTGGTCTGTTGAACTTTGGGCAAAAAGACAGTTTGTTCCCTGTGATATTTCGACATGCTGGTGGTGTGGGCTTGGTCACGCGTGCAATGTTCTAAAATCTGGACAGTTTTGCCCCTGGTGGTTCGTTGGCGATTGCTGAAATTTGTTGAAATCTGTGAGTTCTGTGTCGACCTCTAATTAAAATTAAAATTTGCTTCTCTCCGGTAACATCTGATCCTAATTTAATTTTTAGTTAAAGATAGCCACCTTGCTGCTAACAAATTGCTATTAGTTGTTTGGGATTAAGTGTCGAATAGAGATACCCTGCCGGTAGCAAATTGCTTTGCTGTTTAATTGCTGTTTTTGTGGTTTGTTTTTCTGTCTCAAAATTTATTTGTTAGTATAATTATTAGTTAATTATATTATTCTGCTTCGTGTTGCTTATTTTGTTAAATTAAATAGTTAACAAATCACCAGAATTGCCTATTCTATATTTTTTCTAGACCTGAGAACTCCATTCTCATAGAATCCTGTGTAATATATGACACTATATTTGTGACCATTAATTGCAAGATTACAATTTTTTGCATTGGTTACTTATTTTTATTGTAGCTTTGTGTTAGAATTTGTTTGAGTCCTGTCTAGTTATTTCTGTGTGAATTTTGTTTGATTTGTTAAAAATTTCAAAAATGACTACTCATAGTTTTGATTTTGGTGTGTTTAATGGAAAATGTGATTTTTCAATCTAGCAAATTTTGATTCAACAAAATGTTTCTAAAGCTATAGATGATTCTTTTGCTATAGCTGTTACTGATGATCAGAAAAATGAATTTGTCAAGCTAGCTAGCACTTCAATAATTTTACACTTCTCTGATGCTATTTTAGAAAAGTTAGTAAACTTGATTCCACACAAAAATTTTGGAAAAAGTTAGAAGAGCTGTATTTTTGAAAATCTACTCCAAATAAACTTTTTTTGCTTGAATGTTTTTTTAGTTTTAAAATTGACTCTTCTATTATATCTAGATGATAATTTGGATGTCTTTAACAAACTGGTTCAAGATATTGTAAATTGTGATGAAACTGTATTTGAGGAATACAAAATAATTATTTTGTTAAATATTATACCTGAAACCTATAGGGAAGTTAAAAGTGCCATTAAGTATGGTAGAGACACATTAACACTTGAAATTGTCATTGATTCTTTGAGAAGTAAATAGTTAGAATTAAAAGCTAAGAAAATAGAAAAAAGAGTTAGATAAGTCCATATGGTAAGGGGTAGATCTCAATACAGGCAGTGTAAGAATCACGAGAGTCAGAATAGTAGTGAGAATGGTAAAAAGAATGGTAAGGGCAAATCTATGGATGTAGTAGGACAAGTCACTTTATGTTATAAAGAGAAAAACAAACACAAAGAAAATTAGAGAAATAAAGTGAATTTGGTGTCTTCTAATTCTCATTTGGAACCCAATGAGGTTTATATTTTAATAAACTCTTTTAATGACTCTGTTGAATTAAATTTATCTGTGAAATCTTATCTAAATGAATGGATACTTGACTCTGGTGCATCTTTTCATGTTAAATCAAATAGAGAGTGGTATGAAACTTTGACTCTAGTACATCTTTTTATGTTACATCATATAGAGAGTGGTTTGAAACTTTGCATGAAAGTGATTTAGATCATGTTATTATGTGTAACAAACGTTTAAAGTTGCTGGAATTGGTGATATTTTTGTTAAATTTAATAATGGTTGTGTGCCCACTTTATGAGTATGTTTGGTAAAGATTTTTGTAGATTATAAGTAGTGGGTCCTACAGAATATGTGGATAAAAAATAGGTAAAAGTTGTGGGTCGTACAAAATGTGTGGATAAAAATAATGTTTGACCAGTTTAAGTGCTTATAAGCAATAGCAAACATACTCTAAAAAGAGTCAGGTATATTCCTGAAATGACAAGGAATTTAATTGCAGTTGGTGAATTAGAAGAAATGAGTTTAACTGGTTAAATTGAAAACAAGATGCTCAAAATAACCAAATGTGCTCTTGTAGTTTTTAAGGGCATAAAAAGAAATGGCATTTACGTCACTGTAGGAGAAGTAATTAAAAATTTGAGTTTTTCTTCAGCCAACACAGATGACAAACACACAAGTGGCACGGTAGATTAGCTCATGTGAGCAATAAGGGACTTAAGCTCCTTAATGAAAACAAGGTGTTTTGGTAAATATTGTATGCCGAATATGCCTTTCTATGACCATTGTGTGCTTGGTAAACAACATAAATTGTCTTTCTCTTCGGGTGTTTATAAAACAAATAGAATTCTTGACATGTGAATTCCGATTTGTGGAGTCCTGCCAGTAATCCTACTTTAGGTGGGAAAATATAGTTTCTGTCTATTTGGAGAAGACAAAATGAAAATGTAACTGGTGAAAAGATAAAATTTCTAAGGACTGATAATTAACTAGAATTTTGCAATGTTGAATTTGATAGGACGTGCGTTAACAATGGAATAACAAGACTTAAAACTTCCTTACATTCCACAACAGGATGTGGTAGCTGAAAAGATGAATAGAACACTGTTTGCTAAAGTTAAATGTGTGATGATTAGCTCTAATGTCACTAAATCTTTCCGGAGTGAAGCTGTGATTACTGCTTGTTATTTGATTAATATTACTCCGTCTACTGCTTTGAATGGTGATACTCCTTATGAAAAATGGTATGATAAATGTGCTGACTATTCTATGCTTCTTACTTTTGGTTGTGCAGCTTTTTCTCATCAAAGTGAGGGAAAGCTTGAACCTAGAGCTAGGAAATGTATTTTCTTAGATTATCCCGAGGGGGTGAAGCGGTATAGGTTGTGGGATAGCATCCAGAAGGGGGGAAAAGTCATAGTGAGTAGAGATATTAGATTCAATGAATCTGAAATGTCTTGTTTAGGACCTGATTTAGAAAAATTAGGTGAAGATCAACAAGGGGTTATAATAGATAGGTGAAGTCTATTAAGGTTAGTACACATATCCCTAGTACATCTAGTGAGGTAGAGATTCAGCAACCCAAAAAGAGATTATAGAAGTGAGACTGTTGTTGATGAATATTTAGATGAGGAAGATTCTTTAAGAGACTATTAATTGACTAGAGATATGATGAGAAAACCTCATGAAGAGCCTTAGAGATTTGGGTATGAGTTAGAGGTGGCTTTTTCTTATGCTAATTTTGAAGAATTAGACGATAAGGAACCAAAATCATATCAGGAGGCTATTCAGAGTGAACAATCAAATGAGTGGTTAGAGGCAATGAATGAGGAGATAAGTTCTCTAGAGAAAAATCAAACTTGGGATTTAGTTTATAGGTCTAAAAATAAATATTTAGTAGGTTGTGTAAGTGGATTTTTAAGGTCAAAGAGGATACTACTAAGGATGATCCTTTAAGGTTAAAAGTTAAGTTAGTAACTAAGGGGTTCACGCAAAAGGAATGGGTAGATTATAATGAATTTTTTTTTGCCAGTTGTCAAGTATACTACAGTTAGAGTCATGCATACTTTAGTTGTTTATTTTGACTGAAACTTGAACTACTTGATATGAAAACTTCTTTTTTACATAGCGAACTTGAAGGAAAAAAATTCATGTATCAACCTCAAAGTATTGAGGATAAATTAAGACTTGATCAAGTGTGTCACTTTAAAAGATCTTTGTATGGCTTGAAATAGCCCCTTAGACAGTGGTACAAAACGTTTGATTCGTTTGTTCTTTCTATTGGCTTCAATAGAAATAAATTTGATAATTGCTTATATTATCAACATAGTAATAATGATTGTATTTTTTATTATATGTGTGAAAGTTCTAAAACCTAGATTAATTAAAATAAAACGAATTTTAATCTTAATTAAACAAGCAATGGACAGAACGTAGTCAGAACTGGCAAGTGATAAAGATAACAGTTCTGACCCGCACAATAGTGTTCGTTTATCTAATCTTGTTAAGTGCAGAAATTAAAGGATTAAATACGAACACAAGATGTAACGTGGTAAACCCCTAAGGAAAACATCCACGGGCCCCCATGCCATGGGTAAAAACAATTCACTAATAATCTTGTTTAAAAATACAATAGTATCGGTTTTTGTAATTTCGCAAAATTAACAAAATAACAATCAAAAGAAAACAGATCAACTCCCTGTGATACTTCTTCTTCTGACTTGTTGATGAAGTGGAATGAAACCCACTGATCTTGACTTTATCGCCACTTTCCTATTGTACTTGACTGCAACCACCACTTGGATTAAGAACTCTCGTTCTTAACTTTACGCCAAGTAGCTTAAACAAGATATGGAATTGTTCGTTGAGCACCAATTAGTTCTTGATTCTTTAATGAGTTTGAAGAAAACTTTTTTGCTTTGAAAGTTGAATCAATGAAGCATCGAGTCTTGTTTTCCACCAATGAATTCGGCCTGTTTTTGCTTAGAGAATACAAGACCAAAAATTATATTTCAAAGCTCTGATTCCTTATTGATTTCCACTCTTACTTATAGTTAAAGTAGAAATCAAATTAAGAATTATTTCTTACCTAAAAATATGCAACAAGAATGTTAAGAAACATTAGTAGGAAATAATATAGAAAGATATTCTTAGATTTGTAGAAGGAAAGAATTTAGGAAACTAAATATTTCCTTCCTAAATAAATCTAAGAGAATAGGAAAAGATTCTTTAACCTACAAAAGGGGCTGTCAATAATATTCATGAGGTTAGAATATATCAAGTATAAAAATAAAATAAAATTGCTGCTTTACTGATCTAGAAAAATAATCCGCTTATCAACCCAGTCAGTCAGAACTAGCGTTAACCAGACCAGTCAAAAATGCAAACGTTGACCTGCTCTTTTATCATTAAAAATCAGTTATATTCATTAAGTGAGCCAAGATATAAAAAGTGAAAAATATGACACATATTTTTCTAACAATGTGGATGATATGTTGTTGATTTGTTCATCTATTATCTTAATTAATATGATAAAAATTGCTCTAGGTGGAGAATTTGATATGGAAGACTTAGGTAAAGTAAAGAGAATCCTATGTATGGAAAATTGAAAGGGATAGATCAAATTCTTGGTTGCGGTTGCATCAAACACCTTATGTGTTAAGGGTGTTGAAAAAATTTGGCATGACTGAGTGTAAACTTGTTACTTTACCTTTAGCAAATCATTTTATTTTGTCTAAAGATCCTTCTCCAATAAGTGATGAAGATGTAGAATACATAAATAGAATTCTTTACTCTAATGCAATAGGTTCTATTATGTATTTGATGATGTGCACTAAGCCTGACCTTGCCTATGCTGTAAGCACACTTAGCAGGTTCATGTCAAATCCAGGTCCAGATCATTGGAAAGCACTTAAGTGGGTGCTAAGATATTTGAGGGGGTCATGTGATACAAACTTAGTATTTAAAAATAAATCTAAATGTGTTATGTTAAAGGGTTTTGTTGATATTGACTATGCAGGTGACAGAGACAATAGAAAGTCTACATCTTGTGTTTACTTATGTGATTCTTTGTGAGAGTTGAAAATCTCAATTGCAATATATAGTTGCTTTATCCACTACAGAACCTAAGTACATTACAACAACAGAAGCTATTAAAGAGTCCTTGTGGCTTAAGGATCTACTAAATGAACTATGTGTTTTGGGTGGTATTGTAATTGTGTTCTCAGACAGTCAATATGCTATACATCTGTGTAAAAATCCTATTTTCATGAACTCACTAAGCATATAGATATTCGAATGCATATTATTCGAGATATTGTATCACATGGAACTATTAACCTTGAAAATGTACTCTCTCAATGTAATCCATCTAATATGAGTACAAAAGTGTTGCCCTTGTTAAAATTCAAGAGTTGTTTAAATCTCTTGAATATTGATAAATGTTAGTGAATTTTCAATTTTACTAATTCTTTTTGTGATTAAATTACTATCTTTTATTTTCTTGTTTAGGTAACATGAGGGGTGCAATAATGGATTCTTTGGCACCAAAAGTGGAAGATTATTGGGTTTTTTTTTATGCCAAACAATCTCCAAGTCAATGAGGATAAAAATATGTACGTAATTAGGCTCGTGCCTTAAATAAAATGTACGACCCATTATATCCCATACTAGTGTATCGAGTTATTGACATCTTCAAAATGTAGAAGAAATCAGAATTGTGGTTGTTGCTTCGGGTTGGGATACGATCACTTTTGAGGTGTAACCAATTGTAGTTGCTCAAGTGATCGAATTTGAACCAATTTTATTTGTTTGTTTAAAAGTAGTGGTTTTATATCCTATAGGTTGGTTGAATAAATAAGTGACCATTCTTTCTTCCAAAAGCAGGAAACCACCGGTAACCAAAAACCACCCCATCCCCACATATGCTGGCCGCATTAGTTGCTCTTCCATTTGTGAATTGGTTCCTGCCATTTTCTTTATGTTCCTTCAGTGATCGAAAATTGTGTTTCTCTTCCACTATATCTTCTTCGTGAATATTGTCCCTTTTTCTTTGTGAAATTTTCTTTTGGGAGTTTGGTTTAGATTGTGATATACTTAGCGTGGGATTAATGTTTAATCTGAGCATTGGTTAATATCAAAAAGTTCTCTTTGTGTCCATTAATTTTTCTTAGCCTTGTTTGATTCTTTTCTTTCACCAACGATTTATTATTTGTTCAACATTCAATAAAAAAGAAACTTACTAATTCATGTTGGATGGTTTTTTTTGCTATAAAATCGTGCATGAATTGGTGAACGTGTGGTATAAAGCTGTAGGGTCAAAATTTTGCACATGGAACATTGCAAAATCACGCAGCTAGAAGAGAAAGTAAAAAGAGAGAGAGGCAGACACACACAAAAATTAGTTGATAAAAAGTGTGAGAGAAGTATAAAAAGTTTATGGGTACTCTACTGTGAACAACACAATGCTTAACAATAGTTTCTTTGATCTTCCTAATCTTTTAGTAGATTGTTGGCGGAGCTCAAAACTGAGTCTATTGAGTTGGTTCGTCGCTTCTCCTCTTTTTTGATATCCTGTCAGATAGAAACTTGTTTAAGTTTGAAGTTATTGTTGTTAGCTACCTAGTTAGTGACAAATTTTGATGGTAGTACTAGAGGAGAATAAGAACGTTGTATCCCATTTTTACAATAGTAGAAAATTTAATTGAAGTTTGGGCTCGTGGACATAAGCAAATTACAGAAACACATTAAATTTGGTGTTCTTATTTCTTGTTTGGATTACGGTTTTTCTGCCTAATTTCTGCAAGATAATTATTGATTATTCTGTTGTGCCTATTTAATTACACAAACGAAAAAAAAAGATTATTTATTTCCCTACGATAATTTTGTATTTTGGATTATTAGTCTTTTTCTCAACTTTTATGATATTTTGTGTTAATTAAATGGAGTATTAGGGGAACAACATGACGACCTTGACAAAACTCATAGCAACAATTATTCCATTTGGAAGTTGCGAATGTAGGATCTGTTCTATTGTCTAGACTATGAGGATATTCTTTTGGATAAAAGTGGCAAGCCAAAAGATATGTCCAAAAAAGAATGGGAAAAGTTCAACAAAAAGGCAATAAGAAAAATTAGGCAATGAGTTGACAATAGCGTGTAAGAGCATGTTCTGAATGAAACAAAGGCTGACATTATGTGAAAAAACTCTATAGGAGTTATATGAAAAGAAAAAAATGCACAAAATAAAGCTTTTCTTTTCAATAAGCTTACATACTTGAGGTAATGAAGAAAATAGAATACAACGAGGTATAACGGTACAAGATTTTGTACAAGTTAATGAGTAACGTGAAAAGAACGGGAGCAAAAACTCTTACTCAAAGAGCCATGACAGTCATGACAAATCGCAAGAAATATTCAAGCCAAAGAAAACTATTTAATGTTGCTTCTATGGTAAACTAGGACACATGAAATATCAATGCATGGTTATTTATAAATGAGCAGATGAGGAAAATGGTGAACACGATAGAATACAGACAATATGCACCTGAGGGTGATATTAATGTTATTCAAGTGTTGATACTATCAGCCTCTCATGTCAAAATTCTTGCTGGGTGATTGATTTTGATGCCACATATCATGTCACTTCTCGCTAAGATTTCTTTTCACCTTACACTAGAAGTCGCTTTAACTTCGTAAAGACGAAGAATGATGTTCAGTGTAAAATTTTTGGCATGGAAGATGTCTTCTTGAGTCCCAAAACTGCATGTAAAATGGTCTTCAAGAATGTAAGGCATGTTTTACCCTAATTTGATATCTATGAGTACCCTTGATTATTAGGTCTATCACAATCATTTTGGTAAAGGAAAGTGGAAATTCACTAAAGTGTCTTCATTAGCACTAGAAGGCAATAAAGTCAATTCTCTGTATAGGATTGACGCTTGAAGCTTCCTGGCATAAAACAGGCTTGGTGGAGCCCACAACATGAGGCTGGGGAGATATTTGTTGTGTTTTTGTCCCATTTATTATGGTGGATTAGTGGGCCAAAGCACAACAAATTATAAGTAAAAGGGCTCAAATTTTGAATATGATTAAATTGGTATACGAAATAGCAATTTGATGGAAACTCCAATTGACATTATGAATTGAAAAAAACATAAAAAAAGAGGGGCACGTGCATAGTATAAGGGAAAATATTTCTTTCGGTCAATAAAAAGGAAACTTACCAATTCATGTCTGAGGGCTTTTTCGCTATAAAATTGTGGAATAATGCTATCTAGCACCAGTTTAAATGACGATGAAGCTACTGCCACATTGTCCAATGAAGTTGTGGTGTATTTTTATTCATTGGACAATGTGACAGTGACCCCACTGCCACCTACAATGGAGCTCTTCACCACTAGTGCTAGATAGCATTACTCAAACTGTGTACGAATCAGTGCAAAATCAAACAACCATAAAAAAAGTGTGTGTGTGTGTGTGTGAGAGAGAGAGAGAGAGAGAGAGAGAGAGAGATTAGGATAGAAAAAGTGAGAGAGAAATAAAAAAAGTTTGTGGGTTCTCTACTTTGAACAATACAAAGCTTAATAGTTGTTTTCCATATCCTCCTTGTCTTTCAGTAGATTGTTGACTGCGTTCAAGACTGCAAGCCTATTGGGTTGGTTCATCATTTCCTCTATTCTTTTGATATCCTAGTGAGATCCAAACTTGTTAATTTACATCTCACGCTCTTGTTGTTAGTCACCTGGTTTGTGACGAATATTGTTGGTTGGATCTTCTAGTAGTACTGAAGAAGAACATTGCATCCCAATATTGTGATAGTGGAAGATTTATTAGAGTTTGGGCTCGTGGATGTTGGAAAACTATCGAACCACATTAAAATTTGGTGTTCTTATTTCTTGTTTGAATTGTGATTTTTTATTTTATTTTTTGCCTATTTTCTCCCACACAATTGGGTATTCTATTGTGCCTATTGAATTACACAAAGACGACAAAAAGAATATTATTTATTCTGTTGCGATAATTTTGTATTTTGGATTTTAAGTATTTTTCTCAATAGTGTATGTAAAGTCCAGATATCATCAGACACTTCAAGAATATACATTACTTAACAGATCTAAGAAATAAAGATGCAAGAAATTTAAACATAACACAATAATTTGTTTCGGCCGAAGTCTTAGAAGTTCGGTGACCAAATTAAACACCTAATCACCTGTTGAGCATCTATAGAGTGGAATATGCTCTAAAGCACTAATTAATCAACCACAACAGCAACAAAAGTGTACATCATAGTTAGAGTTACAAGCATATGAAACAAGAAAGGCTTAAACTCAAGAAAATCCCAAACGATCCACAAAGTTGTTGTTCACCAATAACATAATAAACCTTCTCTTCTTTGATCTTTCTACCAAAGATTATAGAACACTAAGTTCTTAATCTTTATCACCCAAAAATCAGAAAACAAAAGAAAAGAAAGAAATCAGTTCAAAAAGAAAAGATTTTCAGAGAAAAACAAGTGAGAGAGTTGCTTTTTCTTTGTGTACATGAAGAGCCCAAAAAACCAACATCTGAAGAGTCAAGCCAAGTAAGCGTCTAAAGGAAGGCTCTAGAAGGTAATCCAAGGGCTGCAAGACATCAACATGTCAACATCCCAAGTGAGAAGCCCACTAAGCAAATGCATGTTTTGAATCAACAACTTTAACCAATTTTAGTTGCACCACACACTTTTTCCCAACAGCTCCACCTTGCTACCAAGAATTGATTGGTCAATGTTGTGCTAAAGAACTTCATCCATCCTGATTTCATTTGCTCTTATACCTGCAAAATAAAAAAAAAAATTAATCAGATTCAAACCTGATAAATTGAAAGTAGTTACAAACAATTTTTGAATTTTTTTAAAAGAATGACTTTTGTTCCCATATCAGAAAGGTTATATTGAGTTGCTATCTTTTCCAATTTTAGAACACTCTTTGATATGATGTCCCTAATAAAATTATATTTGAAATATATATGCTTAATTCTATCATGATATATTAGATTTTTACTTAAATGAATAGCACTTTGATTATCGGTAAACGACACATCATTTTCATCAACAAAGCCAAACTCCTTCAATAAACCACTAAGCCAAACTCGTTCTTTAATAGCATTAGAAGCAGCAAGCTTCAATAGAAGATAGGGCAACAAACCTTTTGAAGCTAAGATTTCCAGCTAATAACAGTACCACACAGTGAAATAATAGGCTAAAATTAATCTTTTATTATACATATCCCCAGCAAAATTAGAATCAGTATATCCTTTCAAGGATACACATTCTTTACATTTTCTAAAGATTAATCCCAAATCAGAAATGCCATTTAAGTATTTGATGAGCCACTTAAAGGCTTCACAATGGCTCTCACAAGGATTAACCATGACTCTACTTAAAACAATAATGCTATGAGTAAGACCAGGCCTAGTGCAAATCATAAGATACACGACAAGTCCAACCACATTAGCATAAGGAACTCTTTCCATTCGTTCAAAATCATTTTTTTTTTGTTTTGGGACAGAAATTAGAAGACAATTTAAAATGATTTGCAAGAGGTAAGCTTACAGATCTAGAATTAGACATGGCAAATTTTTCAAGGATTTTTTAACATAAGCTTGTTGATTTAGAATTAACAAGTCATTTTTCTTATCTCTTCGAATTTTCATTCCTAAGATTCTTTTTGGAGTCCCTAAATCTTTCATTTCAAATTCAAAATTCAGTTTTTTATATTTTTCTTGAATTTTACATTTGTTATTGCTAGCTAATAACATATCATCAACATAAAGAAGCAGATAAAGAGAATTAGCTCCACTAGAACCTTTACAATAGAGGCAAGAGTCATACTTGCTCATTTGGAAACCAAGATCAAGAACAAAGCATCAAACCTTTTGTACAATTGCCTTGGGGCTTGCTTCCATCCATACAAAGACTTTTTAAGCAGGCAAACTATTTTAGACTTTTCACATTCCTTAAAGACCTAAAGGTTGGCTCATGTAAATGGTTTCATCTAACTCACCATAGAGAAAAGTAATTTTCACATCTAATGATCAAATTCCCAACCAAATTGAGTGACAAACGATAAAATGATTCTTATGGTGGTATATTTTACTACATGTGAGAACTTTTCAATGTAATGCATACCCTTTCTTTGCGTAAACCCTTTAGCAACAAGTCCGACCTTATACCTGACATTGTTCTAACCATCATCTCCTTCTTTTATTTTGTAAATCTATTTACATACAATTAATTTTTTATTTTAAGGTTTTTCAACCAAAACCCTAGTATTATTCTAAAGAAGATAACTCATTTATTCTTCCATAGCAATTTTCCATTTCTCCGACTCTTTACACTTTGTAGCTTCTTCATAGGTGATTGGATCATTTTCAGTTATTTCTTGATATGTGAGTAAAAATGAAAACTTATCATCACTATACCAGGTAGAAGGTCTGATTTGCCTTATGTGCCTATCTCTGGTGAGTTGATACTCACTAAGAGGCAGAGTTGGATGATCAAAAGGATTTCCATCCATATCCTCCTTATTTTTAAATTCATTTTCGAGGTGATTCAAATTTTCTCTCTCACCCATATTTTCTTCATTTTCAAGATTAGAAGACTTCACCTCAATTTTAACATTTCTATCTTGCAAGCTTACATTGTTTTCTTCTAGACAAGGCATTAGAGATCCATTAAACACCACATTCCTCCTAATTATGACTTTATACCTTCTTTCTTTTTTAACCTACAGTCTATAGCCTTTTATATTTTCCCCATAACCTAAGAGAATACACTTGAGAGACCTAGGCTCCAACTTACCAATACTTTGATGAGCGCACAACCAAAAGTTTTACGGTGGGTATAGTCAACATGTCTTTTAGTCCATAATGCCTCAGGGTCTAAAGTTTATGGCACTGGAGGGGCTTCTATTTTCCAAATAGGCAGTAATCATTATTGCTCACCCCAAAACAATTTAGTTAAACCAGAAGTTAAAAGCACGCACTTAACTTTGTTTAGAAGAATATATTCATACTTTTAGCAATTCCATGTTGTTGAAAGGTATAAGTCAATGTTCTATGTCTTAAGATTCATGATTACAAAATTCATTAAACTCAAAATTGCAAAATTCAAGATCATTATCAATTTTCAAACATTAATTTTATGGTCAAGTTGATTTTCTATTTAAATTTTCCAAGTTTTAAAAAATAGAAAAGTTTCATCTTTTGTTTTCAACAGAAACACCCAAGTTTTTCTAGGAAAATTATCAATGATTAGTAAATAGTATTTAAAACCAGATTGAGTAGATTTAGAAGCATGGCCCCATAAATCAACATGCAAGTAATCAAGTAATTGTTAAGATTTATGGATTCCAGGCAAGAGGGAAGCTTAACTTGTTTTCCTCAAGTACATAAAGAAGTGGTATTACCAAGATTGATTTTACCAAAAACACCTTAATTTTGTAAAGTTTTTAGGTCTTTTTGTTCCAATATGACCCAATCTTTCATTCCATAATTTGGTTAAAGTGTTTTTATCATTTGAAATTGTTGTTGATAGACTAAGAATGAGTATTGCTTTTAGAAAATATAAATCATGTCTTTTCTGGAAATTTATAATCATGTCACAATCTCTAATGGTTTTTATTTATCTCTGTCCAATTCTTATGTCAAACTCTATATCATCCAGATACCTAAAGATATTAGGTTTTTTCTCTCTCCAAGTTTTGACACAAATCTTGTTTTATCTAGTTTCTATTTTCTAAAACAATACTAAAAGATCCTATTCCATCTCTCATTACCACTTGCTCACCATTTGTTTTCTAAAAATTAGTGAACCAGCTCTTGTTAGAACACATATGAAAGGTACAACATGTATCAATGATCCATTCTTGATTCAAGTGCTTTTCAAAACTCACTAACAATACACCATTTTCAGTTTCTTCTTCATTGCAAGCTAAAACTATACAGTACGTTCTCTAGTTCTTTTTTCTTTCAATTCATTTTGCCTTTTGTAGCAATCTTTTATAATATGACATGTTTTTCCACAAAATAGCATTTCTTTCCTTTTGCATTACTCTTAGACTTGTTTTTATCTTGATTCTTCCTACTTCACTCAGTATTTTCTTTCAAAGAACGATAGTTAGATTTATCATTATTTTTCCTTTTTACCACCGTGGTTTCTCATCTCAGGTTTTCTCTTGACTCAGCTTTTAACTCTAGGTTCTTGTTTCTAAAGGCACTGATTATAATGTCAGTATTTTTTAAATCTTTGTGTCTATCATTTATGAAGTTTAACAAGACCTCAACCAATTGATCTTGGGACAGTTTAGTAAATCTATTCATATTTTCATCCAAATCAAGAGAATAATTCATTTTAAAAGAAAAGAACTGTTTTAGAAGATACCATTTATTTGAACAGTTTTAGTCACACAGTGGGACTATAGTTTGGTCGACAATTCAGTAGATGGTGTAAAGCCCATACATCATCAAACACTTCAAGAATATATAATATTTAACAAATCTAAGAAATAAAGATGCAAGAAACGTAAAAAGAATGCAAGAATTTGTTTCGGCCGAAGCCCTAAAGGTTTGGTGACCAAATCCAACACCTAATCTCGTGTTGAGCATCAACAAAGTAGAATCTACTCCAAAGCACTTATTAATCAGCCACAATGACAACGAAAGTGTATATCACAGTCAGAGTTACAAGTATCTAAAACCACAAAGTTTTAAACTCAATAAAACCCAAACAATCTTCAAAGTTACTGTTCACCAAGAACACAACAAACCTTCTCTTCTCTGATCTCGCAACCAAAGATTATATAACACCAAGTTCTTAATCTTTATCGCCCAGAAATGAGAAAACAAAAGAAAATAAAAAAAAAAGAGATTTTCAGAGAAAAACAAATGAGAGAATTGTTTTTTCTCTCTGTACACGA